>PVIH01000490.1:57998-147815 GCA_004025045.1 Sigmodon hispidus
AAAAAAAAAAAAAAAAAAAAAAAAAAAAAAAAAAAAAAAAAAAAAAAAAAAAAAAAGGGTGGTGTGCATATGATTCCATTTTACGTTCTATAAAAAGGAAGTTTTGCCTCTCATGGATAAGATGAATCTAGAGGATATTTCCCTGCATGAAATGAAGCAAATGGAACTATGCCATTGTATGATCTTTACCAACGTGTGGAATCTAAGAATTCAAAATCACAGAAGCAGAAAATAAAATAATGCTTACCATGTGGGTGAGAAAACAGAGATGTCATAGCATGCAAATCTTACATTTTTGGATGAATAATTTCTGTAGGCAATGAATGATTTGTTAAATTAATTGGGATGTAATAATCAGTAAATGCCATATGGGCATATCAAGTCATCACACACAGAAAAGAAAAAGTAAAGGAGGCGGCTTAACGCAGAGAGAAGCAAGAATGGACAGAGTCCTTGTCCATGTTCTTAGGGCCAGATAGGCAGATACTGAGGCAGCTGGTCAAACCAAGGTAACTATTCATTTTATCTATGGGCATACATACCCAACAAATATACATGCCCTGAGAGACATAAAAATTTTGTTTAGGACAGTTCTTCATCTTTTAATGAGAGCAGTCATAGAATACTTTTTGTCTTTATTTCTTTTATTTGCTCACTGGAAATGTTTTCTTTAATATTCAGAACTTTCAAGTTCACCAGGCGGTCTGTCTTTCTCAGAGCACCCAAAAGTTGAAGAAAGCATTCCTCAGGTATGATTTATTATTCATTCCATTTCCTAGAATTAAAATTATATTTGCCTGAAATGATTGCTTATTCTGTTGACAGGATGCTACAGACCATTTTCTTGTTTTACAACTACTATGTATATGTACCAACTATATATGTCTGTATTTTGTGTTTTAGATTATGAACCGAGAATCACTGATGGAAAACAGTAGCTTCAAACACAAGCTAGAACATTCAGAACACAGAGGTGACTGAGTAATTTATGTTTTTTAAACAGAAAAAAAGTGAAATTAATCTGGACCATTTTTCAGATTGCATCAGATAAAAATCACTTTCCACATATCCCTTTTGTATGTGTTTTTAAAAGTAATGATATTCTTTGATCTCATTATCTAATTCTTCGACTTTATCTTCTGTAGAAATAAGTTTCTGGCTCAGCATAGCGTGAGGTCTGGACCCACAGCTGCTTAGTTTTAAATAATCACACAAATGCTTATATTAACTACATCTTGTTTGGTTTATGTCTCAGGCTTATTATTTGCTAACTCTTATACTTTAAGTTACCACATATTTCTTTCTATTTATATTTAGCCATTTTGCTCAATGCAGCATTCTCATCCCGCTTCTTCTGTGTCTCGCTGTTATCTGCTGCTCTGCTCTTCTGCTTCCCAGAATTCTTCCAGTCCGCTTGCCCTGGCCTCTGTTTCTTGTCTATCTACTTGACCAATCAGCATTGTATTAAACTAATATGAGCAACAAATTTTTACAGTGTACAAGAACAATATTCCACAGCAAGATTCAGATCCAATATTTTCTATTCTGCTTGATCCTTTCTACCAGTCAAGATTTACCTTGAGGTTTCTGATTAAATAATTGAATTTTTCAGTTCCAACTCCATGTCAGCTTGAATTTTCTTTAATTCTTGGTTGTCTTCATCATTTCACTTGTATTTTCTTGGGTTTCATGCAGGAGTTTTCTCCTTTTCTCTTTAAATTCATTAACACGTTGCTCTTACCCTCTTTAAACTCCTTGAAATCTTTGCTCCTTTTTTTTTTTTTTTTTAAAGTTCTGTGTCATTGGATTCATCTAGGTTATTCTCCCTAGCAAAGATTTCTAGAGCTATTGGTTCTGGGTTGAGTCATGTCCTGGCCTCTCATAGTTTGAGTTTTGTGATATCACCTGGGCGTGTAGCCCTTTCCACTGGTTGTACAACTAATCAGTCTCTGTTGAGTGGAAGTTTGCCTATTGTCCAAGACTGGTTGACTTCAGATCTCGTCTGATGAGTTTGTAGGTCAATCCTTTGGGTGTTTGGCCTTGACTTTTGACAGGAGAGATTGGATTGATTCCAATTTATAGGTAACAAAAAGCAGGCGAATGTGATTCCCAGCTAGGTCTGAGCATAGAAAAGTTAGAGTTTGAGTTACCAGATCTGGGGCCTACTTAGTGATAGATTACCTGAGTGGCTCTTTCTGAGGAGTCAGGTGATATGCTTGGCTGTTGTAAAGGTGAGTGCTACCAATGTTCAGTCTGTGAATGTTGGGGTGGTGTGAGGAGGCATCTGAGGGACTCACCTCACTGCTTCACTCCCGTGCAACTTCAGATGGTCCTGTGTGGGGTTCTGGGGAACTTACCTGGCAAGCTTTCCTTCCTGTGAAACTCCCAGTGGGCTGGAACAGAGAGGGGAGAGGCGGTCTGACGAAGTTACCCAGCTGGTTTATACTCCTCTATAATTCAGAGTTGTGTGGGGTCTACCATATTTTCTTCAACTAATTCATCTGATGATGAACATGTAGGCTCACTTTATAACTTGGTTATTTTGTATAGTGCCTCAAATGGATGACCAGGTGTCTCCAAAGTATGTGGACTTAGATTCCTTTAGATATAGGTCCAGGAATGGCATAGCTGTGTTGTATTCATGTCTCTTAGTGTCTTAAGGACTCTTCATACTGGTGTCCACAGTGGTTGCACTGAATACATTCCCACCAGCCCTGGACAATAACACCACCCCATTCTTGTACTATCTGTTGTTCACTTGTTGACTGGGGTGAGATAGAATGTTAGTGGTTTTTATTTGCATTTCTTTGATGACTAAAGCTATCACACGTGTTTTTCATATGTTTACTGATCATTTATGCTTAATTTTTTGAAAACCATCTGCCCAATTTTTTATTAATTTATTGGCTGGATTATTTGCATATGTTTTGGAGTTCTTTTTTTTCTAAATTCTTGTCCCTGTTGAATATCTACCTGGAAGAGATATTCTCTCCTTGTAGGCTGCTTCTTTATTCTTTTCATTGTTCTCTCTGCTATGCAAAAGCATTCAGATTTTATGCAATCTCATTCTTTAATCCTTACTATAATTTTGTAGGCAATTAGAGTCCTTTAGGAAAGTTCTTGCCTATAACTAGATCTTGAAATGCCTCCCATGTGGTTTTAGGGTGTCAAATCTTCTAGTGGCATCTTCCATACATTTCAAGTTGACTTTTGTAGAGAGTGAGAACTAAGGCTCTAGTTTCACCTTCTCTATGTGTGCCCATCCTCCCCCAGCACCATTTGTTGAAGAGGTACTATAAGCGATCTACGGATTCAATGCAGTCCATTACACTTTCAGTGATACTCTCCATAGAAGTGAGCAGGGGAGAACCTCAAAGTTCAAAAGGATGCTTCAAAGACCTCAATCACCAAAGCATCCCATAGAGAAGGAGTGAAGCTGAAGGTATCCCAGTACCTGACTTCAAATGATTCCACAGAGTAACAGAAACAACATGGTACCGACACAAAACACAGAGATCACCAGGAGGAATAGAGGATTCACAAAGCCACAACTATAGCCACCTGAAAATACTTTTTTTCCTGTCTACTATTCTGGCTTTATTAGAACACTATGTTTAGTGAGTGTGTCTGTACCTTGTGAAGCAGAGAATTCCTAAATGTCCGATCTCATCAAAAGGATGTCTGTGGCCAAGTCCTTCTTCACGCATCAGTAGACACCAGTGCTTTGAGGCATAGGTGGAGCTTGGTCTATCCACCCAATAAGCAACTGGCAATGAGAAGGAAATGAGGTTCACTTGTGTTGCATCAAAGTCAGATTTTGATTTAGCAAAAGAGGCCCACAATTAGGAACAGTGCAATAAATCAATAACTGTGGGGGTACCTGCCCCAAACCGGGACATCCACAACACAACTCTTACACCAGAGACTCAGGGAGCATCACAGAAGTGGACATTTTTTAAGGACTGGGACTAACATTGTCTGGCAGTTTCTTCTAGACAGAACAGAGATATTGTCCCCATGAACATATAACAACATGACTACCTGCACAGAGCACACCATCATAGATGCAGGAAAACCCCAGAAGGCCTACCCTAGATGTAGAGCTACTGGACATCAATGGCTGCTGAGGGAGAGAGAAATATTTTTTTTCCTTCAGGGATGAGGCCTTAATCCCAAGGAATCAGCACTAAATGCATGAAAATAAATGCAGCACTAATTGGACTGAGTAGGATGTGCTTATGCATGTGTCTGTATAGATTATGAGTATAAAAAGGGTACATTGGGGGATATAAGAAGAGTTGGTTGGGGAGCAGGATGTAGAAAGAGCCAAGTCAGTATAAAGCAACACAGCTATTAGTGCTTACATCTGTGAGACCCTCAAAGGAGGATTCATTTGAAACAAAGGAAACATTAACACAGGAGTACATATTCATCACTATGCTGTTTATGTTTAGGGATACCAGATGAAAGTACCACAGCTCTGAAGCAATCGAGATTAGAGGATACTCCAGGATCCTCCGCTGTGTCAGGTGACTCCATGCACTCAGCCAGCAGCTATGGAGGGATGATTGATATGTCTGTTTACAGTGTCCCAATGTGAATTACAAGAGGTACATTTTAAGATCACCAGGGCTACTGCAGCCTATGTGCTAAGCATTTTGTTCCTTCCAAGATGAGCAAATTGTTTCTCAAATTGTAGATAAAGGCAAGCACCCTTCCCTTCTACCATGGGGATTTCTGCACCATAGCTCTTTTTAAGATCTGCAGGTTCTAAAACTAGAGATTTCTGCTTATCTGATAGTTATTGAATGTGTAATCAGAGAGAGTGACCTGGCATGTGTATGTGAGCTTGGCTAGCTTTCTAGATGAATAGCACTATGTAGTGAAATAAAGAACTCCAAAAAGATTAGCAGGGAAGCCCAGAGGCATAAATCTATAATCTGAGAGAACCTGTGTTCTATTCCTGGAGCTGCTGGTGTGGACTTGCAGAATTCATGTGGCGTCCATGTTTCATGTGACTTCTAGAAGAACCTAGTATGATTTTTGTAAGAAATGAATGAGTTGGTGATCTTGCAAATTCTTAACAGAGACCTTTTATAGCCTTGGTAAGCTGGCACCCAGAAATTCTGTCAGGCCACCCCCACTGATGTAACCCATTATTTATGTACACATGTATGCATGTTGTAGCACATGCATGAGAGTTAGAGGGTGACTTTCTGGGACCAGTTTTCTCCTTATACCATATGAGCCCCAAGGACTGAACTCTGGTCAGCAGACATGGTGACAAACATCCTGACCCGCTGAGCCATTTCACTGTCTCCTCTGTGTTCTTTACAACCTCCTAAGTCGTCTTCTTAGATACAGTATCAACTGATCTGACTTTAGGTGCTGAGAGGGTTGGGATGGAATGAACACTTGAAAGATGGTGGGACTGGTTGGGAGGGAGCATGAGAAGCTTGTCTGGCTGACTCAGTATGAGCTAACTAGTGTGGTCATGGCCAGGGTCAGCCATGTTGAAGAATCAGATTCAAATAGGTAGCTGGGGGTGTGTCTGGTTTTTATTTGTGCTACTGACAAATCATTCCCTCCTTGGTCTAACAGACAGACCAAGCATGTCTACTTGAGCATTTTTTGCTATCTTTAATACTTTATTTTTATTTATCAGATGTTTCTATTTCATCCCAAGAAGATATGCCAGAAAATGCAAATAGTTCTGCCTTAAAAATGGCCCTTGAAAACTTCACTAGTGATCTGAAAAGAAAATTTGAGGTATCAGTCCACTAAAGGCAGGAATATAAAATGAGCCACGATAGCACTGCATGACCTCACTGATCTATGTAATATCTACAGAACTGCATGACCTCACTGATCCATATAATATCTATAGAACTTGAACGAGAAGGCAGCGCAGAAGGATGGTGATCAGGGGCCAGGGTGAAGCGGGGAATGGACAGATATTGGTCAATAGGCACAAATGGACTGAGCCGTCTCTCCAGGTACAATTTGTCAACTGTATCTCTCAACAAAGTTGGACAAAAAGGCAACCAAAAGAAAACTCGGATCATTCTGAATTTAAAGTACCAAGTTCCCTTCATTCTGCAGAAGTACAATATCTTTCATGTATGAAGGTCTCCTGTGTGTGAGACAGGGGCATTCATCTTGGCTGTCATTGCTAATTTTTGACACCATTCTGACTGTAGTTTGTATTAATAAGACTACTCTCTGTCCATTCTCTCCACTAAGACCACATGTTCTTGGCTTGGTTTCCCTGGTGGCATTCTCAGAGGGCAGTGACTTGGCCACAGTGACAAATGAGGGAGGAGGGGACAGTATGTGGGAGAGCCTAAGTCACAGAGGGTGGGGGATGAGGAGGATGTCTGTTTAATAACAGGAGATCTTTGAGACCCTGGGTGTACAAACTACCTCAGCCTTGTCTGCAAGATGCATATCACAGCAATTTCAGGCTCCTTTGACCTTGTCTTATTATTTGAAAGTCTCCAGTGACTTCTGTATCAGTGCATCTGAGAAAAATGTCATATCCAGCCAGCATCTCTCTAATGAACTCAGGAGACCTCCAGAATCCTGCTTTCTGCAATAAGCCAATGTCTAATGGGCACATCATATACATTGTATCAATAGCATGAATAGGTTTCTCCAGTTTCTCTTGTTCTTTATCATATCAAACCTGAGGCAGTGCCTGAAATATACACAGGATGATGCCTCACTGAGGTCTCACTGTATGCTGGTGGTATCTTTCTAATACAGTAAACACTCAAGTATCATGTTTACATCAAATGTGATTTGTGTGGTGTGTGTGTGTGTGTGTGTGTGTGTGTGTGTATGTGTATGTGTATTTTGGCTTTAGCTCAAGCAGAAAGAGATTCCACTTTGTTCAGAGAAGGCAAAGGAAGTGCCAGGCTGCCTGATCAGACTTTGGAAGCAGATGTACATGTGCAGGTAAATACTGGACTGAAAAGCAGAGTCTTGGGAGTGAAACATTTATCTTGTGACCGTATGTTGGGGGAGGGGGCTAAGGAGATGTGAGGCTTCCTGAATATTTTAACCTTTATGCTATTTGTTCTCAGTCTACAAGACAAGAGCTGAAACACAGCATTCTCCTTCAGCCTCTTCCTGATCTTCCAGTAAACAATCCTAAAAGAGGCTTCTTTAAAAATGAGAATGGCCAGAGAGATGGCTCAGTGGTTAAGAGCACTGACTGTTCTTCTGGAGGACCTGAGTTTGATTCCCAGCAACCACATGGCAGCTAACAACTGTCTGTAATTCTAAGACCTGACACCCTTGCACAGATATACATGCAGGCAAAACACCAATTCACATAAAAATAAATAAACATTTTTTTAAAAAAATGAGAATCCACTTGTGAAGACAAAGCCGGCCCAGGAGCTATGTAAAAACAGACTAAAGTAATTTTTTTGTGTGGTATGTCCACCTCACTGATTCTCATGTAAGCTCAGGAGGAAATTTATGTTTTTAGTTAAAATGTAGTTACACCACTTTCTCCTTCCTTTTCCACCCTCAAGGCCCTCTCAAATCATCCCTCTACATCAACTCTTTCCATGCCGGCCTCTTTTATTGGATTATTATTCACACACACACAGAACAAAACAAAACAAAAACCAGTATACATGCTAAACATGGATGAACCTTGAAAACATTAACCTAAGAAGCCAGGCCCTAGAGAGTAAATATTGCATGGTTCTACTTAAATAAGAGGTGCCTTATTTATTTATTATGGAGTGAGTAGAAATTTATAGAGACAGAAAATACCAGATTGGCTGAGGGAGAGACTGTTATTGTTTAATTGGTGCAGATTTTATGTTTCTCACAATAGAAAACCTTGTAAATGTGAAATGGTGCAGCTGCAGGGCACCCCAGATGAGCCTAGTGCTTTGAGTTGCCCTCTTAAACGTCCCTAGAAGGGTAAATTTTATGTTAGGCTGTGACAAGGAGGAATAATACACATAACACCCTTATGACCGAGTCAGCAGGAGTGCTGAAGTGCCTCATTTCAGAGAACTGAGGAAGGGAAGAGAGCAATACATCTCTGTGTAATTAGAGTCAGTGTAGAGCAACTGCTATGGAAACACTTTTTGAATGAGATCTTGGGGACAAAGATTTGGGTGATGCAGAAGAAGAAGTTAGAGATTGCTCCATAGTGGAGAGAATGGCTTGAAATGCGGAGAGGGCAGACATTTGCTTAGCTAAAATAGAAACGTTCTTGGGGTTAAAATGAATACATTATCTGAGTAAGAACTTACAATTTTTTTTCAACTTTTTGTATATATGCAGTGGCCAGACTAAGCCACGAAGTGCTCTGGATTTATGGAGTTCCTTATCCTCAGCCACATATCCACTCAGCTAACACACACTGAACAGTCATGCCACGTGCTCCCTCCATGCTCAGTGTGGGACAGTCAGCTGGGGGTAGCTTTCTTCTTATTAACAGATTCCCAAGGTAGCCAGGCATGGTAGCCCATGCCTGTAATTTTAGCACTTCAGAGGCTGAAGCAGGAGAGTTGCCATGGTTTCGGGTCAGTCTGGGATACGCAATGAGTTTTAGATCAGGTTGAGATTGTAGAGTGAGACCCTGTTGCAATGACAGTCGGTCCTGTGTGTGTGTACACATATTTACACTCCTGGTTTTGCAGGGTTTAATCTGTGATCAACTGGCCCTTTGCTCTGGGCTCTGGTAGAGGGAGAAAGATAGCATGGCAAGGGTGGATAGTAGAGAAAACTGCTCAGCTGACAGCCAGGAAATAAAAATAGCTCGGATACCTTTGAGGCATGCTCATAATGATCGAAGACCTCCTAGGAGGCCCTACTTTTATCACTTTCTAATAATACTACCTTGGGACAAAGATTTTTAACATTCGACATCCAAATAGGAGAAAGCCACAGGGCTCTGTTCATATGAAACACCGTGTCTAAAGAAAAAGGGAGACGGTATGCTTATGGAGCCATGTCTATGGTGGTTAGACACAGAATGGTGACTGTTGAAAAATTTCAAACTAAAGCACAGAGGTGGAAAAGCATGCATGAGCCTACTAGACCACAGCTCTCATAGCAAGGCAAGGCCACACAGAGAAAGCAAGCAGAAGGGAGAAGGGGAACACATCTAGTCTCCTTTTCTGGGGCCATCTGTCCTGTACTGTGAAGCTAGTGATAACATTGTGGCTCCCTCCAGGCTGATGCCAGGGGCTAAGTGAGTTTCTAGGGATCACTAAACACAGAAAGGTGGGAAGAAAGGAAGGTGCCAGCATGTTTTTAAGGTGACTGTCTGGTGAGCAGGTTTGCTTAGGAAGATTTTGTCACACCCAGTTGGTCCCACTGAAGTCTGTTGTATTTGTGTTTGGCAGGCTGGACAAGCTGCAGCGGTTTCACAGTTACGTTCTCTGGGAACTGAGCAACCTGGAGAAGGATCTTCAGGCTTTCGAATGCCTCGAAGACGATGCTCAGGCAAGCTCCTTGTTTGTCTCTGGGAAGAAAGAGGACCTTTTCTCTCTCTCTCTCTCTCTCTCTCTCTCTCTCTCTCTCTCTCTCTCTCTGTCTGTCTCTCTCGGTGTGTGTGTGTGAGAGAGAGAGAGAGAGAGAAAGAGAGAGAGAGGGAGGAAGAAGAAGAAAAGAAGAAGAAGAAGAAGAAGAAGAAGAAGAAGAAGAAGAAGAAGAAGCAGCAGCAGCAGCAGCAGCAGCAGCAGCAGCAGCAGCAGCAGCAGCAGCATGGGCTATTTAGTCAAAATCTTCGTTTCATTTCAGGAGTTTTGGAAGCAACAGCCAGCTGACTTGCAATTATTCCATGATCAGCAAACACTGAGGTACTTTAAAAACTATTTTTTTCTTGAATATCTTGTTATTGTTAGTTTGTTAGAGACTGGGTTTCTATCTGGAGCCCTGGCTGTCCTGGAACTTACTATGTATTCTAAGCTGGCTTCATAGAGATCCACTTCCTCTACCCACTGTGGGCTTAAAATTAAAAGTGTGTGTCACTACATCTGTCTCATTATGGCACTTGAAAAACATAACATTTTTATTTATTATCCATGTATTCTGATGAAGGATGCAGCTTGTATGCCACCGCACACATTTAGAGGTTAGGGGACCATTTTGAGGGGTTGATTCTTCTCCCTTTAAATGGGTTCCTGAGATCAGATTCAGAGTCAGGCTTCCATAGCAGGTGTTTTTATCTACAGGACTGTCTTCTGGCCCCAATATGCCATTTTCATTTACATATAGAATTCATTTTGCTCATATTTACTTTGTCACAGTGTCTTGTCCTCTCCTGTTCCTGCTGGCCCTTCCTCAGTAACTAGTTTTTCTTCTACTTCTGTGTCTTTGTACAGGAACACGGGTGAGGGGTTCTCGGGAGCATGGACAATGGGTCAGTGGCCACACCACTGTCTCTCCGGGCTTGTACCTGCATTTGAGTCCTGTAGCTGCTAGGTTGCAATGATGGAAAACACAAATGTTACTATTAACATTTTAATTAATTTTAAAGCATTAACATGTTCATGTGACCTCCATTATTATCAAAGTTTTGACCTCACAGGACCTCTGGCTCCTTGTGACCTCCCCAGTCCACACTTTGAGAGCAGCTGATAGAAAGCAACTCTGTTTTAAGTCTCAGAGAAGCCTTCTAAAACAGGAAAGGCTCATTTATTCCAGTTACTCCCCACACGGAGTTTAAGCAACTCTTCAGTTAGCGTTGTTTTAGCAATTACTGTTTACATTTATCTCCCTGTGATTCAGGCCCTTGGGGAATTCAGAAGGTCTCAGGGAACAGCTCTGTCTTCCAAATGCTTTTGCTATTATTCCCTTTTCTTTCTAAGGCATTAAAAACAAAAAACAAAAAACAAAACAAAACAAACTGCTCCTTGGCTTGCTTTTAGCTCACACTGAGTGATGACTGGGCTCGCTGCTCTGGGCTGACTGCTCAATGTTTAGCATCCCTGCAAGGGGTGAGGAAGATCATTCAAGATCACACAGATATCCAGTGCCCTCCCCCCCCACTCATACATATACAAGGAGGTATAGAGGTCATAGGAGTTACAGATTCTGAGCTTTGAATGGTGGTTGTAGAATGCTGTATATGTGTGGGCTAGTGGTATTGACAGAGACAATTCCTAAAATAGACCCAAGTGGAAATATAAATGAATCTTTTATGTTGATAAAAAATAGTAATTGGGTGGCTGCAAATCCTCCTCTGGCATTGTTATGTAACAATCCACTCTGTGATCCATACATAGATAGACATTCTTGATTTTAACACACCTAATATGAATGTAATAAATGATGGATTAATTTCTTCCAGGTTTAACTCAACTCAGTCTTCAAAGGAAAGCCAAAGCCTGGCTTTATGACTGGTACCCTTCAGGTAAGTACAGAAATTGATACTGTTCAGTCCCTGTGAATTAAGCACAGAAAACCCTGATGTTCTGTACTACCTCTCTGCTCTGAGCATCCTCCAACCAACCATGATGCCCGTGGGTCAGTCAGTCAGTCTTTATAGTAGAGTGTCTGTCCCTACCTGTCAAAATCCTGTAGATGCCGGGGCATGTTAGCCTACAGACACATTCCTATCAAAGCAAAGTTTTGAGCCAGTGAGACATCTCAGTAGGTAAAGGCATTTGCCACTGAGCCTGCAAACTTGAGTTAATTCCTGGAACCCACATGGTGGAAGGAAAGACTCCCGAAAATTGTTCTCTAACCTCCAAACATGTTATACACACACACACACACACACACACACACACACACACACACACACACACACCAAAAAATAAACATAAAATGAAAACCAATAACAGTGTAAGATTAAAGAGATGGCTCAATGGTTAAGAGCTCTGGCTGCTTTCCAGAGGATTCAGGTTCAATTCCCAGCACCCACGAGAAGGCTTGCCATCTCTATCTCCAATTTCAGAATCCAATCCTTCTGGACTCCTTGGGCACTGTGTGATATGTAGACATACATGCAAGCAAAAACCTATACATAAAAAAATCTATATAATAAGTCCATCTACAAAATAACTTTATGTTTGGATAAGTACATTGAATTTGGTAAGTCACAGCATATGACAGATATTCATTTATAGCTTATGTTACTTAAGCATGCTGATTGGTTCCCTGCCTGGTTTCTATTCTCTCTACTTTTCTTACTAACAAACAGTTAAGCATAGAACTGAAGGGCTGTGTTTAAGATTATGATCTTCCAGAATATCACAGTTATGAACATGGCTCTCAAAAAGGAGTGACTGTCTTGTTGACTATGAGTTCCAAGCATCCCAGAAGTGTGATGGTTGGGTCCTAACTAATCACTGTTCTCCATTTCCTTTTCCACCAGGTACAATGGCCTGAGAAAGGAGGAGATGGAGCCTGTGGTGCCTTGGCCCACGAGATGTCCTTCAGAGCTACACTCAGCAGCAAACAGCCCTTAGCAGCTGCTTATATCATCCATTTGTTCCCAGAAACTAAGCTTCCTATTCAAATGTGGTCCAGTAATAAAAACATCCAAGATGTTCATCAATTTGTTTTATCTCTTTTTTTAAAATAAAAATCTTTTAAAATTCCATTTATGTATGTAGGGGTGGGTGTATTATACGTGCATCCATGCCGTGGAGCACTTGTGGAGGACAGATGGTAACTTGCGGGGGTCAGCTCTCTCCTCCCATCATGTGGATTCTGGGGACTGAATTCAGTTCCTTCAGAGTTGGTGGCAATCACATATACCTGAATGTTCAGCAGTTTCAAGTGGTTTACTTTTCAATAATTTAAAAAGCAAGCTTTATTTTAAGAAATGCCCTTAAGTTTTGTGGAAACCAGAACTTCAGCTGCATCTGTATAGAAATTATTTTATATACTCCTCTAAAGGAAAAACACCCTGAAAGCAGAATTGGATGAGAACAGTTTGACATGAAATTATAAGGGGACACATTCACTCTTCAGATATTTCCACTTCTTCATCCTCAAAGCACATGCTCAGTAGAGGAGAAATATTCCTTCTGAGAAGACTACAAAGTCTCCATTGAAATTTACGTGTATAGTGGGGCATTCAGATTTATTTTAGAGAAATAAAGCCCATATAATTTAAGGCCACTCACAAAGTCAGATAGTTTATGGCTGGATCAGTAGAGACTGTTCATTGAGCAGTATGTTCTCTATATAACTTACTGAATTATGCTACAGATAGCACATTAATTTGTACTTTTTTCTATGATGCAATTCTAACTGAATTGTCCAGTTTTTTTCTTTACAACTTTTAATGAATTGTGCTTTAGTGCATTGCCATAAGGTTTTGTTTATAAAAGCACATGTTTTTATATATTTATTTTATTTTATGTGAATTGGTATTTTGCCTGCATGTGTAAGGATGTCAGATCTTGGAATTACAGACAGTTTAGCTGCCATGTGGATGCTGGGAATCGAACTCAGGTCCTCTGGAAGAACAGTCAGTGCTCTTAACCACTGAGCCACCTATCCAGCCCCCAAGAACACATATATTTTTTAAATAAATTTATTTATTTATCTTATAACCTGGCCACAATTTCCCCTACCTCTCTTCTCAGCTCCTTCCACGATGTTTCTACCCCCAGTCCAAAGGGCAGGTCTCCCATGAATATTTCAGAGCTGTCAAGGCTGCCTCCTTTGCACCAGCTCTTGTGCCCACACTTGCAGGCCCAAACTGATTTGCAAGGTCTCATTGGATCTAGTGGTGGTATTGTATTGACTACAGAATCTAGGACTAACTCCTAGGCATGGCCTTTAGAGGCAAGTAGGGGTGAAGTGGGGGAGCACCTGGTGCTGTTCCCCCTGTGGCTGAGTCTGTACTTTATCTCAAGACATCAACACTGCCATTCTCTCATCCTGGCAGATCCTTCACACTGGTACTCTAGCTCCATGAAAAAGGGGCTAATACATTTATTTATTATAATTTAACTAATCTTTAATCAAGGGAGGGGCTCCTGTGTCTCTGCAAACTAGAATATTTCTACAGTACTGGCTCTGGGAAGAAAAGGAGTTGCTGGAAAACAAATCAGTGAGTCAATTAGCATGGACCTGGCCTAGAATGCGGTGCTATTATGGCTACTTCTCAGTTCAGGCTCTTAGTTCTACCTTCTGGCAAGCCAGTCAACCAACCATCACCCCAGCACTGTTCTGCTTTCTTCACTCACTAACTGCATGTGGCTGCAAGGCTGTTTACTTGCTAGCTGTGTAAGCAAAGTAAGCAGTGTGAGCAGCCAGGGTCAGTCATTTTTCTGACTTTTCAAGACTTCGAGACAGGAGCAGCGGGGACCTCTGGGGTCCCACAGCCCATAGGAAGCTGACTTGCAAAGCCAAACTCCAGGCTGTAGAGACCTTTTGGCCTCTACAAAAAGATTTGTCTCCTATGCTGGAAGGTTTCCTTTTAACTTAGCATTTTGACCTGTTATGGGCTGGGATAGGGTCAATGTTTCTCTTCCGTCTGCTTCTGAGCATCCTAAGAGTTTTCTGGACCACTGCAGCCTTTCCTAGTTTCTGTTGAGACTCTGTGGTTACTCTGATAGGCCTGCCTCTGTCATGTGAGTTACTGTTTCTCTCTGGTCACTATTGCTGTACTCTTTTGTTCTCAGTATTTAAGTGAGTTATTTATGATATGAAGAAAGAAAGTCTTTTCTTAGTTTTGTCTGTCTCTAAATGCCTGCAGTATCTACATAGGCTTTCTTTCTTTCTTTTTTTTTTTTCTGAATTTAAGGAAATTTCTGCTGTGGTTTCATTTAAAATATTTGTTATTCCTTTAGAAGGGATTTCACTTTCTTTTATGCCCATAATATGATTGTTGCAGAGTATCTTCAGCATTGTACAGTCCTGTCCACGCCTTTTGACTAATCAATCTCTGTCTTCATGGGAATGTCCCAAACCCCCATCTTGTCTTCAAGCCCATCTCTTTTATCCTCCTTGATCTTCCTCCTATTGGTGAAGCTTTATACAGAATTTTTATTTGACCTATTTTTACTATTTCTGTTTGATCCCCAGCTTCCTTTTTCACATCATACACAGCCTTCAGTGGTATTTTTTTTTTTTTTGGTGTACTTTCAGGAATTTTTCGTTTTCATTATCTGAACATATTTATAATTCTTATTTTAAGTTCTTTTTCTGGGATTCCATCTAACTCATTAGCATTGGAGGTCATTACTAAAGAATTAATTTTGGAAGGAGCTATATTTCCTTCATTTTTTTTAAATTCCTGTGTTTTCATGAAGGAAGCTGGGTCATTTGTTGAATTTACTATGTTTTATTTATTTTAACTGAGTTTTATTCTTTCAGAGCAAGTATTTAAACTGTATGTAATGCACTAAATTATTGTTATCCCTAGAGAGATGGTCGGGAGAAGCAGGGGACCTTGTGGATCCACTGAACTTACCTAGGCAATGGGCGGGACTAGAGCTTCCTGGTTATTCTGTTCTTCCTGAATTGATGGGTGGAAATGATGCATCCTGGACACGTTAACCTCACAGGGTGACTGACAGGGCTGTGCTCTTCCAGGCAATCATATGTGGTAGGGTATGAAGTCCTGAGGATACACCGACAGCCCTGGGAACAATGACGTGGACTGGAGCTTTCTGGATACACTATGCTCATCAGAGTACTTGAGGCTGCCTCTTGGACACAATTCATTGTGTTGACACATGGAGTACAGAGCTTCTTGGGCAGGCAGGACTGGAGAGACACAGGTTTGTAGCTCAATTTTCTCAGGCATGGAGTCTCCTTGGGATAATGCACAAGTAAATGGGTGACTCCAACATAGCTTTATCACTGAAGTCTCAGCCCACCATGGGTGATGACATTCCTGTAGCTGCATTGGAGGAGTCCCCACGAATCTTGTGAAATAAAATTCCTTCCTTGTTTATTTAAATTCTTCAAACACCAAAATCAAGTTCAGCATTAATTCCTTTTGGAAAGTCTTCTTGGTTTAAACCATTTGTAATGTTTTATAACTAAATGTTCTCTTCCAGCTATGATTCTAAGGATATATATTCATCTGGATGATCCTATAGCTCTAGTACAATACATAACCCTATACAGAATAGATTTGAAAAAATATTTCACTAACAATGAAATTTCAGAGTTAATCCAATAATCTTGGTCTAAACTAGGTTTGAAAAAAATGATGGCTTTGTTATAACTTGGATATATAATGTCTCCCATAGGTTGATGAGTTTGAGGAGTGGGCTCTCAGCTCAAGACATGGTTGGAGGAGGATGTAGAACCTTTATGAGTTTGCACTTAGTTGGATAATCACTTATATGGTCCCACTCCATGACCAAGTCACATTTACTAAAGGGCAGGAAATATTTAGGTGACTGTAGTCTTAAAGTGAGAATGTTTCATGTGTCAGAAAGGAACTCAAATATGTGAGCATTTGACTGCAATAATAAAGCCATGTGCTGAAGCTTTTCTTTAAATGAATTATTAAACAGACATTAATGTTTATTATAAAAAAATTCTTTTAATTTGCAATAGCTAATTTCTCAGAGATATTGGGTCTATTATATTTTTTGAGATATAGTCTTACTCCATAGCCCAAATTTTCCAGGAACCAGCAAATTGTACCTTACAGTGGCTTTAACTCAGAGCAATCTTCCTGCCTCAGCTTCCTCTGTGTTGAGATTTTACCTTGCCTAGCCTTTTATTTTCAACAACAAAGCTATCCCCCGCCATGGATAATTATAACTTTTTTAAAAAATTAAATTTTTAAAACATACCCATCACTGTCCCCCCCTCCCCTCTTCCTAGTCATCCCCCAACCTCCCCCACCTCATCCCCCATCCACTCCTCAGAGATGGTAAGGATTTCCAGGGTGAGGCAATGTAGTCTTGCATATCCAGTTGAGGTAAGACCAAGCTGCTCCCCCCAAGTATCAAGGCTGTGTAGTAGCACTAATTCGGGTTGTGTTAAATGAGACTCAGAGCCAAATATTGGGAGAAGGCTGAAATATCAGAGAGAGGAAGCATCACAGTCAATTCTCACCGAACTGTTTTGCAACTTCCTCAGCCTCACTCTTGATCTCTTCTGCAAGTTGCTTCTGTCAGTTATTTCTGTTTTTGCTGGGTTTCTAGGAGCCCTTATATATCTTATCCCATCCAGGTTAGGATTAAAGGCATGTAGCCTTGAACTCACAGAAACAGAGGAAGTTCTGTCTCTGGAGTTATGGGATTAAGGGTGTTGGCCCCACTCCCGGCTTTCCCTGTGCTGGGATTAAAGGTGTGTGTGATTGACTCTCAGCTGTTTATCCTTGTATATAAGGATCAAGGATTTCCTGAGCTGTCTGCCTAAGATTTGACTGTGTTCTGCCTCTGATATTTCAGGATTTATTAAATATCTAACATATATTCACAAGGCTGAGCAAGATGTTCCTCTGTAGGGAATGGGCTCCAAGAAGCCAGGTCATGCTTTAGGAATAAATTCTGGTCCCACTGCCAGGGGTCCCACAAACTGCTCACACCATTCGAGTGTTATCCACATTCATAGGGCCTAGTTCACTTCCATGAAGGTTCCTCAGCTGTCATTTCAGAGTTAGTGAGCTCCCAATCACTCGGGTCAGCCATCTCTGTGGGTTTCATTCTCACGATCTTGACTTCTTTGCTCATATACTCTCTCCTCCCTCTCTTCAGCTGGACTGGGAGCTCCACCCAGTATTTAGCTGTGACTCTCTGCATCTGCTTCCAAAGTTGCTGGATGATGGTTCTATAATGCCAATTAGGGTGGCCATCAATTTGATCACAAGGGAAGGACAATTTAGGCACCCTCTCCACTATTGCTTGAAGTCTTAGCTGGGGTCTGAGATACCATCTTACACCTGTCAGAATAGCTAAGATTGAAAACACTGATGACAGCCTATGCTGGACGGGATGCAGAGTAAGAAGAACACTCCTCCAATGTAGTTGGAAAGGTTCTCTGTCCAGCCCAGCCAGTTCTGCAGCCATTTAGTCCCAAGTAAACATAGAGACTTGTATTAAGTATAAGCTGTTTGGTCTATGGCTCAGACTTATTACTTGCTAATTCTTATACTTTAAGTTAACCCATATTTCTAATTTTGCTTAGCCACATGTCTTGGTGCCTTTTCTTAGAGCAACAGTCTCATCTCTGTGTCATTCTATCCTGTGTGTCTCTTGGCATCTCTGCTCTCTGCTTTTTCACCTCACAGAATTCTAGTCTGGTTGCCCCGCCTCTACTTCCTGTCTAGCTACTTGACCAAACAGTGTTTTATTAAACTAACATTTATAATGACAAATATTGACAGTGTATACGATCAATATCACACAGCACTCCATTGCTGGTAGGAGTGTAAACTTATATAGCCACTTTGAAAATCAGTATGGCAGTTTCTCAGAAAACTGGGAAGCATTCTACGTAATGATCCAGCAATACCACTCTTGGGCATATACCCAAAAGATGCACATTATTACTACAAGGACATTTGTTCAACTATGTTCATAGCAACATTATTCGTAATAGTCAGAATCTAGAAACAACTAGATGTTCCTTAACTGAAGAATGGATAAAAAAAATGTGGTACATTTACACAAAGGAGTACTAATCAGCAGTTTAAAAAAGGTATCCTGAAATTTGTAGGCAAATGGCTGGAACTAGAAAAAAAAAACAAAAAACCATCCTGAGTGAAGTAACTCAGACCCAGAAAGACAGATGATCCCACCCACAGCTTAAAATAATGAAGTGAAAGGAGGCTCTTCAAAATGTCCACCCTCCCCCAAACTCTAGCCCTCATTCACTACAAGCTCCTCCTACCCGCAACACCCCACCCTGCTGCCTTCCTAACTCAACACATCCATTTCTATGTTGGGATGTGAGTGACTCTGGTCAGACTTTGAGCATGTCTATTGAAGCTGCCCCCCTGTGATCACCATGTTGGAGACTGTAGCCTCTGTGCTGACAAACAGCAGATGGTAACCCTGCTTCTAATCCTGAGATGAAGAGGCCACTTCCTTCACCTAGGGAGATACTATAAAGATGTTCAGGGTAACCAATGTCATTTGTGCTCCCATTGGATAGTACAGTATGGTGTAGCATAGTATGTATATATGTATATATATAATACAGCAGAGTATACTGTTACACTGTATAGTTAAGTAGTTTCTAATAGGCTCTGCTTGTCTGATTGGTATTAAATTTCTCAAGTAAAAACTTCTTAGATAGTTTAACTTGGTATATAAATACTGCATTAATAATGTCATATAACATCTCACTGCTTGTTGAAATGATTTAAGAATCTAAGATTAATCACTAAAGTATCACTTTATTGGCAAAAATAATTACCGAGTATTAGACCACTTGAAATACCACATAGGCCCTCATTTTAGCTTCTTTGAGCCAAATAAGAAAAAGTGCAACATGTTTTAGCATAAAAATCAATTTATTATACAACAATCACACAGAATGCTTTTTATCTAAAAGAAAAATGGCTTCTGCCTCCCTTTTACCCCAGTCATGATACTGTGTTCTTTAGATGCAGTACTTTCAAAGGAAAACAAAAAGTAATACCCTCAATTTCCAAAAAAGTGACCTCTACTAATGTTCTTAAATGACACAGGAATGCTGGGAAGGACTAGAGTAGAGTGGCCTCTAACAGACAAAGTGCTATTCTGTCCATTTTGGTAAAAAAATAATAAATCCTCTGATGTGGAAAGACAAGAACTTATCCACCAATATGTATAAATATAATTCTGATGGGGTGACATTTTCTATGCTTAATTACATTCAGCAAAAATTCCATTTTATTTAAAAAGCTGGGGAAATTAAGGTTCTATAGTACCCAAGTACTTTTGTTCTCATGAATAAAAGGGGATTTACTTGGAAAACTGTTTTATCAGATTATAGAGATAGACATTTTTTATACTTCTATTTTAGAAAGATCACACTAAGAATAAATGGGTTAAAATATTTACCGGATCCCATTTCTGCAGCTCAGGTTTCATAGCTCTGCATGCTCTTTTGGCCCTTGAGTGGTTTAAGGCTTAATGTTGTCCTGAGCTTGGCTCTGGGAGGGTAAAGCTGGCTGGTACTTTGAGCTGCCATTATTGAGCTGCTATACAAAGATGATGTCCTCTGTGCTATACAGATGTGGAATCATGCAGACATCCCAACTGCAGGTATGATGCACGGTGAGACTTCAGGGCCTCACAGACAAATCAGAGTAATGTGGGTGCAAGGACCAGTCATATCTCTTCAGTCTCATTTTTGCCCAGAATTCATTTCAGTATCAAATTTCAGATCATGTTTGAGAACTAAAATTGAACTCCAGTTTCACCAAAGGAGTTTGTTCCTTTGACTAACTTGTGTCTTATCATTGAAGAACAATAACATACTCAGAGCTAACCCTTAAAATGAATTCTTGGGAAAGAATAATATATTAGCTTGAGTCTAAGTCACTGGAGATGGTGGTTAAGCACCTAGTAGCAGATGAGTTTGAGAAAATCATTTAGAAAATACACTGAAGAGTAGGTGGTCACCAGACAGGAAGAGTGTGTTCAACAAGGGTTACAATGAGGGACGACACAGGACACAGGACTTGTCAAAATACACCACTGAGAAGGGCGATATACTTAGGAGTTTAAAAAGTCAGTACAGTATTTTAACAGGGAAAAGTTAGAATGGGAGCTTGCCCAGAAAGGGGAGACAGGGATGGGCAGGCACTATTGTTGTTGGCACTTAAGAAAAGCCTACCATGTGCTGGATGCCAGAGCCATGACCCAACTACAAATTTGCTAAAATGTAGAGAAAACAGTAAGTCATGTTTGTGTAAGTTTTGGAAAATGTACTGTTTCATGCTTGGTACAGCTTTTAACAATTGTGGTCTATCAGCTGGGGGAAAGGAAGTGGCCAGGGCCTTCGTCTGCCTATGTACTGGCTTTTCATCACAGACTACAGTACTGAGCAGAGAGAGCATGTGCTGCTTGGGCTATACACATTCTCACTGTGGCTTGTTCCCAGTCAATGGGATCTTCCCAAACAACCACATCCTTTTCTGTTTTCTGAAAGCTAAACTTATGAAGATTGATAACAACTACTTGGGATAATATTCATGAGTAGGCTCAGAAGCAACAGTTCCCAAAGGTATTATCTATTTTGCCCCTGGGGCTCTGTTGATTATGATTTATAAGTATTCCAGTTGCATTTCTGTGCCAAGGAGAACTGCAATTGGAGTCCAGCCTTTGGTCAGAAAAGGCAGCTATATTCAGACATAGCTTTTTATGCAGACAGGAACACATGAGGAAGGAAGCTAACTGAAACTGAGACACAGCTCCTGCCCAAAGCCCTCCCTTGAGTTATGATGATTTGGCAAAAGAGATTTTTTTTTTTTTTGTGGTTGAGGCAGGGTCTTCTTGTGCCCATGTAGCTCTCGCGGGCTGTTTCAATACCCAGACACTTTGGGATCACAGTTGTATGCCACCATACCCAGCTCAAGAAGCTGCTCATAGAATGACTAATCTCCAAACTGTTTTGGAGATGAACAAATCTCATTACTACATCACTAAATTCAGAATGAGATTGGTTAAAACTGTAGGAGACTCTCTGGCTCGAGAGACGGAGAGGTGATGCTAGACTACATCTTCTGTTAAGGATTCCATTGAAAAGCTTCCTAGGGTTGATACCTAAAGGAGCAAGTGGACTGATCATCGATTTATGCACTGACAGTTATTGCTTGACATGGACTAGAGCAGACCCTGACATTTACAATATAATTAACATTTTATTTTACACATTTAATCTAAAGAAAATTAACTCTGAAGACTTGCCATGAAAAACAAAGCCCTTGTCTCCTGGTCTTCTTCATGAATAAGGCATTACGAAGAGCTCAGGAGAGATGGGGCACTGCACCTGTTCTGAGGTTTGTAGAGGTCGGCTTTGCTTCAGTTACTAGAGTAACCTAATAGCAATATATTATAATACATTCTGGGTACAAATGATTTACAAACTCAAGGGAATTAGTTTATGCTAAAACATACAACTTTCAATTCAGTCTTTGCTTTAAAACAAGCTCATCTGTTGGGACGCTGCACTTTCTAATGCTTTCCCATCGTGTCATTTACTGCACCTTCTTGTCTGTCACCCCGTTAGCTGCGATGAAGTGGGCTTTGGGCAAGCCATTCTTCATCTCCTTCCCTGCAAGCAGCTCTTGCATTTTCTTCTTCTCTGGCTTTTTCCGGTATGTCTGTTCAAATGGAAAGGAGAAAGAGCAGAGACAATGTTTTACTAAGGCAGGTTCTGACACAGGTAAAGCACCACACACTTTCCTGTCTAATTAAAGGCTGTTTTTAGGGGCTGGAGAGATGGCTCAGAGGTTAAGAGCACTGACTGTTCTTCCAGAGGACCTGAGTTCAATTCCCAGCAAAACCACATGGTGGCTCACAACCACCTATGATGAGGTCTGATGCCCTCTTCTGTAAAACTGTATGCATAAATAAATCTTTTTTTTTTTTTTTTTAAAAAAAAAAAAAGACTGTTTTTAGGCCTCTTGCTATAAAGGTAAAAACCAAGGCAAATACAGGAATATAGGTATAGGTTATTTCACTTTATCTATGTTACATCATAATTTGCTTAGCATTCAAAGCAGCTCATAGCAGTTATTCACTTGAAAAAATATAAATTTCATTAAAATTCAAGATAAAAGAGACCATTATTTTACTTTGTTTATTTTGAGATTGTAATTACAACATCACTTGATTCTTCAGGGTTTTAATGTTCTCTTTAGTGCTGGAGACAGGAAGCAGGGTCTAATGCATATGAATTATGTCATCTGCCACAGAACTCCACTCCAGCCTTGAATGTCTTTCTCATTCTCATGAAATACCTGATCTTTCATCTCATTTTAATTCATTCATTTTTTGAGACAAGGTCTCATTCCTCCCTGGCTGGTCTCTGACTTGCTATGTAGCCCATGATCACTTTGAACTCTTCAACTTCCTGTCTGTAGCTCTTCAGTGCTGGAACAACAGCATTTGCACTTTTCAAAAAGCAACTGAGGCAAAGACTGCAATGGTGTGAAGTCAGAACTAAGATCAGTGTGTGGAGATGGTTTTTATAGCCTTTGCCTAGCACTGCTGGGCTACAGTGAGCCCATGCCATTCCTTTCAAGCTCTAGTGTGCATGTGTGTGTGCATCTGTTGGGTCCCACCAATATGTATTTCTTCAGACACTCTAAAGGATTTGTTCCAAGGGCAAGGCCTGCCTTCTAGTTCAGAGCATGCGCTCTGAAGAGCTGTCAAAGGTCCAGTTCCCACAGTGACTTTCACATAGAACACTATGAACAAAAACTACTGAGAGAGCAGTTGTCTGAAGAAGAAAATACAAGTGAATAGAATTGCAAAAGTACTGTTTGAATATAAACTATGTCTTTCTTTTTTGTTTGAAGCAGCCTTTCCATTTCCCTAGCCCTGCCATTTAACTTCACAGCCACCTGAGACTTTGCCGCAGCTGCAGCCTGCATGGGTTCCTATAACAAAGGTGCTGTAAAGGGTTCCCTCTCGTTTGAATTGTTAATTGAAAAGAAAAACTGTCACTTGACAAAGAGCAAGCCAGCAGGCTCTGTCCAGGCTGGGTCTGCCTTAAAGAATTTCCCCAAATGAACACTGTCTCCATGCCTCAGAGCAGCTGATGGAGGCATTACTGAATTCATTATTAAACACTAAACACCGTTGTTCCCATGCTTTTCTCCACTCAGGCATCCTGGCTCTACGTTATTCCACTTGTTCAACTTTATGATGTCAGATCAGGGTGGTGGCACAGGGTAGATACACATGTAGATATAACGTAACTCAGACATTCAGAATGAGTTCTCAGCAAAAGCCAACTGGCCTGTTAGCTGGCTGTTCTTGGAGGAGGAAGAGGGGGAAAGAATTAGGAAGGCACCCTTTACCTCCTCCTTTGCACACCATTATCTCAAACAGTGCATGGAGTGGTTTGTCACTTACCCCTAAACGTGCATCGTACATACCTGAATGTAGAAGTTTAAGAACAGGATAACCAATGTCATCATATAGGAAGACTGGAAGATGAGGCAACCAAAGGGGAAGCCACAGGGCTTCACCACGGCACTGAGTGTGTGTGTGATGGTGAGCACAAACTGCACCTGGAAGGCAGAGGCAGCTGAGGGTAAGTACAAGTCCCGTGGGAGGTGGGCCCTATAGCTCTACACGTGACTGCCGTACTCCCCTGTTATATTCTGCAGAAGTAAATCAAGGAAAATGCCTCAGTAGTCCACTACCCTGCCCAGAGACTTGATCTGAAATTATTTAAGTATATAAATTTGTCTATTTTATCATGGAAAAGTAGTTAAGATTATTTTAATAAAAAGTGATCTAAGTTTTATATCAACTTAACAAGTGTTTATGGATATTTCCAACCAGAAATTTCCACTTAGAAGCTAACTGCAAACAAAAAAGACACTATTATGGCTGAAGTATGACTCCTCAAGGTAACATTAAGGTAAAAGGCAGCCTGTCACAGCCAGAACTGCCTATTCCTTCCCTGTGTGAGTCTTTGAAAAAGCAAAGAAACAACAACATACCAGCTGGGCCTGTGTGAGGTATTTCTTCCACCAAAGGTACTTGTGCATGGATGGAAACACAGAGAGTCCATAGTAGGAATACATGAGAATGTGAATAAAACTGTTCAGGGTTGGTCCAAAGAAGCCTAGAACAGGGAGAATGTGAGTTAGCACACTCAGAGAGTGAGGTGCGCCTCCTTCCTCCTCATGTGATGGTCTCTGTATCCTGGCTGAAAAGTGCTAACTGATGTAGACAGTCACACAACAGCACTCACACAGAGCTATCCCTACTGCTGCCATCATCCCAGGATTCAGTAAAACCTTCTAGACAGAGGTATAAACCAACCAAACCATCTACTCCATATCTGCAAAGGGCTTACTGTCTACAGTGGTTATTCTTACTAGCTAATCAGGAAGGCCGAGAAAGGTGAACTTGCATCTGGTTGCAGAATCCCACCAAAGGAGAATTGACTTTCTTTTGCCTAAACCTGGATGAAGCCGTGTTGGTGACAGAGCCTCCAGGCCGGGCTTGCCTAGTGGTTTCTTACGTGTCTTCAATGTACAGTGTAAGCCGTTTTCTCACTTTGAAACCACTCAAAGCTGTGGTGGGATTGAGAGACTGTCCTGCTGCATAAACTAAAGAGCACTGCCCACTACCGCATAGTCAATTTAAATTCCTTAGCCCCATTTCTCATCCTCCATTAGAAACCCAGATAACTGAACAGCAAAAGAAACAGAATGATGCTTACAGTAAGTTTTCAGCAAATACTGGCCAGTATGCACTATGACTCAGGTTTCTATGAAAATAAATATTTTGGGAGTACTCAGCAGTGCAAGATGAGTGATATTTATCTGCCCATCTGGGTTTTCATTTCTGAGTAGCTCTGTACTTATAATTTTTGTAATCAATGTGGAGGTACAGAACACAAATATTCACAGAACCATCTCTGAATAGTGCAATGTGAATTTTAAGTGCCTAATAAAACTGTTAAAACTGAAAAAAAATCCTCAAGAAAACTGCTCCTCTGGGATTCACTAATCTCCCTTAGCACCGACAGGTCCACAGTGAGCCTGACATCCGAGGCTCTGTAGAGGCCATCTGCCTTCTGTGCAGTCCCTTGCATTACAATTCCACTGGTATCTTGACAGCCAAGGATATCATACAACATGACTCTGCTTAATGATCTTTCAACTTAATGACAGGATCAAAATTATACACACTTGGTAGAAACCATGATTTGAGCCCTGACTGTTGAGCTGTATGTAGTACAGTGGTCTAGCACCCTCTGGATGATGACTGAGGGAAATGACTACAGCTCATTCTGTACTGCAGCCAGGTGAGAGGCCACTTGATAAACCTACACCGTGATTCTGACGGGGCCCTCAGTGGTGTTGTCAGTTCACAGTGGGTTTACCAGCTTTGACTCTGGTATGTCCGTGGGTATCTGCAGCCCACATAACCTTGGCAGTTTCGATCAGGCATACAAGACCCCAGCTCCTAAGGAAAAATACAGGCATGTGCTACCACAGCCATTTTAAACTTTTTTTAAAGCCGTCACTCAATTTGACTTTATTTATTTATATATTTTTTTTGTGGTACTGGTGATGGAACATTCTTGAACATACTAAGGAAGTGCTCCATCGGTGGATATATGCTCGGCTCTTTAAAATCATTTCTTCTTATTTTCTCCCATCTAATTTTTCATACAATATTTCAAATTCATGGGAACATGACAATTTAAATAAAATACTGTTCTCTTTAGTCACAAGTGAGCACCCCACCCCACTTCCTACGGCTGTGAAGTCAACATAGGGAGATGTCATCAGCTGATTACAGTCAAAGTAAAGTAGAGAGGGGCTGAAGAGATGGCTCAGTGGTTAGGAGCACTGTCTGCTCTTCCAGAGGACCCGGGTTCAATTCCCAGCACCCACATGGCAGCTAACAACTGTCTGTAACTCCAGTTCCAGAGGACCTGACACCTATCGCAAAACATCAATGCACATAAAATAAAATAAATTAAAAAAAAAGAAAGTAAAGTAAGATTAAAACAAGACACTACAGTGTTCCACATAAAGCCAAGGTCAATACCATACCATGAAGCTATTGGCCCATGCAAAGTATGCGATATGAATAAGCACACTAATTTATTGTATTACATATATCATGTGTGCCTGCATATAGGTAGGCAGGGACATGTGTTTTAAGACAGGGTCCTGCTATGCTGCAGCCCCCCTACCCCAGCCTTCTAAGCACCTGGACTACAGGTGTGAACTACCACATCTAGCTTAAATCTATTTCTTACTGTAGTTCTCATTAATAATAATAATAATAACAATAAAGGTGAAACCTATTGTCTTTGGTTCAGAGAGCTCTTAGTTTTTTCAGAAAGTGTAGTCAAGAATCCTTAAGCACTAAAATGATTGATGTGTGTCACAGTGAGGTGGTAGCTGTGGCAGGTGCTGCCTGAAGTGGCAAGGGCTGCCTTCTATGGAGTCAGGTGGCTCTGGCTGAGGTCTATACCTCTCTGCCCATCTGACAATTGGTGCATGGTAAAGATTTTTTTTTTTTTAATTTAAGGTCTTGCGTAAATTTTGCTACCATGAAAATAAGCCAAATAGCCATCAGCAAATATGCTTTCTGTGGTGACAAGGACACTACTTTAGGGGCTCCCAAATCTCCTCATCAGCACATACTGGATGGACTAAGAGGTGTGCTGGTGCTCACTGGGAGAACCAAGAGCTACCAACAGGACTTACTTTGACCACAAGGTATCCAGTTGAGAACGCACCACCAAATGTTAAACATGGAGGCGTGATGATACACATGAAGAAAGGTGATCTGACTGGTCTTTTTTCGAAGAACAAAGAAAATTGTGTCCAGGAACTCCACTAGTTTGGAGAAGTAGTACCACCACAAGACCTTGGCTACCTACAAGTTCAAGAGGGAGAACAGATGACAGTGTGCCAAGTGTACCCAGCTCTGCCCTGCACACACACCCTGCTTCCCACCCGTGCTTCCTTCAGACTGCAGGGGGCTGCTTATCTGCTGTCTTCCCCTCCCCTTCCTTCTTATGCCATCCTATGCAGTCTACCCTCTCTACTGGAAGATGGGGTATCTTTCTCAAACATGCATCCAATCAAGTTACTCCCCCACACCACAGGCTAGGGTCCACCATTCCCACCTAAGGACAGGGTCTTCCTTCAGCATCCTGCAAGATGTCTGCATAAAATAAACAGGAAGAGTGAACCTAATACTCTTCCTGCCTCAGATCTGGTCATTCCAGCCGTGCTGCACTACTCTTCATCATAGCAGCCACCTTCTTTCAGGAACTTTAGCCAGCTGCTGCCTTTTTCTCAGAAACATTTACAGTCCTAGACTATACCTCTATACGCAGAGCTCTGAAAGTATATGACCTGAATCCATCAGTGTGTTTCACATCACCGTAAGAGGATGTTCTCTTGTTTATATGATGGACAGTTTTGCAAAGGGATGCGTAGTGTCTCTGAAAGATGCAAAATGATGTTCTGATTCTACTGTGACTCACTGTGACTCACACATTTCTCTCCTATAGGGAATTTCCCCTCCTCGTGTATTTGGAAATTCACATATAAGACATGATGCATGTTTAATTATTTGCCATATTTTTTTTCTGTGATGACTTGGTGTAGCAACTTTTAAAAGGTAATAATAGTAAGACATATTTTCTTTTAAGATGTAATTCCCTTTTCATCCTTTTAAAATTGTACTCAGTATGTTTCAATGCATCCCAGGCAGTGTTCTTTCTGATGTTTGGACTGTTCTCCATAGCCAATGAGTGGGAGTCTTTCAAGGTGGTTCCTGTAACCATGCATAACCTCAATAGTCATGCACAGCTCCCTTGCTGAAGGTCACAGAGCCATCTGAAAATACATTCTCTAGCCCAAACCTGGGACTGGCCATGCCCCTGAGAATCCTCATCCCCTCTTGTAGACAGCAACTCTGTAAAGTTAAGCTCAATGCCTTGGGCTGTCACAGAATAAAGGGGTCTTTTCTGTACATAAGAGATATGAAATATGGTTTCTTCATGATGTTAATTATGACATTTCTAATTTGCATCTATAATTATTAGATTTAATTTTCAGTACTTTCAAAAATAGATTATCTCTTTTATCAAGTACTAGTACTAATGACATTAGCTTATTATATACTTTATTCTTCAGTATAGTATAGCTGATGCACTTTTATTAATAAGCAATAGCAAGAAAGAATTCTAAACTGGGTTAAGATGCTGCTAGCTGTGGCTATCTGTCCACCATGATGATCCTCTACTTATTGTCCTTTCTGATAGGTACCTTCCTGTGCATGTGAGTTCATCTACCTTACTTTGCTTCTAATGTTTGTGACTTGCCTGTGTCCTTTTAAAATTTTTTTTTAACAATTTATGTAAATAAAATAATTCTAAAACTCAAACAAGGCAAGTTCTGTCTTCTCTTGCCTGCTTCTTCAGAAGAGGCTATTCTAACTAGCATCTTATTTCTCCTGCTGCTGTTTCTCTCTCTCTCTCTCCCTCCCTCTCGCTCTCTCAAGTAAACACACACAGTGTCTTACACAAAAGGTATTCCTGATAACACAGTCTGCAAGTGGCTGGTTTTCACTTAACTATGCTCCGAAGTGGCAGATGATTCCAAGACCACGCTCACTGCCCTGGTAGAGGCTTCCTTTCCATGAATGTGCATGGTTTGGTAAGCCCAGCCATTCCTAAGACATGTCTGTCACTGTCTTTCCATGAGACCCAAAAGCTTCCCATGTAATCCCAGATTCTAACTTCAAAGGGGGAAACTCTGCTCTCTCAATAGAAACACTTCTCAAGGCTCACCCGAATATCACCTTCTCCTGCACTGTCCAGATTCTGGCACTGCAAGTTGTAGCCTCCTTCCCAGCTGGAGAGGATGAGCTGCCAAAGCAGGAAGGGAAAGAGATCAACACGAGAATGATGGTACTGAACACATTCATTCGAGCAGCTTTTGCTCAGAGTTAGGGGGGAAGTGCCCCAGAATCTGCCCTTTTGTCCTCAAGCATCCATGAGGGGCTGTCTCCTGCTGCTCTAGTCAGGGCTCCTATTCCTTCACATACTTTACTTCTAACCATTAAGATCACCTAAGCGGAAGAGCGTCTATGACTTTACAACAAATGATTTAGCTATCTGTGTTACAACATGGAATTATAAATACATGTGTAGAAACTATACTAAAATGTCTTCAGTTTCAATAAATTTATAAAATGTACATTATAATTTTATAGATATTAAAAGGGGTCAGAAAGTTCTTAAAGCATTTTCTTCACTGTATCTGTGTACCGTGAATAAACTGAGTGACTGACACCTTCCTGTCCCACTCTCTAATAAAAACCCGACATTTTTAAAAAGCCCATCATCTACCATTCTTGTCCCATTCCTGGGAGGCAGTGAGCCCTCAGTAACAGCTGATGAGAGAGTGATGTGTTCCCTCAACAAAAGGTCCTGAGGACAAAGGAAAGCAGAAACACCTGGGGCTTCCCAGTGCTCTACTTGTGAGTCAGGTCCCTGCGGCCTCCTGGGATTTATGCTCCTGGCCTGAGCGTCTCACCTGTGGTAGGCTAGAGACCTGGAATGTCTTAAAGGACATGAGGATAAGTACTTTTTTTTTTCTTTTTTGTGCTGGTGCAGTTTTCAGACTAAGAAAGCTACATCATACACAAATATTATTTATTATTTTTATGGTTGAGAAGGTTTATTATAGACATGAGGGAAAAATAGTCAGAGGCACCTAGAAGAGTCTAGACTAAGTACCTTCAGCAGCCTTTACCTGACCATGAGAGAAGACACAGAATGGGGGCGGGGAGGGGTCAGGAGTGCAGACAGCTGGGAGCCTAGGGCCACTAATACTCTTTCAGATGTTTGCAGGAGGAAAGCTCAAGGGCTAAGTCTACAAGTTCTATAGCAATAGTACAGCTGTGGGGTAACCCCTTAGTCAACAGTGCTTACTCTGTTTGCCAGGGGCATATTCTGTTTTAACCAATCCCACGGTATCCACCTAGCCATGGAGTAAATGTGTGGTAGAATTAAGCAGCAAGTCTTAAGAAGCTGCCTCTTGGGCTACTCATAATCCTTTAACTGGGTTGGAGGCCAAAGCCATCTAACCTTTGTCCTGAAGGAAATTAAACAAGGTTGTCAATAAGGTTAAGAGGAAGCTGCTGGGGCCTGAATAACTCTAAAGCTCCCCTGGAGTCCAGCGGCTTCAGCCCAGCCTTCCCAGCTAATCCGGGCTACTTTTGGCTGCAGCCTGGGAAGCCCTGTGCTCGGTCTCCTAGGATACTGCTTCCAAGTGTGTTCCTGATCAAGGAAGGTCTCTTTCCTTACAGTCTTGTAAAGAATCTAAGTCTAACTGGGCACAGTGACATACACCTTTAATCCCAGCACTCAGGAGGTAGATGAAACTCTGTGAGTTCAAGGCCAAAATGATCTACACAGTGAGTTCCAGGACAGTCAGAGCTATATAGTGAGAGCCTGTCTCAAGAAAAAAAGACTAAACCCATGCTTTTACTGGCCACCTTACACCTGGCATGGTAAGTCACTTTTCTAAAGAATCGAAAACTGTCTTTTTAGTGTCAGGAAACTTAGTGGTAACCTGTGATGTGATGTTGAAACTTTCCATGGCTTTTCTCACCCCAGCTCCTACCCACAGTGCTTCATTTTGGTCTCTATGGCAAAAAGTAGTAGCCATTACTAAAATGGTGCATATTAGATAGTGCACAAGAAAGTCAGAGTGAGAAAGCAGCATGGTAAGATAGGATTTACCATCTTGTTAAATTGAAGGCCAGTGGAAAAGTCCTGCTTGCATCATTGCTAGCCATTATCAACCTTTATGGATGGTTTAATCCAAAATTTTCCTTAAAATGATTGTTTTTATCCCTTAATTCCATTATTTTCACTAGAGCGAGTTGAATAATTTTAGATTTCTCCTTGTATTCTGACAGAAACTCTTGGTTGTATTAGGCAGAACAAGCAATACTTCTTCCTGTGGTTTGCTGCTCTAAAGCGTGGAGGTGAAGGCCTCATAGGCAGCTAGAACAACCTAGTGCCAACTCAGGCTTGCCAGGGCAGTTCAGACATCTGCATCTGTGTACACTAACTATATGTGAATCATTTAATGCATTTAAATCAGGATCATAAAGTGTATAAGAAAAGTGTAAGACACAATTTTCAAAAGCCCTTCAAACTAAATTGCGATTCTAGTTTTAATTTGGCTAAAGACAAAGAAACAGGCCTAAATTCAAGTCAGAAACAAGGGCTTCTAACACTATGGGATAGAAGAGTATCAATGCAAGAATAGCTTTCTCAGGTTCTTACAGAGTGGTACCATGCTAACTGCAACCTCTCACGGATCTGGAAGGCCACACCTGACCAGTTCTCAAACTCCAATACTCACAGACACACACGCTTACCTCTACCAGCATATATGCAGAAAGAAGTGTGATTCCCAGGTTATACAAGGTGAGGATTCCCCTGAGAGAAAGAGCAGGCCTGTTCTTCATGTATTTGTTACCCAGCCATATTGAGAGCAGATATATGATGGTAAGAATGAAGGTTGGTAGGTAAGAGTCCAGCAGGAACCACCCTCGAACTCGAGAATCTGGAAAGAAATGCATATGGTAAGGAGGCTGAGGAGCAATGCTCCTGTGCAGTTAATAATATCAATGCACTTACTCCACCCTCATCTAAGGTATCCAGTGGACACTGTTTTCCAAACCTTGCTGAGCATTCACATAACCAGCTCAAGTTGCTTTTCCCTGAACAAATTCATAGACAATGTAGCCCTTTCTCTAGTCCTTAGCAACCTCAGTGAGAAATTTTTCTTACTGAGTTGGGAACGTCAACCTTTGCACTTACAGGATGCAGTTTATGATTTTCTTTGCAGGAACTAGACTGTTCTTGCCCCGAGGGCATTCCTACTCTGTTACTCTGACATCAGCCCTGTGCTGCTGCATAGTCTGACAACCAAGAGGCTAGTGAATAACTAAGGTGACTAGTATACATAGCAGGGACACACTGGACAAAAGGACAATTCAAGCTTCAGACACAACAGAGACTTTACCATTCTACTCAAAACAGTATGTGATTTTAAACATATAAATTGTTATGTCTGAAAATTTCCATTAAAAATTTTTGACTATAATTGACTGGGTAACAGAAACTGCAGAAACAAAAGTTCAGATAAGGCTCTCTCTCTCTCTCTCTCTCTCTCTCTCTCTCTCTCTCTCTCTCTCTCTCACACACACACACACACACACACACACACACAATGATGCTGAATTGAGTTAGAGTGCAGCAGGGCTGCACAGCTAAGTTTTCATAGGGGCTTCTGAAATGCCTCAGCAAGTTATCCAGTTTCATGAGAATGAACACCATGGGTATCTGCACTAAAGTTACATATTCATATATGCACAATTAAAAGTAATACAAATACATTCAAAAGCTTTTATGGGCTGGGAGTAGTGGCATACATCTTTAATCACAGCACCCACGAGGTAGGGGCACACAGATCTCTGAGTTCCAAACTAGCCTGAAATACACAATGAAACCTCAAAAACAAGAACAACAGAAAAAATAAAACCCTAATATTTAGGGGCTAGAGGGATGGCTCAGAGTTTAAGAGCACTTGTCCTGCAGAGTACTTGGGCTCAATGCCTAGTATCCACATGGCTACTCATAACCATTGGTGACTCCAGGTCTGGGGATGTGCTGTCTCTTCTGACATCTGCAGGTTCCTGTATATACACAGTGCACATAAGTTCACAAAGGCACACATATATTTAAATTAAAAGGTTTTCATGGATCAAATGACTTCAGTTGAATACTGAATGACAGAAAGGTGGAAAGAAACTACTGAGTGCTTTGCATCAGTTACTACATTTGTTCGTTCTAATTCAACACATCTTATGGGCAAAAATCAACTGAGAAAAGGCAATACAATAACAGCAAGGTCTGGATGTGAATTACATCTGCCACCTCAACCCCCAATCCTTCCTAAGACCCTTCAATTGGGAAGATCAGAGGAAAGAGGGCACATTGCATCGTAAGCTCCAACAGCAGAGTTTGCGGAGTGGTGGCATTTCAGAACAGAGAGGACGAAAGGGCAAAGCATGGGAACGGCTGAGAATAGTATGATACAGAACTGTGATAGAGTTGTCTCAGGACAGCAGGGGCAAGAGCCAGGATTCACCAGATGCTCTCCTCCACAGAGTGAAACTTGGCAGTCTAGGATCAAGCTGTAACCCTGGGTAACACTGCAAGTGACTGGTAGGTATAAATGACATTGGCTTCTCGGTCTCCTTTTGTTTAAAGATTGCTCTGGAATCACACAATTTGCATGCTGTTTCTAATCTACACAGATAGCACAAAAAACTGGTTCCACCACAGGCAGTGTGCTCTTCTCCTGGTTCTTCTACAACCTCAAATCCACCTCCCTGGGGTGCCCCACACTGTCTGCTCTGACCCTTATGCAGCACATTTGCAGGCCACACTAATGAGGAAAGTGCCTATGTGAGCACTGCTGCTGTGCCAGGAGTATTCTACTGGTGATATCCTTTGGGAGTATCCTTTGGTGATAGAGATCAAGTGATAGGTGAGTGACAGGCACTCCAAGTTCAGATCTGACATAGCCTTGACACAGGCTTATACTTTTCTCAGCAGCATCTTGCTATGTGCCTTCCTTTTCATCCTTCAGTGCCCACATGACGACTCTGCTTCCCACCCACTTCATAATCATAGCTTCATTTGCTCAATAAGATAATCTTCACTTTGCTTTCTTGCTCAGGCTATCCTGCCATAGCTAACTGAGGACATTCTCCATGTTGGGCACTGCCTAAAGCCTTGACATGTAATGATAAATTTCTCGAAGCCATCTACCTAGCTTCTCACTAAACTTTGCTATCAGTAGATTAGTGGGAGCTAGAATGATTGTAGACATGGAGCCAACTGAGGAAAGGATTGCAGTTCTTTCCTGTGCTTCTGTAAAAGGAACAGAAGCTGCCAGCAACCTGACACAGGAGAACAGCACGGATGGGACAGGCTCTTCCTAAAATGTCAAAAGAGACAAGTAAGCCAAGCTTGACTCCAGAACTGCAGGAAGATCTTCCTGTCATTTTCAAAGCCATATAGTTCTAGGAAATGAATCTTAGGCTGCATCCTGACTGAGCCCACATGCTAGATTTCCCTCTGCAATCACTGCCTGTGCTCTGTGAGGAAGAACCAGTCTCTACTCCTGGCTTACTTGTAACTAACATCCTTAGAATTAGGAGAAGACTAGTGTAAACTACATCAGCTGGCTGTCTGTGAACACAGTACCTGAGATTTTTTATTGTGTTTGTCATGCTGCTATCCATGCATGCCACAGTTAAAGGTGATCATAACTACTTCAAGTAAGAACTTGGGAGCAGGTGCTTGTTGAATTGTTTCTTTGGTACTTGAGTGGTGTTACTCCTTGTGTCTGGCATATCCCACAGGCTACTGATAGGGTGATCATAAGATCAGAAACAGCTAGAGATGCCTCTGAGGTCACTAGGTACGGCAGTCACTATAAGTGCTGGTCACCTTTAGGAAGGGACAAGGATTCTCGATAGGACTATAGTAACCCAATTCAGTGGTCAAACTGTTAATTTTCTAATCTCCCAGCTATAAAGGAAAGAATCCACTAGAATTACAGAAGCATGGTAAAGAACTGCAATCCTTTCCTCAGTTGGCTCCATGTCTACAATCATCCTAGCTCCCACTCATCTACTGACAGCAAAGTTTACTGTGAACTTAGTTCAGAGAGATCAATGTTTAACTCTCTTCTGAGAGAAACAGAAAGCTGTGGTCCCCCAAAATTCACAGCTCCTGTGGCATCCCATCTAAGCAAGAGATCATGCCCTCTATCTATCTACTCTGGGCCAGTTCCTCCTCACCTCACTAGAACTGCAAACAGGGTATGCAGAAATTACAGACAGACACTACTGGCCCACCCAAAAAAAATCCTCCAGGGGAAAGAACGGAGATCCCCTACCCCCCAAACTGCACATTTCTATTGAAATGACAAAAGCTACCATTCACTTAGGATAGGTTTCAGAGTCTCAGTGAAAACCAGGAAATGGTCCAAATAATCTCCAAGTTTATATAAAGACTATGAGAAGTGGGAAGACCTCAGTCTCTCTTCCTGTCTTTACAGTCTTGAGGAAAGTGCTTGTAGAGACCAAAGATTTCCCACAAGCTTGTCAAACAACCAGGCTCAAGTGAAGCAAAATATTTGTCCAGACTTCATCTAGTCAGAAACATCAGTCCTCTCTTTCCAGAGCTGTTTATGCCCTGGTGATAGATGGCAAACAGGGTCATGGCTCCTGCTCTCAAGAGACAAACAGTCACTAGGAACGCTGTGCAGGAGAGATGAAGCCACCCAAGACAGCCCACAGCTGGTGTCCGCAATAAAAGAAGCTGACCAGTAAGGGAAGGAGGACAACACAGCAGGAGGAAATTCCAGTCAGGGAAACAGCAAATAAAAGAAGCTTACATATTCGGGGAGTCGGAAGATGTCTAGAGGGGAGCTGACAGGTGATGGAGAAAGACCATCACATCAGGCTTCGAAGCTGATAGCTTGGAGGAGAATTTACATTTTCTCTGCCTTTCATCCCAGGAGACACAGTAGGGCAGAAGAAACTTGGATTCTGCTGTTCTGAGAAAAAGGGACTTGTGCAAGGCAGTTTACAGTCCATAAGGATAGATGCCACACTGTCTTCAGAACCCCAGAGATAACAACCCTTTCCAAGCATATTGCATTCTTCCTGCATGTTCCCAAGCAGCTCACTCACCTCGTGGTCCAAACATGTTGTCCAAGAAAGCATTAACTTCATTATCAAAGGCCTTCAGATGCTCCTAAAAGAGAGGGGGAAATTAAGCAGGTTCTTTTTTAAACTCTCAAGCCACCATCACCAACCTGTAGCTACTGAATCTGTAGGACCTCAGCTTCCGGGAATGTGAGTGCAGACTTGCGAGAGGCCAAGAAGCACAGCCTTATAGCATCCAGTTTGCAAAGGCTGTGGAGGAAACAACCCCTCTTGCATTTCCTCAGGCAGGAAGAGCCCTGAAACAGTTGGTGGTGGACTCAACATGGGGTCACCCACCTCAATTCCATTCACCTTAGAGTGCTTACAGGTAAGATGTGATGAAAGCGCTGTAGAAAATGGAGAGTCTGTGTCTGTGGAACATAAGCAGTTTTCAACAGAGCCTCAGTAGCTCCATGCTTCACAGAGCCAAACCTACAGCTTTAAAGGAGGCTTGCTCTTCCGGTCCAGAAAGGAAGTGAACGTTAGAACTATTTTCTATTACTGTTACGTTTGCACATCAGTACTGTCAGTAAAGAATGCTGTCTTTGATTAATTCCTGTCATACAGACTCAGACTGGGGCTAGGCTGTTGCTAAGCATCTTAAGGAGAACATGTTGGCTAACCACCATCCTGCTCTGCCCCTGCCCTTATCTGTCTGCTCAGAATGGCTGCTCAAGTCTTCTACCCCTACACAAGGTCTTAGAACCCCTCTTCAAGCAATGGGGGTAGATGGGTGGGCGGGATGAAGATTGAGCAGGATCTAGGGTTCTGGAAGGAATTTTAGGTAATTACTTTGGCAGCAGCTGGTGTGAGGGCCTCATGGCAGCCTGACATAGAATGAGCTCCAGATTCAAAGTGAAGTGCCATGACCTGCTATAGCATCTCATGATCAGACATTCTGACAGATCAGACTCAGAGAAAAGGACTGCTGCTCAGGCATCTGAAAAGAGGATCCAGCTAGTGACACCTAGTCTTATTGACTCTTTAATCCTGAAATTTCAAGGGAAAAAGAAGGGTCTTTGGTACCATGAGGGAACTTGGGAAAGAGGCTGGAGAGTAGATAGCACTCATGAGCAACCACGACAGCAGCCAGCAAGTTAGGAACTTTATCTTTCTTATTTCATAACATCCCTGTAAGTCAAGCCTGAACTTGGGGGAATCGTTGTTTTACCCTTGGATCTATGTGGAGTGCCTTAGAACTCCAGATTTGAGAAAAGACAGTGGTGTGACATCTTGGTGGGACAGAATTCCAGTTGTAGGGCTGTTGATATGCAAGTCTGTGTCAGACATCACAATCTTCAATGGATAAGGGTATTAACCTCACAGATGGACTCATGGTGGTTGCCACACCAAGAACAAATGTTTAAACTATTTTGTTTGTTTGTTCAGGTTCAAAATTCATTTCTCCAAAAATTAGAGAGCTAAGAAAACTCTGATTAGCAGTCTATACAAACTCACTACTATTGTAAAGTTGCAGAAATTTACTTACAATGTGGAAACAAAACACAAGAAAACAGAAAGAAAGAACCGAGAAAGAAAAGGAGGAATGAATGGGAACCCAGTCTTCCATTCTTTGCCATTCACTAAGCGCTGAGGCCAGAATCACAGTAGATGCCAAGTGCAAGGTCAGTTGCACATGGTTCTCATCCTCATGGAGTTCTCAGTCTAAAGAGTAATTCAGAATGCCAGGGCTAAAACCATTAGGAGGCTCTCAGAGATGTACTAGAAAAGAGTGAAGGTTTTAGTTAGATATCCTTGAGAAGCACCAGGAAGAAATTAGGCTCCTGATAAATTCTGACGTTCGGGGACATTGTCTCAGGAGAGAAGAACAGGCATTCAGAAGAGTCACAGATGCAAGCACATCCGAGTGCAGCTCACCCAGGGAACATTGATAACCAGGGTCTCTAGCGGCTCTACCGTAGAAATGTAGGCTATTCTGGGAAAATACAACTATAGTGGTAGAAAGCAGATCAGTATTTGCTTGAGGACTTCAGGGGGAAAAATGTATCCTTCAGAAACAAGGGCTAAATAAGGACACTTTCACAAGCACATATGGAAGTCTGCAGCCAACAGGCTTTGCTGCAGAGTAGGCTGAAGATGTCTCCAAGCAAAGGGAAAGTGATACCATATGCAAAGTAGAGTTTAGAGAAAGCCACGAGCACCATAAATAAATCGAACTGAAGAGTGGTAGCCCAGAGCACCCTAAGCAATCTGGGCTGCCACCTAATCATGTCCACTAACACAGTATCCCCTGTGCCACCTTGACCACCAAATCCACCTCACTGTGACCAGCTATGCTCAGCACTAAGACTGGCTTCCGCTCATCCTCTGAGTATGAAGACCACCTAAAGAAGTGGTGGCCCACCCAGCAGCTCCACTGCAGACTACAGAAACCTCAGCAGCTTTCTTGGGAGATGCCCTCGTCCTAGCCACTAGCTTCTGTGAGCATACGGGGAACAAGAAAGAGTAAATTTAGCTTTGTGCCACCACAGTGCCAACTGGATGTCCATCCATCCCTAAGTGCACTAGATGAAGTTCAAGTCAAACCAGGTTATCTCAAATGGGGGCTCTTTTCTGATCTGTTCCTGAAGCCTCTTTCTGGAAAGAGTGTCACATTCTGAGCACCTCACTAGCTTGGGTTTACCTCCAAGAAGTCTTCATTACATTTGGCTGTTTCCATCATAATTAAGAGCCATTCTGCAGAAGCAGAGGCAGGAAGTTGGGAGAGATAAACTCCATCCTGCCCTGTGAATACAGGACTGGAGATCTTGTCTTGCCTCTCCTTCCTATTCATTCTATTTTCTACTCTTCCACACTCGTATCTTTTGTTTTAGGCATTTTACAGATGTGTACATGTACAAGTGTGTGTGTGTGTGTGTGTGTGTGTGTGTGTGTGTGTGTTTCCAAACAGAGTAACACTGAAAAAGTCATTGACAGCAAACCAGGAAATGGAGTGTGATTCCAATGCCAGAAATTTCCCAGGAGCTTCAAGCCAGAGCTAAGTGGTAGGGAACTCAGGAGAAAGAGATGTGTCCCCTTAGAGACAAGGGACCTTCAAACATATCTTTACCTTGTGTTCAGGGCTCAGGATGACTATTGAACACTAAGCCTGTTGGATACTCCTGGAGATTATTCTTATCCTATCTCCTCTCAGTGGGCTGCAGTGAGGCAAAACAAAGGGACCATATGCCAGCGACCCCAACTCCTTGACATCTAATTAAACATTACAAGAGAAACTTTTTTGGTGGTGCCCTGCTTGCTATACAGCCCAGGCTGACCTGGAACTTGCAGTCACCTCGCCTCAGTGTCCTGAGGAGTTACAGACATGCACTGCCACACTTGGCTTGGAAATCAGCATTCTTACTTGGCATAAAATGTGGAGAACTTTAGAAAATCAGATAATTGTTATTAGCTCCTTTGGCTGGCTGGGCCAGATTCAGTGACTGCCATTATTTTCTCAGTCTCCCTGTGTCCATGTCCTCATGTGCACCCTGTCCCAGGCATGGCTGGTTCCTGGGGTGATCCTACAGCACCACATGCGTCCTCTGCACCACTGTGTGAATCCTGCTGGCCAATGCCTGGATGCCTCTTAAGTCTATTTTGTTTTCTCTGCATTTCCCTTCTCCCAAACTACTCAACAGTCTCTTTGTCTGGCACACATTGGGAGTTCCATAGCACTTCTCTTAGTGAATGACATCTCCAGTCAAGGACTGGGGCTGGCAAGCTCTAGGCTACACTTCTGCCCTCTCCCCTTTGACAATACTCTTCTCAGAAGGTTTGACTGTATAAAGACTGGACACTAGGAATTTGTCTTTGGCAAATGAAGACAAGAGAGACATGGCAAAACCTCTAGCAAAGCATCAGAGTGATAGAGGAGCTGCAGGTGTGCTTTGTGTAAGTAATGAAACTACCAACTAGGCAAGCTCTAAACAAACAAAAATGTATTTCCAATTTAGGAACAGCACCCAGGGTTTTCTAGACTCTTGGCAAGCTGTTGAACATGTTTGCAACTCCCCATCTTTTTTATTCTAGATGGTATAGCCATCAATGTTTACTATAATTTCAACAATAGGCTTTAAGGAGCAGCTTTCTGAGTGTGATGCGGCAAGCATGCATTCCGCCATCTGCTTCTATCTGTGTGTGCTAGAGAGGGAGAATTGGCTTTCCTCTTGCTGTTGGCATGCTGTCAACTGGTATAACAGTCCACTTTGCACAGTACCCCAGCAATGTTCTGAAACACATTCAGCCCAAAGAGGAGGATTGATGGAGTGGCCAGACACTGCCCTCTGAGTGTATAACACAGAACACAAACAAAGTGATGTCAAAGGTAACCAGGCTCTGTTTCCCAGTATTCCCATGGCTGTTCCTCAGGGAGTGTGAGCAGGGAGAAAACAGTACTCAAAAAGAAAAGAGCTAGATGCAGTGGAACATGTCTGTAACCCCAGCACTACAGAGGCCAAGGAAGGAGGACAGTTGAGTTCAAAGCCAGCCTAGGCTGCATAGCAAGATCCTGCCCAAAGAAGGAAAAGAAGATGATATATTTACAAAGGCATGGAGTTTACAAGATAGGAGTATTTTACAATCTAAGAACTAAAGGGGACACAGGCTTTCTCCTCAGCTTCCACAGAATGCTGCAGGAAGTGTTATTGAGGACTCAAGGACCGGTACCCAGAAGCACTGGGGACACTGGGCAGGGCAATATCATGGCAACCCAGCAGTATGCCACATCCACAGATAGAGGAAACTGTGGACATGGTATCTGCCCATCAAAGGGTATTTGAGCAAGAGAAGTTGACCATTTCCACAGATATCACAAAGCAACAGGCCAAAGTCAGTCATGACTGACTAACCCTGGTGACCTCCTTCATAGAACTGACCTGGTACCTGTGCCTCTGAGCACAGAGTACTTGAGAGAATTTTTTAAAGCTGGAGGTAAGAACAGGTGAAACATGAATTATACACACAGGGACACAAGTTCACATCCAGTGGCTATTCCCAGAACACAGGATAGTACTTGGTTATGTTGAGCTAATAATAATAATATTTATTATTATTAATATTATATTATAATTATATATAATTAATAATATTATTATATTTATTGCCACACTGGGGCCTTACACAATGATAGGATGAGCTATCATTGAGCAACTACCCTACCCAAAATCAGACTTGAAAATAGATTCATAAGACATAAATGATTTATGTATTAACTCAGTGATTAGAGGTATCTTATTAAATATATTTCATAAAAATAAATATACTATATCAGTTTCTAGTCAACTTAGAAGTCATGACTCTTCACTGGCTGTCAGAGAAATGCAAATGAAATCATGATGTTACTCCTCACCCAAATCAGAATGGTCTTTAAGAAAACAACAAATGCTCGGGAGGACACACACATTGATGGAGTCCAGCCACACTGGGAGTCAGTACGGAGATTGCTCAGCAAAGCAAACCAGACCCACCCTATGACCCAGCGTCAGGACTTCAGGACTTCCCAAAGGGCTCCAATCCAGCTATTCCAGATGGAGGCAGGCCCAAGCTCACTGTAGCACCACTCACACAGCTAACTTACACAATCTATCTTGGTGTCCGACAACAAGCGCGAACTTAAAAACACATAGAATATTTTAGAATGACATTTTTCAGCAATTACAAGAAGCCAAGTTGTTTGCAAGAAAATGGATGTAACTGGAGATGACCAGGTTAAGCAACCAAACCCAAACTTGGAAAAAGAAAAATAACTTCCCTTGATGTTAACGGAGTAAAATGAAATCCAGTCTACATTAAAAAAGAAGTCCTCGTTTCACACTGAGCAATTCTACTAGGTCTAAATCTTTGTCTTAGCCATTACAACCTCTGCTTCCACAGGAAGTGTAAGCTAATAAAGAACTCCTTGGAGATTAAGGCAAAGCCAGATTTCCGTACTCAGAATAGTCTGAATGATTGTATTTCTGTGTCTTAGGGACACGGGAAGAATGAGGCTCTTTCACCCGTGCCAGCAGCAATGAAAGGAAGTTGTGTTTGCTTGTGCTCTGCTTGTCAAGTGCCGAGCAGAGGGGAAGCAGCAGCGCTTCTCGTGGACAAGTGAATCCCCCTGAATACAAACAAAGCGAAGCTTCTAATGATCTCATGGGAAAATATGGGCCAGGTTTTATTCCTAATTATCCAAGCAAAGGTCATTATCTGCATTATTTCTAGACAGAGCTATGTATTATAAAGACATCTACAGCAATTCAATATGTTTTGAATAAAGTCAGATGGGTTTTATCTGCTACTTTCCAACAAAAGAACCCAAGAGCCATGTTCTAGTCTAGTTTATATTTTCCCGTAAGCTGTGAAACCAACTCATAAAGGACTCTGCTGTGGAATCGGCTCTGGCTCTGCTGAAGGAAACCCTTAAGACACACTCTCCTGTGTGACTGTGGATCATCACTAAAGTGACAGCTGACCCCTCACTGCATCTCTCCCTTAGCTTTTCCAGTGTCTGGTGAGAGTCGCTCATGGTTGTTATGAGGTCGAGTGAAGCTTGGGCTGTGGGTGCAGACTGGGAGTTTCATTCTCCTTGGCCTCTGTGACAGGCAGAGCACTGCAAGCTAGCTCCAGGCTCTCAGCTTCCCCATGTCCAGTTATCAGAAAGAGAGAGGTCAACAGTTCACGTTCATCTGTTCATCACTCGTGATCCTAAGGCAATGTGGCCAATGGGTGTGACGTCTAGGGGAGGAAAGAGGGTGGTGACAAGTGTCTGTCTATAGGACAGGAACAGAAGACAAATTAGTATAAGCTACTAATGCCTCTGCCAACATATTGTCAAAATAATATAAACAGACTTTGATCCTCATTTTCAGAATTCAGCAACATCAGAAGTCCTGTTTTGGGTTCCTCTTGGCTACAGATCCCATACCTTTAAAATGGGCACATTAATAAACTATTACTACTCGTTTCTTACTATAAATATTTCTATTCTTTAGACAGTAGAAAGCACTTTACAGTACAAAATGATCCTCATTAAATGCAATCATTTTATGCCTCTTATTCAGTCTCTGGAGGCCACTTTTTAAAATTACTGTACAAAAGTTATTCCGTGTTCCAATGCTCCCTGAGGCTCTCTCTTGCTCGAAGGGTTAGAGACAATCTAATGAGCGTTTGTTCTTCATCTTCTTGCTCCTTCTTCTCTTAGTCTCAAAGCTCATAGGAAAAGCGCCAGATTCACACAAAAACAACTGATCCTGGACATACTGCTGACCATGTATCAGCAATCACAAAACACAAAACTATCATGGATTTTGAAACAAAAAATACAAAACTCACAAAAGGAACCTTGACCTAATTAGTGGGCTATGTGGAGAGAGGCCTGATAAGTTCTTCCCAAATTCCCCAGGCAAATGTTTCAATTTCCCACATAGACACTGCAGAGAAATCAGTCAGGACACAGCCTTCTTCTGTAGCTGCTTCTTGGAAAGATGACAGGAGGGCCTCCTGCAGCCTTGTGAGCACTGCTGTGGCTACAGCACCAACAAGGGCTTTGGTGGCCTGTGAAGTCCCACCACACTCCCTCCTCACTGATCAGAAGGAAAACTTTGTATGTTCTAAGTTTCTTTAAAGTGCTAAGTAAAAACAGCTTTATAAACATTAAGGCAAAGCCTAGCTGTTCACAACCAGATTCCTTTTTTAAAGTATGTGCCTCAATCTGCTCTCTAGAGGAACCACTGGAAATTCTCTGATTTCTAGAAAATAAACATTAAACTACACTAATTTGTATGTCATGACTTTTTGATTTTGAAAATATGTTCTAGATAGAATTCTTCATCTTATTTTTCAACTTTCAAAACTTTTCAAAAAAAAAAAAAAACCCTAACATTTAGAGCATGTGATTACTGTGGTTAATGCAGCTATCAAAGCTTCATAGTGTTTTTTTCTTCCTCTTTGTAAAAGAGAAGACACAGACCATGCAACATCAACAGGTGGTAGCGACAGACTGGGAGGAAGGAGGGAGACCCTGCCTGACTTTTTCTTCAGCAGAAACACTTTCAGGACTGGGTGCTTCACCAGTGACATCTCAGTCTGATCAGTGTTCTACCTGTGTCTCCAATTAGAGCCAAAATAGTATCTGGAGAAGCAAGGACTGGAAATTTCCATTTGTCTGGTAAAGAAAAGGTATGTTGGATTTAGGCATTTTAGAAAAGTCAAAGAAATGGTTGCTAGACTGAAAATCTTCTCAAATTATTGCTAGTGTAGGAAAAGAAAGTCTAACTCATTTGTACAGCTTTAAAGCAGACCAGGGGGTGGAAATGTAGATGGCTGTGGAGGCAGCAGCAAGCCCAGGTCAGGGAAGGTGGGCTGTCAGGGCAGGTGTCCTCTGTGACCTCAGGTGGGCTGTCAGGGCAGATGTCCTCTGTGACCTCAGGTGGGCTGTCAGGGCAGGTGTCCTCTGTGACCTCAGGTGGACTGTCAGAGCAGGTGTCCTCTGTGACTCAAGAATAACAGCAGGGATCCCACTTACAGATGAAGCTTGGTTGGGGCTGCAATACTCCACCATGTGTATCTGGAATCTGATTTTATGTAGAGAGCTGCAGCAGATACAGCTGTCTACTGCACTGTTTGCATGCCCATAGTCTCACTCACATACTTTTGTCTACTAAAGCCATAGGAAGAAAGCCACTGGTAACAGCCACAGAAGAGGCCCTTGCAGTGCTTGCTACCATATTGTTCATCTTACTCTGTGTTCTCCGGCTACAGGCTCCTCTAGTGGAGGAACCACTCAACTTCGAAGAAAGCCACCTGATAATGCCAACAATGCTTACTCTTCCCTAGGTAACATCATTCAGAAAAAAGGCTACTTCTGTTATACTCAGAAGACTCTTGGCTTACGTGCATGTAATGGGAAGTCGGGATGTGGAGGACTGCAATGTCTCACACATTAAATAATATCCTACTTAGTCACATGGCTTTTCCAAATTCCACAGAAACCTTAAAGACAGATGTTTCACTATGAAACTCACAACGATGCTAACAAGGCAGGAAGCAGAAAGTTCCTGGAAGCAGGAAGAACCCAAGTTCTTCTCTGGACCAATGAGTAAAAACTGTGTGGCTTTGGACTTCAGTTATCTCATCTGCTGAAACATTTCTCCCTGGAAGGAGAAATTCGAAGGATTTATTATTAAGAGTTCCTGGAACACTAATATGATTACAACATCCAACTCTACCTTAAGGTAACTAAAGGAAGAAGGCTTGTATGTTGCATTCCACGTACTTCTAACGTGGCTGCTGACCTCATTCACTAGCCTCAGGAAAAGGAAACTGGAATGACAGGGTCGTCACCAGTGTGAGTATGGTAGTCTGATTCCGAGTGAACTTCACATGTAGTATTACCACTATAGCTAAAGATGTACATCCTTACAGTCAGATCTGTATTCTGAATTAATTTATAATTTATAAATAAAATGTATGCTAATAGTATATGCCATTTTGAAATATACATACATTTAAGTGGCCAAGTCAAACCAACTCATACATTCCTTTACCACTTTTTTTGTGGTAAAACATCTAAAATCTATATTTTAGAAATTTCCAAGTACATAATTATTAACTATGATGAACGTGTTATACAGTAATCTCTTAAGTTTATTCCTACACTTTAAATTCTCATCTTTTAACAACAATTGCTTTCCCCAAATGTGGACAGTAACCCACCTAAAGCACTAGGAAAGCCCAGGTAGCCCATTCCGCTCTCCATGTCTGTGCCTGAGGGCTTAAGCGCTCATCTCTTCCCTTCCAGCATGACTTGTATGTCCCGCCTCTTCCCTCTGGAGTCACACAACCAGCCTTTTCTTCCATATAGTGGTTCTCGAGCTATTTGGAGAGGAGGCATTTCAGCTAAGGCTCCTTCCTGCCTTCCCAGTCAATGTGCTCCAGAAGCTCTGCCTCTCTCCCTTCTTGTCCATCCACCCTCCACTTGTCTGTGGTCTGATCCTGCTTTCCTTCCTTCCAACTTCCACAGAAGGGGAGGTCCACTGAGTACGAGATTTCCGATACATGCTTGCCTATGCAGTATTCTCAAGTCTACCTCACCTCCTACAGCAATGGTTCTCAACTTCTAGGTCCCAACCCCCCTGGGGTCCTGTATCAGATTCTACAACAGTAGCAAAATTAGTTATGTAGTAGCAGTAAAATAATTTCATGGTTGAAGGTCATCACAACATGAAGAATTGTATTAAAGGTCTACAGTGTTAGGAAGGTTTTCCTCTACTTTTTTGTTTTGTTTTTTTTTTTAAGACAAGGTCTCATTATGTAATCCAGGCTGACCTCAAACTCAAGGAGATCCTCCTGCCTCCACCTCTAGAATTCTGGGATTTGGGGCAAGTGTCACTATAACTGACCAAGATTTCCTTCTGAATTCACTCTAGTGATCAACAATATAAGTGATCACTCTCAGGATGTAGCAGAACTCTATCAACTCTCTTATTCTAAACACCATATTTCTATTTATAGAACTAATTCTATTTTCCTGAGTCTAAAAGTCTTCCCCTAACATTCTTCCTTCACATAGACCTCCTTAGGACTAGGTATGGAGCAGGGGTGATACACACACATTTTGCTCACCTCATCAAGCAAATGCCAACTACAGAGTTCCCCTGTAACTCCACTGCTTCTCTTAGAGGATGTTTCTTCCTCGTAGATTTTATTTGTAGTTTTGGATCTAGATGCAGAATTTTAACTCCACAGTGGATTAAAATATGCTACCCAAAAAATCATATCCATATCTTCCATGATAAGCCATGGCCTTGCTTCATTTCGCTGACCCTTCTACTTCCCAAAGAGGAATTCCATGTTGACTAAAAGCAAGCATGGGATCCAACCCAGTGCAACCATCTCTTCAGATGAGTCAGGTGCCCCTGCAATGTACTAATGGTTATAGAACTTCCTTTCCTTTCCACATTTTCTCTGGTGAATAAAGACTAATTTTCCCATGTTAGCTACTTAGATGCCATGACCCTATTTCCTATGCTTTAAGACAAGAGTTATGCCACTTATGTCCTCATTTTACATAGAACACACATATAACTGATAACCAATTCTAAAATGAAGCATAAGTTGTTGTGATATGTTCACACAAAGTACTGGGTGTGATATAGGCCATCAGTCCATTCAAGTCCCTACTTTGTAAGACAGGCATTATGAGGTACATAACACTGAAGTAAGGCAACCACATTGCCTCACTCAAGTAACAAGTAGCTATTATCTGCAGGAATGTCAGTTCTCACCACCCATCCATATGTGGCTTTTTGGGATGATCTTGAATTGACTATGTGTGTGATGGTTCCCGAGCTACACAGGACACAGCATGGCACACCTTGTATCACTGTGAAGTGCAGGCACGACTGTGGCTTTCACATGAACATTCGCTTGTGGGAAACAATCTGAGTGATCCCTTTGTTCTCTGTGAGATAAAAATAAACATCTTACAACAGCATGGCTGGAAGATTAAATCACTGCATGTTTGTAAAGCTCTCTATGGCAGTTCAAGACACAAGTTGATACGGAAAAGATGAGCATTAAGTGTTCTGAATTTCAAATACGAAAATGGGGCATACTACCTCTGCCTTATGTCTCCACTGCCACCTTAATTGGATACAAAAAGGAGCAAGTTTTTAGAAAAGGAATATCCTTTAATTAGCAGCCTGGACAAAAGCAATGACCTTCTTTTAGTACTTTAATGATTAACTTCATAATAAACATTATTATTGTGTGTGTGCAGTGAGTATGTTGGAGCATGTGCATGCCATGGTGCTGTGTGGAGGTCAGAGGAAAACTCTACAGAGTCAATTTTCTCCTCCCACCCTTCATGGGTTCTGGGGATTCACTTGAGGTACCAAGGTTGTGTGGCAAGTGCTTGCCTGCTGAGCCCTCAGCAGAAATGGCCTTCTTAAACAACTAAAAGAGGAAACGCACGGGTTCAACAGAGAGGCAGGCATTCAAGCTTAAGTGTTTCGTTGTTCTATCTTTTGGTGCTGACCTCAAATCCAGGGTCGTCCCTGGGCCTGGGAGGTCAGTGTTCTATCAGTAAGACACATTCCCAGCTCTCCCGATGAACTAGAGAAGGCAGCCTAAGTGTTCTTAGAACCAACACAGTAGAAGAGCATACTGTGGAAGAGAAAGGAGTGAGGACATGACTTTCCTGACATGAATTCAAAGTTAGAAAGAACAAATACTTATGCCATGAAATTTGAACACAAAAGTTCTCCTTGTTCCATGGCATTGCTCTTTACAGCTTACCTCAGTTTCCCTGTCAGGAACCACCTCCCAGTATGCTGTGGAAGTGAGTGCTGACAAGGACGCCTTACTGCTGAGAAGATGAGGTTAGTTGCTCATGTATCTGGTCACTCTCTTTCCATATAGGGGACAATCAGCTTATTCTTTTCTCTGTCACTGATCATGTCCTTCAGTTTCTAAAACAAGCCTTTGATGTTGATTCGGCCAAGAGACCAGACTAGGGTCTGAGGAAAGGCAGTCTCCTGGCCTGTGATTTCCCAGATATGCTCATGTGGGGCAGACCTTGGGCCTCACACACTAATCCGAATCCCAAACTTAAACTTGGCAATGTCTTTAATTTTTAAATTTTTAAAATTTTAAATTTTAACTTGGCAGAAAGATGTAAATGTATTAAAGTGTAGAGAATAAAATATATCAGAGGGGTGTTAGTAAAGTAACTAGGTGGGGTAGACCCGCTTGTAATCCCAGCACTAGGGAGGCAAGACAGGCAGATCCCTGAACTTACTGGTTAGCCAAATTGCCTGCTTTGTGTTCAGTGAGACCATAAGATAAACAGCTCCCGATGAACAACATTTGAAGTTGATCTCTGACCTCCACACATGCATGCACACATGTGCACATGCATACACACACACACAAGCACACACAAAATATATCTCATGCATGTGCTTAAATTCAGTCATGTTTGTTTCAAATCTCAACATTAATTCAGCAATTATTTGAGTTTCTCTGATAGGCTAAGCATGAAGATAAGAAGGAACACAAGCAATGAAGCAGCTATTCCTTTTGTCCAACTCCCCAACCTGGACATCTGTGACAGACCGATGTGACAGTCACAAAGAACAGCCGTGAGCTTTTGAAGGCTTTACAGACTCTGTAATAGGTCATTGTACTTGTTTCTGTCATTCAGTTCATGGTGAAACCTACAGTCTAGTCAGCCACACACAGGCTGCATTTTACCATAGGAATATAATATATTATTTCCTGATGAATATTTTGGGTCTTTTTGAAATTTTCTGTTATTATAAAAATGCTGCTTTATAAAAAATCTCTAATACTCCTAAGTAAAAGTTTCTATGGGGGAAAATCTAGTTGTGAAATTTCTATGCTGCTAAGACTATGCATTTTAAAAACTTTTCTGTGAAAACTACCACAATGATCTAAAATATTTGTGAAATTGGCTACTGTCAGCAGTTTTTAATCTTTGTCAAGCTCATGGATATGGCACGGTACCAGTTTGCATTTCTGTATTACTGCGGGAGTTGTGTGTGTCTTTACATTTTTATCAGTATCCTATGAAAGTCTCCTCTTCCATGACCACCACCCACATCTCTCATGGGTTGCCTGTCCTGTCCTTTAAAGTCATCGTGTATCCTGCATGCTACCTTTTAATTATATTCACTGAAACTCCTTCTAGTTATCCTCATTTGTTAGAGCTTGGCCTATGGTATCTTCTCATCCACACCAAACACACCCTATAGTCTCAGCCTAAACATCATATGTTACAGTTTGTGCCAAGAAATTATCCATACCATATCCTCTATTTTCTAATAGTTTTAAAGCTTCATTTTTCTTTAGGCTTTTTAATGATCTAGAATTGACACAGTGTTGGAGAGAGACCTGATTGTCTCACCACAATTTTGTGTTCCTCTGACACATCAGCCTTATCAAAATCAACACCTGCACCATCTTTCTCCTTCGGCTTGCCTCATCTGGTTGTCTATTTAGAGCTTCCCATGCTGCTAGAACAAAACCAAGAACTCTCCTTCGTGCGATACTCATGACAAGAAGTCAGCTCTATTTGTCAACATGCTAGAGATGCACCCGTTCCTGTGCTTTGGGCTTGGCCACGGCTGCTCCTTACAGGAGGTCTGAGCCAGGAAGGCACTTGAAGGTCTAAGAAAAGTTTCCCACCAGTCTATTAAAACCATAGAAGTTTGTCTTCCAAGTGGTTGCATAAACTAATTCTCACATCTCTACACAATTTGCTTCCAAAGCATCAAAGAGTGAAAGAGACTGTTGGGTTATACAGTGCACAAAAAGCCAGTACTAAACTATTGTTCTATAATGTACATCAAGTCCTAGAAATGTCAAATTCTTTATCTTTTCACAATATATAAACATCCCACAAATGACTGCAAAGTATACAATTTTCAAGAAACCCCTAGCACTTTGTTTAGGAAAGGAATTTGCTAACACACAGGTAAAGTACTCAGATTAACTTCTGGAAGAAAAAGCACTGACAAAATTCCTCGGTGAAAATTTTTTAACTTTATTTTTGCATGTCCATTAAAGTATTGGACATCTATGTTACACATACACATAATTACAATTTAAAAACCTAAAAGGGGTTGAAGAGATGGTTTAATAATTAAAAGGAACGTGTACTACCTTTGCAAAGACTAAAGTTCAGTTCCCAGCACCATATCAGACGGCTCACGTCCACCTCCAACTCCAGCTCCAGAAGGTCCAGCGCCCTCTTCTGGGCTCTTTGGGTGCCTGCACATACATGCACACACTCTTCCTCATCTCCACACACATACACATAATTTTAGAAATTGTTAATGAATAAAATCAAAACCTGAATGTTACAAATGGCTAACGTGACAGTTTTGGTGCTGTGATTTTCACTTTTGCCTTTTTTCTATACTTTCCTGAATCTGATATATTCTTTTCAAATGACTTAAAATAAGGAATCACTATAGCAGGATGTAGAAAATCTAGAACCAAGTCACGTGCCCCAAATACATGCATTATAATGTGTGCATATGTATGTGCGACACTTGCTTCTACACTCCTCAGAGTAGTGTGTACATTATTTTCTGTTATGAAAAATCCAATTATTACAAAAAATTCCCTGTGAGGAACTCTACCAAATAAGAAGACTTATGATTAAGAATATCCTTTTAATATCTTTTCTTTAATGATATATGGTTCAAAAATACCCAACTCCTAGTCACACTAACTCCTCCCTCTATCCAAAGCATGCCTGCTGTCTCACCCTGCTCTACAGTTTTATCCATAGTGCATCGACCCTCTAATATGCTATTTGTTAGAGTATTACTTAGAACCCATATTTATTGTTTGGTCACCTTCTATATATCACAAGCATGAATTGACACCCCTACCTTATGAATAAGTATGAAGAAAATAATTGTCATTTGTCACATAAATGAATTCCAAGGACATAGTAGCAAATGGAAAATTGTATTAAAGTAGCTGAAGGAAATTCAGGATTTCCTTACAAATATGTTAAATCAAGCCAGGTGTAGGCACAGGCTTGTGATCCTAGCATGTGGGAGGTGCTGGAGAAGGGTTGGGTGTTCAAGGTCAGTTCTTCAACTACCTTGTGAGTTTAAGGCCAGAGTGAACTATTCTGTCTCAAAAATAAAGCAAACAAATATAATAAATCCCCCCCTTCCCTGCCTTCTTAAAAACACTACCTGTTGTGGGGAAAACTCAGTTTGAGAACTTTTAATGCAATGATTGTCAAACAAACAAACTGAATAATTACTCCTCATCAGGGTTATGAGCGGATATACACAGTGCCACAAGCAATGGTCTGTAGAAGACTAGAAACAGAAAGTATGTTTGAGTGTCCCCAGCCCAACACTTGCTAGTTCCAAATTATAAAATATAGTTTTCAAGTTTTCCTTGATGTTCAAGCAGAGCTACTCTAGCATTTTACTTTAAAGATCCTGAATTTGTTACTAGACTCTTGGTATCCTCAAACATGGGGAAAGTACAAATCTGTTTATCAAACAGTATTCTCTGTGTGCCTCCTGTGTACAGACTCCATTGTGGTTGGAATCAGCAGTAGAGAAATGCTCTGTAACATACTGAACAAACATGGTGTTATAATTTCACATTTTTAGGGTTGGGCTAACACAAACGTGTGTTCATGTGACACATTTTACTTGAGAAGGGGGTGGATAGAGAGTCAAGCCATGGTAGACTGAGTTACTCTACAAAGTAGTGAAGCACCATGCTGAAGGGCTGTGCAGACTTTGTCCAGAGAGCCAGAAAATTCGGGCTGCATGGTTCAAAGTCCCCCAAGCCTGTCTCCCACCAGTCCCTTACAGGGTAACTTTACTTCAATCAGGCTGCGTCCCAATACTTGCAGACTGTATTTCCAATGATCCCTCCATGACGACACAGTCTTTTGTCTTAAATGTCTCACCACCAATTTTCATTACCCCGAAACTGATAAACAAGAGAAGCAACACACCCTTTCTCTAAACACATACAATACAGTTCTTTGATTTAGTAACTGAAAGAATGAGAATACAGTGGGAAAGGCAGAGATGGAAGAAATATTTTCAGTAGAGTGTTTTTAGGGGTTAAGGCCGAAGGCTAAGCACCATTAAGAAGCTCAAATCAGACAATTTGATGTGGGTGGTTGAGCAAATAGCTGTGGCTTAATCTGATTTCGGGAAGCTCTCTGGATTGCCTAAAACTGTTATTCAAATCCATGGCAATTTTTGAAAAGCAAGCACTTTGCTAAGACATCAGTGCATCTATGGGGAGCACCACTCAGTAAGAAAATGGTTTTTAAACCGCACCTATGAATTGTGTTTTGAGTTTTCCTTTTTCATCAATTACTTTAGTAGAATTCTCGTAGCGGGGCTGGAGAGATGGCTCAGAGGTTAAGAGCACTGACTGTTCTTCCAGAGGACCTGAGTTCAATTCCCAGCAAAACCACATGGTGGCTCACAACCATCTATGATGAGGTCTGGTGCTCTCTTCTGTAAAAACTGAATGCATAATAAATAAATAAATCTTTAAAAAAAAAATAAAGTTGCTGCTCATTAGTTATATAAAAAAAAAAAAAAAGAATTCTCGTAGCCTCAGGGATCTGAGGATAAAACAATAAAACCTTCCCACATTTGTATTCCTCCCAGAAGGGGTAGGAAGAACTGAATGTTAAATTTAACATCTATCTTCATAGAGATATAAGGTTTTTAAAAGTGTAAACATGTTTAGATTAATCAAGATAGTTGAAAACTTCTCTAGTTCATGTATAGAAGTCCCAGCTGTAAAGACAGATATGCCTGCACTGCCTTATCTGATCCAGTCTTCACTATGTATTACATTCTAGAGATGAAAATGCTGAGCTTTACATGGCTAACCAACTTGGAGACACAGAGACCAAGGAATTAAACTCAAGAGTGTATAACTCAAGAGAGAATTTTTAAGAATTGAATCATAAAAACTAGCAAAAATAATCAACACATTAGCTAAGCCCCATGTTCAAATGCTCTGCGCCTCAGACCATACGGTGACTAAGTTAACCTTCCTACATAATGCCTCCTCCTGGAATAACCAACCATTCTTCTCCACCTCCTTCCAAGGCTTAACTACAACAGCTTACTCTCAAGGTTAGCACTCATCCTAATCCGGCCTGCTCATCTTTCCCTGTCACAAAACCCACCATGTCCGCATTAACAAACTTACTGACCTGTCCTATCATGGACTGAGCTCTCAAGACCCAGCCTTGTCCACAGAGTACTCCTAGGATAATGTTTCTGAAGTCATTAACCTACTTTTACTGGTTGATTTCTCTACTCACACACCAAAACCAACCCAGTCAGAATCTAGGATGAATCCCAACTCCTTGAAGCACACACTGAATGTTTTCACATGCACCTTTCTTCATTTGAGCTCTAGAGAGCTAGATTTTAAATTGGTGTGCCCTTGATTTCTGCCATGCAGATCCCAGGCTCTTCCCTCAGGAGATAAAGTATTTGTATGTTTCTTTGAAAGCAATTTTAAAGAGAAAGTTACTCAATACAGGGAACAGATTTCATTTATTCAAAGGAAGAGCAAAAGCAAACTATTCATTCCAAAGTCTGCACTACTGAGTGTTACAAAGGCTTGTTCTGCCTACAGGAGGTAAGTGCTGATAAGATTAAGAGTTCTCTTCAGAAAGTCCTAACGCAGGAACTCTGAAGAGAGAAAAAAACTTAAGAGCTAGTTAACCTGATTTGTAAAATGAACTTGACAGCATCTAGCTCTAACAGGGGTAGAATTGTTCAAGTGGCTACCGTATGAGCATATTACTATTTAATGAGAAACGTGGTTCACAAAAGTCTCTAGTGTGGTTGCTTTGTGCTTGGCATTTAAAACAGGCTTCAGGTTGTGAATTGCAAACTGACTTGTGATTAATGCCATTTCATTTTAAGAGTCAGAACACAGACAAAAGCCAGAAAGGGAGCTGAGAATATTGACAATACAAAGGAATAACAACTGCTCAGCCTCTGGAGTAGGATGTGAAAGAGCCCTCAGCAACAATTTGGATTGGATGCCCTGGCAGCATTTCTCCAGAATCAAAAGTATCCTCCCTCTCAAGCTAAATTCACCTATGACTTTCCAAGGGTTATGGAATCTGATTTCTAAATCAAGAAATCTGTGGGTCTGAATGTCTTCCCTGGGCAGTTTAAGGAAGGCCCTAAGACGGGAGCAAAGGGCACAGGATGCTTCTTTTTTTTTTTTTTTTTTTTTTTGATTTATTTATTTATTATGCATACAGTTTTACAGAAGAGGGCGCCAGACCTCATCATAGATGGTTGTGAGCCACCATGTGGTTTTGCTGGGAATTGAACTCAGGACCTCTGGAAGAACAGTCAGTGCTCTTAACCTCTGAGCCATCTCTCCAGCCCCCACAGGATGCTTCTTTTTCCAGACATAGAGAGGAAAATCAGCTGAAATGAACACTAAAAACAGCTTGCCAGCCCTGGTGTGCACACCTGTCATCCCAGTACTCAGGAGGCTGAGGCAAATTGGCAAGTTCTAGGCTAGCCTGGCTTAAAAAGTGAGACCCTGAACAGAAAAGAAAAAACAAACAAACAATGTTTCTGCAATATAGACACATTCATCTTTAAACGCACAAGTTAATTTAAATCTAATTCCTTAGTATGATGGCCAATGAGTGTCTTGACCTTGTCAACTAAATAAAGGTCTCCAAGTAGTCCTAATAACAATGGAATTCAAAAATCTCACTAATCAAGTTCTGCCTAATCACAGGAAAAATTCCAACATATTTAAAGCACTGCAGCTAAAACCAAATGATAAACTCTTAAGACATAAATGAAGTGGCTACTGTTGTCTCTGGCAGTCTTAATATTACAGTCACTCTAATCAAACCAGAGACTACCTGATGCTTAATGCAAGTGTATATAGACATACTTATTCAGGTTGGCTAAAACATTTGAGTACTAACATAATGCTACAGTAGAATATTTCACACCTGACTTCATGCTATAGTCATTTTAATATACCTAGGTATATTAAAAATGTGTAAAATGACCTGTAGGCTATATACAAGCTATACTATAAAAATATATGAATTCTATGTTTAGAATTACTATGCTCAAGATATATCATTGTATTAGGATTTGTGTTTACAAATACTTCAAGATATTGAAAAAAAAATCCTAAAATTCAAGCTACTTCTGTTATGAAGCATTTTAGAGAATGTTCAACCTGTGTAAGCATGCATGTGTGTATCCATATCTATTCATCCATGTAACCCATGGGCTTGAAACTACACAGGAAAGTTGCTCATTTTGCCACTCTGTGTATAAAAATGGAACCATACTGAAATTAATACATTTCACAAATGTGTAATAAAGTATTCATATTGGCTAGTGGGTAAGGCACTATGGAGTAGTGAAGAAGGTTCCTCTATATGTGACCTTGAACAAACCATTTATCGTCTTTGAAATTAAATTTTCTTACTATGATGTAAGCTTATGCTGTAGGATTTGCTTTATGATGAGGGAAACTTCAAAATATTACGCATAAAAATGCACTGAAAAACATATCATGTTTTAGCTATATTACAGACTAATTATATGTAAATGAGTACAAGTATAAAACATTCACTAACACAAAATAGTATTGCTATGTCTACAGAACAGGCAAGGACTCAGGCCATCCTAGAGATGAGCCTGAGAATGTGCTCCTCCCACATTTGGACAGGGTCTCTCCCAGAATCTAGAGCTTTCCAGGGCAGCTAGACTGGCTGGCCAGCAAGCCCAGGGGAGCTTGTCTCTGCTGCCTTGGTACCGAGATCACAATGCTCAGCACCATGCCTAGCTTTGGGGTTGTTAATTTGTATGTGATACCAAGAATTTGGATTCAGGTCTTCTGGCTGGCACATTATCTCTTTACAGACCACCATCTCCCCAGCATACAATTTATCTAAGTTATAATTAAATGACCAACTACCACAAACATATGTGAAGTGAAAAGTTACCCTGAAAAGTAATAGATTATAGCTTTGTCTATATTAAGAAAATATTAATGTTTAATTTCAATAAGAAAGTAACACTATAAATTTCATTATATATATATGAATAAGAATAGAACCTGGCCTCTTTTACAAAGTGCATTAGATATAATTACAAAAATACATGTTTTGGTTTCAGTAAGAATTTATGATTATAGATTGTTTTTAAAAGTAATAGTATATTAAATATGACTGAAATGCAAATGCAGCTCCAGGATGATACACAGATTATAGCTTATTGAATACAACACAGGTACAGGTCTGGCTGCACTTGAAGTAAAACAAATGTTGCTGAATGCTGTGACATTCTACTTGTGGGAGGAATGTACTGTGTTTCTGCAAAGCGAATGCTTATCTCTTGAAACACCCTTACAGATAAGAGAAGAAAAAGCAGTGTCGCAGCAATCAGGAGCTCTGGTTCTCACAGGCTCAACATGTGAGAATGTTTAGTGTCGACAATATGCTAGTATCATCCCAAGGATGATCATCTAATACTAAGATACATTACTGAACACAGACAATGCCTGTCCTGGGGAAGTTTGAATTCAGTAAGAGGTACAAAGACAGAAGACACCAGGAGTAAGGACAGGATTAGAAGAGGCCATGAGTACTTGAGTGAACTGTTGAGTAGTTAGTTGGGCTGAGGTGTGAGAAAGTCTGGTGTGAAAAGGCAGGCAGGCTCCAGCTTTGAGTAGCATGGTTCAGTAGGAGGTATAGTCACAGTGGTGGTAAGAAGACAGGTAAGAGAATTCTCTGGAGAAGAGCCCTGGCTAAATCCCACCTGATGCTAACAAAATAATCATAGCAAAAGAGTAATCCGGATTAGCAAGTGAGTAAACAGTGTGTCAGAGTGGCTTGCCAGGGGAACAGAACTGGTGGTAATCCAGCCAGCACTGAAAGCTGGGTTTGCAAACAACCTGTCCAGTGTCTTGGTTCTGTGTGGTGCCTTTATTCACAGGTACAGAGGAGAGCACACTGCTTCCCACCAGGCATCAGACAGTGAGAGATCACCACTGTTATGGTCATGGAGCCACTGATGTCTCTTGAAAGATTAAGTGAAGGTCATATTCAATAAAAGTTATAAAAATGGTTTTAAGGCTCTAAGATCAGTTTTATTTTTTCTTTTTATGGCTTATTTTCCTTTTCTTTTCTTGGATGAATCATTTCAATACCAGGCTGTCATTTAAAGTAATTATTATTCTTTGGATATTAGAAATGAGCTATAAAAATTGAAACCAGGGGGCTGGAGAGATGGCTCAGCGGTTAAGAGCACCGTCTGCTCTTCCCGAGGACCCGGGTTCGATTCCCAGCACCCACATGGCAGCTAACAACTGTCTGTAGTTCCAGTTCCAGGCAAACACCAAGGCAAATAAATAAATAAATAAAGCTTTAAAAAAAAATTGAAACCATTATGATTTAACTTGAGGAAGAACTGAGGGAGTAGGGGGATACGGAGTCCAGTGATTCAGAGAACATCATTTCTCAGCAGAGGCAAGAAGTTAAAATATCAAGTGAGGAAAAAAACAGAAATCTTGTAAGAAGAGCAAACCCAGAAGAAAGAGCTGGAATAGAGGTGAGATGAAGCTAGAAAGTCATTTTCAAACAAAACCCAAAGAATACTGGACAAAAAACAGCATGAAAGAAAAAAAATGGACCAAGAATCAAATTTCTGACATAGTAACCTAGAGAGCTGGTGGAATTACCAGCAGCCTGAGTGGGGACTGAAAGCTGAGCAGCTGTCTTTGCCTAGTGCTGGCTCTAAGGTGGCATCGAGGTTCTCATGAGTGGAAAGGGTCTTGGAGATAAGATATAAATTTGGACGTGCAAGCTAATAAGAGTTGTTTGTTCAATAGCACGAGCAACCAAAATACAGCCATCCTGAACTGGCATGTGCTATGAGTGTAAACACACTAGAATTTTGGAGGGGAAAAAAAAAGGTTTCATAGGCTTTCCTTTTATAGCCTATGGAAGCCCTGAACTCACAATCCTTCTACCCCAGTCTCCTAAGTGATGTATGTGTTTAAAAGAATACATCACCTCACCCTGGGCATAATTTTGAAGATTTTGTGTGAAAAGGATGTGTAAAATTCCTTAACCTTTTGTATTGGTTGCAAGTGGATGTAGCACTTACCCAGAGTGGGTTAAATGTTAAAACTGCTTTCCAGAGTCTCTGCTTGTTCAAATGTGCCTCCCAGAAATTTAAAGTCACATATATGCTTTAGTATTTCAGCTTTATAATATTGTATCTTGAGACAGTTGCTATTGCTCTGGCTGGCCCTATGGCTAACCCAGGCTGATCTCAATCTCCAGGCCCCCTACTTCAGCTCCCCACAAACTAGAATTACATGCGTACACTTCAATATCCTGCCATAGTATCACTTTTTATGGAAGAAAGTCCTGAGGTCACATAGTTAAAGTGGCACTGAGATTCAAACTCATGAACGACACCAGATCATATCAACTTCAAAACAAGTAATGCTCTCCAGTCACTAAATGATTTTAGTGATTTTAAATGGTAGAAATGACAATTATTAGAATGGCTCCTCGGCAGACTTAGTGATGGCCTAATCTTATTATTCATAAGGTATGAGATTTACCAGTGATGTTTACACAGTTTTACTCTCTTGGGCTAATAAAGTTTCATTGCAACTTCTTTCCCTGATGAGCACCTACTCAATTACACACACACACACACACACACACACACACACACACACACACACCACACCAACTTAAAACTTAATTGTCCAGCAGAGAAAAAACATCATTGACACAACCCTGAACAGAAGGGCCCTGCTTTCTGAAAACAACTAAAATACGTGACACAGACTAGCTGAGGACCACCAGTTGCACATCTTACTCCATCATTTTCAAATCTTCTCATGTCAATGCCATTGGCAGGTTGTCCCCGATTATAATAAACACACTTCCCTAGACCACTAACAGACCACTGGCATAAATTCACATGTGCAAATGGGGAATAAAAGAAACCTGAATAGTAGTTTTTTTGTTTTTTGCAATAAGAGCAATTAGCAGAGACATCTTGGCTTGGGTGTAGAGGAGTCTATTAGAGTCTATTAACTGACTCATTCACTTATGAACCCAACCCCCATCCTTTCTCTCTGCCCCATTTCTCAAAAGTGACACTGCTTGACTTGGACACAGATTTGAAAATGCTTCTTAAAAAGGAGCTCAAATGATGCAGAACAAAGATTATAAGACTTTTCCTTAATGTTGGCTCTTTCAAGTTAATGCCCATTGACTGCTTCATTAAGTTAAATGTTCTTGCAAGCTTTTCCTAGCTACAATCTCTGTCTACTTTGGAACAAAGGTTCAGAAGAGGAGGAAAGGTCGGAGGGAGCGCGACAGTTAGCTCTAAAAATGCTCTGGCCACTCAGAAAATGTCAGGAGACTCAAATGGTAGAGGAGGCTTGAGGCGGCCACCCATATTCTGATCAGTGAGTCCCTCCCGTCCAAGAGTACAGTGTGTCCCTAGTCCAACATTACACTTAAGAATTCATCACCCCCGTCAAGTGCCCAGTTCTTGTAGTGATTCGCTTCTAGGACACTGCTGTCTCGCACTTAGCAAAGCACATAGTACTTTCCTTTTTTTTTTTTTTAAATAAATGATGTGTGTCACGCACTGTTGACAAAGACTGTTCATCGAAACTTGCATTTTGGTGATGAAGCCATCCAATACACTAAATAAAGAAACATTATAGCATGCTTAATAGAGAAAACAAAATGAAGGCGGTGGAGAATCAGAAAGTGACGGGTGGGCTGGAATTTCAGTGCTAAGACTTCACCATTCAAGCAAGTGGAGAGGGTGTGGGAGGAGGGGGACAATCTAGGGCTGACCGGTGCCAGGCGGGGCAAGGAAAGCCACAGGCGCTTCACATACTTAGCAAGCCCTGAGATGGAGACGAAAAGACAAAGACCAATGGAGACAAACGCGGATTTGAAGACAAACGCAGGATTTGCGGACTTCTTTTCTTTAGCGGGGGAGGTGGGTTTGTTTGTTTTTTTGTTTTTTCGTTTTGAGACAGGGTGTCTCACCGTGGCCCAGGCTGGCCTCGAACTCGCGGCAATCCTCCTGCCTCAGCTCCCCTAAGACTGGAACCGCTGCCCGCCCAGGACCGGCTCCTTCCGAGGCCAGCAGCACGCAAGTCTCCGCCTTTGTGCCCAGGCACCTGGCTTCGCGGGGGACCCTCGGCGAGCCGCTCGGGGAGAGCGTTGGGCCCGGGGCTTCTGCAGCGCCGACACGCCCCCGCGCCCCGTTACCCGCCGGCGATCCTCCCCACCCCCACCCCCGACCCCGCACACCCCGGCTCCAACGTCCGCCGCCCTCCCGGACGAGGCGCGCGGCCCCGCTCACTCACCATGGCCGCGCGGCCGCGATGCGCTGTCCAGGGTAGCCGCCTTCCTCTGCCGCCGCGCCGCGCGCCGCCCGCGCTAGTCACTCGCCTCCCGCCCCCGCCCCCCGCGCGCCGCCCGCCTCCCCGCCCCCTCGGGCGCGCGCCGCGCCCAGCCCACTCCGGGCCGTTTCCTCCGCCCCTCCCTCGGGGGACCACGCGGGGGAGGAGCCGGGGCGCGGGCAGTGAGACCGACCGTGACCCCAGAGGCCTGCGCGCCCCCTCGCTCCCCCAACCCCTCGCTCCGCTTGCGCCCCCGCCCACGCCACGCCCCCTGCCGGCCGGGCGGGGATTTGCAAGCCCAGCTGGAGTCCTTTGCACGAGCCTAGAGGCTTCTATCATCAAGTCCCCGGAGAAGTCACCTGCAGTTCTCCACTCCCCACGACCCCGACAGCACTAGGAGAAGGGGACCAGGCTCGGCTCGGCACGAAAGCAAGGTGATTTAAGTTGGGCACGTAGGTTTGCCCGATGTAGGTGTTGAAGATACAGAGACCAGGTATGTGCAGGGTGTGGATAGTGCAAGCCTGCAATCCCAGCATTTGCGGAGCAGAAACAGAAGGAATAGGAAATAGTTAAAGGTCAGCCTTGGCTTCTTAGTGAGTTCGGCACCAACCTGAGCTTCATGGGACCCTGCTTCAAATAAGTAAGTAAATAAATAAACAAAGAATAAGTTGTATTCCTTTTGGGTGCCTTCAGGAGCAGATTAGCACCAATATCTAGTCTAAAACTGACTTTTTCAGAAGATCTTCTGAACAGTGTCAGCGGCTCTGGTGGCTTATTCAATGTCTGGTTAATGTAGAACAGAATTAGATCTGAGACCTTTGTGTTTCACATGAATGCCTTTCCTTTTGCCTTCAGAATGAGATCTTATTTTGTTTATTTGTTTATTTATTTATTTATTTATTTATTTATGTTTTGATGGCTGATGTGGGAAACTCGAAACACATGCACTGGTTTTCGGTACCTCCATGGTCAGAGAAATAGTGATCATAAAAATTCTAAGAATCTTAAACCTGGAAATACACTCCTTCTTTTGTATATCTCCTATTTCGCATATGGAAAGTCTAAGAGAAGTTAGCAAGACTGACCACTAATAGTGACAGTACTAAACCCCAAATCCCTGAAATCCTGAACCAGCAGTCACTTGATCTCCATGGCCACCCAGTACCCATCATGACCAAAACTGGGAAGTATAGGCACTGACTGACGTGTGTGTGTGTGTGTGTGTGTGTGTGTGTGTGTGTGTGTGTGTGTTTCATCTGAAGCATCTCGTTAGTTACCTGTGATGGTTCATCTCTACTGTAAACGTGATGGGATTCAAAGCCAACCAGGAGACACACCCCTGGGCATGTCTGTGAAGATGTTTCCAGAGAGTTTCAAATGAGGTAGAAAGAGAAACTCTGAATATGGATGGAACCATCACACGGATAAAGAGAAAGTGAACTGAACACTAGTATTTGTTGTCTCCTGTTTCTTGACTATGGACACAATCCACTGTTAACTGAGGATCAACTGCCTCACAATCTTGCTACCACGATTTTCAGCGATGAGGGACTGTCCTTGGAACCATGAGCCAAAGAAAATCATTAGTTCTTGTCTTTGTTAGGGTTTCTATTGATGTGATAAAACCCCATGACCATTACCAGCTTGGGGAGGAAAGGGTTTTATTGCACTTACAATTCCATGTGACAGTCCATCATCAAAGGAAGTCAAGGCAGGAACCTGGAGTCAGGAACCGAAGCAGAAACCAAGTAGGTGTGTTGCTTACTGGCTTGATTCTCATGCTTTCTCAGCCTGCTTCCTTACAGCACTTAGGACCACCAGCCCAGGGGTGGCACTACCTGAAGTGAGCTGGATGTTCTTACAACAATCATCAACCAAGAAAATGCCCACAAGCCTGCTGGCAGGCTAATCTAGTGAAGGCATTTTCTCAATTGAGGTTTCTTCTTCCCAAATGACTAAATTTATGTCAGGATGACATAAAATCAGCTGTCAGTCACAGAGGTTTTTAAAAAAAAAAAAAAAAGATTAGTCTCAGTGTATGCAATTAACATTTCTATTTTAGAGATGAAAAAAACTGTGTTCAATGGTTTGAAGAGCATTGTTGGTCGCTTTCTAGAACTAAATGGTAAGACGACCCCATTGCTGAAGAAATCATAATCATGGGTTGCAAGACACAAAGAAATCAAGCTGGAAGTGACTGGGAATCTTCCTCCCTGCTGGCTCGATTTTCCACTGCCAGAATGTATTGTACAGGCTGCTAGGAGGACACCCTCTCTGATCTTCCCCCGAGGTGGACCTGGGTACTACAATACTGAATTTCCAGGCAAAATGTGACTGCTAGTGCAGTAGTGGCATGACAGTTGTGCGGGTAACCAACCACTTTCTGATTTGATCGGAGGCACACTCCACAGGAATGAATTCATACCTGATGTTGTGAATCTTGTCAAAAGAGAATTCATAAGCCCTAGGAGGAAACCTGCTAGTATTGTTTTGCTAAAAATACACTGTCGAACTGCCTTCTAAATATGTATGTTTATTTCCATATATCAGGCTTGGTCAGTGTTCTGGTTTGCTTCCTGTTACTGTAGTATAATACGCTGACCAAAAACAGTGTGGGGTAAAGTTTATTTGTCCTACATTCCCAGGCCACAGTCCATCACCAAGGGGAATAAGACAAAGAACTAAAGCAGAAAACACTGAGAGATGCTGCTTACTGGCTAATTAGCCAGCTTTCTCACGTATCCCAGACTGATCTACCCAGGACTGAAGCCACCCAAAATGAGCTGTCCTCTCTAAAATATCAATCACCAGTAAAACAATTAAGACAATTGTTATGTTGTCATAGGCCAACCTAACTAGAGCAATTCTTCAACCAAGGTTCTGTCCTCCCAAGTGACTTGAGGCTTTCAAGTCAGTAAGATCAATCAGAGACACATACCTGCTCAAAATGCTGAGGATAGTTAACTGTTGAGTGCTCAGCCATAAATGTGAAATCAGTATTGTCCTACACCCCAACCCAAGGCACAAGGGGCATCCCAGAGGAGGGGACAGAAGGAATGTAAGTGCTGGAGTATGGAGAGGGGTGCTGTGAAATGGTATCTTCTGGATATGCCAAGGTAGTTAGACTCTTAAACTCACAGAAGCTATAGTTACCTGCACAAGACCTGTGTAAGATCACAACATTAAGCCCTTTTAACATACATGGGGAGGGGCTTCTAAGCCTCATCCCTAGCTGAGAAGATGCTGGGAATGAATGGCTTCTGAAGCAAGGGGAGGCATTTTTCTTCAAGGGAATAGCTATGGGTAAGAAAACAATGTTTCAGTAAATAAACCCACACTGATGTTGATTGAGTCACTAAAACTCAGTGAATCACTAAAACAAAGACAGGAAAGTAGAAAGGAGACACACTGGAAAGAAATCAAGACAGGGGGAAGGGGATAGCAAAGGCTAATGCTTAAGGGACTGTCTTAGTTAAGGGTTCTATTGTTGTGAAGAGACACCAGGACCACATGATCACATCATGACTTTCTTATGAAGAAAAACATTTGATTGGAGTGGCTTACAGTTTCAGAGGTTTGGTCCATTATCATGGCAGGACATAGCGACATGCAGGCAGACATGGTGCTGGAGAAGAAGCTGAGAGTTCTACATCTTGATCCGCAGGCAGCAGCAGAAGAGACTGGGTCTCACACTGGGCATAGTTTGAGCATATAAGAATCTTCCAACAAGGCCACACCTACTCCAACAAGGCCACACCTCCTACTGCCTATGGGCCAAGCATTCAAACACACAAGTCTATGAAGGCCATTCCTATTCAAACCATGACAGGGACTATGATAAAAACACATCATATACATGTGTGAAATGGTTAAAACACATTTTTTAAAATAAGAGTGTGAAAGGCCTTTTTATCTGCACATAGTTCAAGCACATACACTGCTACAATCTGAGAGACTGTGTCAATATCTGTGAAACAGGAGACATAGGAATCCTAAAGGTAGTGCAAAGTCATTCTTTCAGGTCAAATGTGTTTTCTGGTAACTATTGAGTATATGAGTCTAAAGTGTATTAAGTGACTTATAGCAGCAGTTCAGTAACACTAGAACAAGTGTACAGCTAAGGAAACTGAGGCTTGAGAAGGTCAAATAATGTATATAGGGTCGCACAGGAAGAACACTGGGGAAGCCAGGATTCAACCAAAAGTATGGTTAGTGCTTCTCACAATGCCATGCAGTCCTGAGCCATTTTATATTTAAAAATCCTAGGGGCCACACTGACTTCCAAAGTGACTGTACAAGTTTTCCCTCCCACCAGCAACAAAAGAGTGTTCCCCTTGCTCCACATCCTCTCTAGCATGAGCTGTCCCTTGTGGTTTTGATCTTAGTCATTATGACAGGTATAAGGTGGAATCTCAGTGTTGTTTTGATTTGCATTTCTCTGATGACTAAGAATGTTGAACGAGATATCTCCTTATGTTTCTCTGCCATTTGAGATTCTTCTTTTGAGAATTCTCCATTTAGATCTGTATCCTATTTTTAAATTGGATTATTTGGTTTGTTGATATCTAGTTTCTTGAGCTTTTTTTTTTAAATGATTTTTAAAATCAGCCCCCTGTAGGATGTGGGATTAGTGAAGATCTTTTTCCATTCTGTGGGGTGCTCTTTTGTCCTATTGATGGTATCCTTCGCTTTACAGAAACTTTTCAATTTCATGAAGTCTCATTTATTAAGGAGCACATATGCTTTTAAGTATAGAAAATTGATGAGTGATATAAATGCAGGTTTATGCACACACACACACATACAATTAAACTTAGATCCTTCAGAAATATCAGTTAGTGAGGTTAACTGCTCTTAGTTCATTTAGGTACCATCCAGTTCAAGGTCCATCACTTCTGATGATACAGCATTTGGTGGGTTTTACTTCTATTACTTATAAACATCTAAAGAGTATATGTAACTTCCTTTAACGAGGTAACACACATTTGAGCACTATTTTAGTGTGGTAAAAATGTTCTCTATATACTATTAATAAAATAACTATTTTAGCCTATGGCAAACACCATAACAATAGACAAAAAATCAAAATAAAGACAAGTAAAAAGAGGGTAGAGTCAGTCAGTCTCCATCCAGGCCCCAAAGAAAAACCATATAAAAAATCCATGTGAGCCACAAACTGGATCACATGGCAAATAAATGACTAAAAATAAATTAAATTAAGATAAAAAAAAACTAGCTAACAATGTACTTAAAACATAAGCCAAACAATATAAAATTAATATAAATGTCTGATTCATTTCTTTAAAAGATAAAAGCCACCACAGGCAAGGTCAGAACTTCTGGCCCAAATGGGGCCAGAAATCTTTTATAACACTGTTTTCTAAAAACCCATTAATTTAGCTTATATGGAAGAAGCTAGGATGCACAGTGATATGTGACTGAAATGCTAAGGACTTATTTGAGTGGGGGAGGGATAAAGGAGATTCAGGTGACTCCTTTTTTAATATTTATTTTCATTTTTATGTGAATTGATGTTTTGCCTGTGTGTATATCTGTGTAAGGGTGTCAGATCTTGGAATTACAGACAGTTGTTAGCTGCCATGTGGATGCTGGGAATCGAACTCAGGTCCTCCGGAAGAACAGCCAGTGCTCTTAACCACTGAGCCATCTCTCCAGCCCCCAGGTGACTCCTTGTATGTGCCACTCACTCTCATATATAACTGACACTGGCAAAGTCACAAGGAAAGGTTATTTTTACTGGGTAATCAAGAATGGCTTCTTGCCATTTTGTTCTGCTAACAGTGTCTTTGCCTTACAGAAACTTTTCAGTTTCACAAGATCTCATTTATTAGGTGTAGATCTTAGTGTCTATACTATTAGTGTCTTGTTAGGGGAGTTGTCTCCTGTGCCAGTGTGCTCATGACTTTCTCTTCTGTCAGGTTCAGTATATCTGGATTTATGTTGAGGTTTTTTTATCCACTTGGACTTGAGTTTTCTGCAGGGCGATAGATGTAGATCAATTGGCATTCTTCTACATGTTAATATCCAGTTATGCCAGCTCCCTTTCATGCAGATGCTCTTTTTTCCATTGCATAATTTTGGCTTCTTTGTTAAAAATTGGGTGTCAATGCGTGTGTGGATTTACATCTGAAAACTAAGGGACAATGTACCACAAGACACAGTGTGGTTTTTTTCTTCCTCAGGATCACTGGACACTACTGGTCCATGAGAGAGAGAAAAAAACTGAGGAGCAAGGTTCAGACATCTGTGGAGAGGTCAGAGACAGCCCTCTGGGAGATGACTTCAGTGAACCAACTTTATTCTAGAGTATAAATAATATATAGGATTTGGAAACATGGGAGCAAACCCTAATTTGCATTAAGTGGCACATTCCTATCATAAAGCTGGGTTAGTACAGCACAATCAGTGATAGCTAGAACATATTACTTAACAGCCATGTGATCACAGGAGAAGAGTGTTTGCAGGGAACTGTGTCAAGTGTCATCCTTGAGTTAAGTCAGCCATCCAGGCCTAGAGGTATCCTCCAAATAAGGGCAGGTAGACAGCAGGAAGCCTGGCTAGGAACAGAGTCCTTCATGTTGCTGAGCTTGGAGAAAGGTAGAATGCAGCCTCTGACCAGTGGGGCCTCCCAACAACCCAAATACCCAAAGGATGCTCAATCATACCACAAAGACACTTGCTCAACTCTGGTAATAGATTTATCTGTAATAGCAAAAACCTGGAAGCAACCTTGAAGCCCCTCAACCAAGAAGTGGATAAAGAAAAAATGTGGACCATTTACATAATGGGGCATTACTCGGCTGTTAAAAACAAGGATACCAGGAAATTCGAATGCAAATGGATGGAACTAGGAAGAAAGTCATCCTGAGTGAGGTATCCCAGAGTGAGAAAGACATACATGGCATGTGCTCACTCATAAGTGGATATTAGATGTAAAATAAAGGATAATTATGCTACAGTCCACAGACTCAGAGAGACTAGGTAACAAGGAGAGCTTTAGGGAGGAGTGGACGACACACCCGGATCTTCCTGGGAGGGGGAAATAGAAGAGACTTTGTGAGTGAACTGAGAGCAGGTGGGGATGGGAACATCAGCCAGCAGGCTGGAGAAGGCACAGAGCCAGAGACCACTGAAAGAGTCTACTGAAAAGGGGAGCATTTGGGGATGAGGTAAAAACCTGGCACAAGAGAATCTCCAAGAATGACCCCAGATGAGACTCCCAGCAATAGTGGATATGTAGCCTTAACTGACCATCTCCTGTGACCAGGAAAGACTTCAAGTGGAGGGAGTGAGAAAGCAATCCAGCCACATAACCTTCAACCTACCGTCTGTCCTGCCTGTGGGATGTGCTGGGACTGATGCTCAGCCCAACTGTCATCAGAAAGGCTTCATCCAGCCACTGATGGAAACAGATGCAGACCCATAACCAAACATTAGACAGAGTTTGAGGAATCCTGCAGAAAAGGGGGTGAACCAAGTAAAAGCCAAGTGTGACCATGAGTTTCTGTAACCCTAGACTTAGGGGTGGGACTCACTGGCCAGCCAGTCTAGCTGAGAGCATGCGTCCAGTTCAGTGAACAACCGTGTTTCAAAAACTAAGGAGGAAAAGTGATTAAAGCTGTCACTCAGCATCTATCACTGGCCTCCACACACACCTGCAAGATACTCAACTTACACACACACACACACACACACACACACACACACACACACACACACACCCCAGAGAGAGATTACCCATTTGGTGGGTGGGTCAAACTGTTTTCCAAAGGTCATTTGTTCACTTCCTGGGTTCAATTGCTCTTATGATGATGCCGATCTCTGGTGACAATCGGAGTCTCACAGTATTGGTCAAAGGGTTGGGTTGAAGCAAAATGGCCAACTCTGCCTACATGACTTATAGATGACAATGACAGAAATGACAGAGCTCCAGATTAATTTTATAGTTATAGTAAAGTGGGAATTCTACAGTGATTGCCCAAGGCCCAAAAGCTAAGCTCATGTGACCTTTAAAAGCTTGATTGGCAGAGGGGAACTGAAAAATCTCAGCTCATGTTATCTCTCTACTCCATCTATGAGCATTGCAGCCTGGAAGAACAAGCAAAGTCCTAGACTTCCAGTGATTTTACTTCCTCTAATTATTAAATTTTTGAAAAGTAGACAGAATATCCAAGCCTGGTAGCACATACTTGTGACCTCAGCACTCAAGGGGGGAACTGGACAGCAAGTTCCAGACATGCCTGAGCTATATAGTTACCCTGTTTCAAACCACAAAAAAAAGTAAAGCAAACCCCAAGGGGGATAACAATCAAACAGAGCCAGAATGAATCCTGGAGCTTCATCTATCATCATCTATGGTAATTCAAATGTATTGGCCCCCATAAGCTCATAGGGAATGACACTATTAGGAGATGTGGCCTTGTTGGATTAAGTGTGGTCTTGTTGGAGAAGGCTGGATAACACATACCTTTAATCCATACCTTGAGGCTGGGGAGGCACCCCTTTAATCTGAACCACACTTTCTGCTGGAATTGTGTCATTGAGGGTGTGGGCTTTGAAGTCTTTATCTCAAGTTTTCCTTGGTGTGATAGTCAGTCTTGTTACCTGCAAGATATAGGACACTGGGCTATTTCTCCAACACCATGCCTGCCTGCGTGCAGCCATGTTCCCCGCCATGGTGGACCAAACCTCTGAACTATAATTGAGCCCCCTCAATTAAATGTTTTCCTTATAAGAGTTGACATGGTCATGGTGTCTCTTCAGAGCAATAGAAACCCTGTCTAGGACACCATCTTCAAGGACTGACAACCTGTGACTAACCTTGTATTATCTACATTGCCACCTACTTCCCATCCATTATTTTGAAGCAAAAGCAAAATATAGTATCTTATCTGTAAGTATTTTAGTATGTCCTCAAAGATAAAACTATTTTTTTACAAAACCATTATAGTCATAATACTATATGACATCTTGAATACTAGTCATAACTTCTTAACATCATGAAACATAGATGGACATACACAGCTTTCCAATTACTTTATGTCTCCTTCCCAAACACTGCATTCAGTTTTAATGTCCCCAAATCTATTTTAACCTCATTTCTTCTCATCCATCTTTTCATTTTCTCCTAAATAGATAAATTATTAATGCATTCATCTGAACTAAAGAATTTCCAGCATTCTGGCTTTGGTGGCAGCATCCCACTCAGATGAGCTCCTGGGCTCTGCTTTTCTGCACTGCTGTTTATAACTAAGCTTAATCAGATGCAGGTTAGATTTTTGACAGGAATACTAGATGAGTTGGTGTGTGGTTTTGTTTTTCTCCCAATCAGGAAAGTAAAATGCAAAAACAAACAAACAAACAAACCTAAAAACCTGATTGTCATTCTTCTCATGATGTTTAGGTCACAACAGTAAATGGCTACACCCACCAATTCATCAACGCTACAATTAAAGTACTCTGTTGCCCTACACTCCTTTTTTATGTGCTAGCTAGAATGCTTGGAAAAGAAACACCTTCTCATATACTCTTCAGTTACATTTTGAACCAAGAAATACAATTTATGTAGGAAGATAAGATAAGTGCCAGGTATAAAATGAAAGTGGATTTTCTGACAATGCAAACAATGCAGATGGCAAGTCCAAAGCTGAGCTATGAAGCAGGTCAAGGATAAAGAGTATTTATCCTAGGTGGGAGTGGTGACATGCCTGTAATTCCATCATTTGAGGGGCTAAAGCAAAAAGATCACCAGTTTGGGACCAATTGGTGATTGCATAGCAAGGCTCTATCATAAAAAAAAAATAGGCAAGAATAAACAGTATTTGGAAATTCTTGCCCATATCAATACTGCCACGTCAGCTGCTGTTGCTCAACTTGTTTTTCCTTCTTTTCTGTTCATTCTGAAAACAGAGTCAGAGGATTTAGTGTGAATGATGCTTCTAAAGAGGATGGATTAGAATGCAGGCGACTACGTGAGGAAGAGATTTCATTTATCTATTTTTGTTTTTAATAAGATCTTGGGCTGCCCCTCTAAAACAGGTAGATGATAGAACACTGGGGACAAAGTATAGTCCAACTAACAGCATAAAACTAGTTCTCCTCTAGAAAAAAATTGTAATGGATTCTACAAATGCTTCAGGTTAGCTTGGTATTTGCTAACAATGTGAACTCCCAACTGCTTAAATGAATCCTGGAGACAGACATAGTCTGTTTCATTTCTTTTCACTCCATGCCACCCACAATCTCTATGACTGTCTAAAAATTGGTCTCAGAGATCTTCCAAAAGCATACTAATTTTATTTTTAATAGAAATATAGTTCCTAAATAAACACCAATGTAGTTATGCCACTTACGGAGATGATATGAAATAAATGTGGCTATTAGTCCTTCGAGGTCTGTACAATGCATAATGAACACATTTGCGGGAATCAACTGAAAGCATGGCTCCAGTTATCACAAAGAAAAGATGTAAGACATGGAAAAAAGACAGTTAAGTCACACAGAAGCAAATCTGACTGCCTAGTGGTTAAGCCCATCTGAAGTTTGTGTTTTCTAGGCTTTAGCACTTTCTCAAATGTGAGAAAACCAGCAATGAGGAAACCAGCACCACTTGGTGCCTAGAGGGCCTGTCCAGGTCTAACAAGAATTGTAGTCCCTGCCAGGAGACTCACTTCTAGAAAGAAGCTCAGCTAGAACAAGGTTAGCTAGCAAGTGCGGGGCCAAGTCATATATTCTGTTTCTTTTGACGGACACAGACCTCATAGGTATCTGTCTCAATCATTTGCCCTGATATGAAAGTAGGTGATGCCTGGTGATGTTTCTAGTTGAATTTGTACTCAAATACTCTCAAGTTGATACCTGCCACTTCAGAGGCAACAGGACATTCCTAAGGAACCACAGCCAGTAAATCCTGACCTCTGATGCTCAAACTTCTTTAGGGGCCCAGCGTTTAGACAGTTGTCACTTTTATTATGCAACTTTGAACGCACCTAGTTCCCCGACTGCTCATTCAGCCACTTGTCTCCCTAGCAAACATTGCATAGCTTTGGACTTTGCTAGGTGAACATTGATTGACAAGGTACACAGTTTTATCTCTCCCCTTAAACTGTACTTGGTGGCCAGACTATCTCTTGGACGTGCTTTTGTATAACATTTCTCAGAATATACAACACACTCATAAATGTAAATATCTAGCCATATTTTGACTTCTTTGTACAAACAATTAATGAGTAACTTAGATCCTTTAAGGAACAGGTAAACAGCCCTTACTCAAGTAAAAAGGCAAAGGTTAAAAAAAGAAAAAGCAAACCACCATGTTTAAGTTTTGTGCTTGTGTTTCACTTTGTTTTGAGACAGTCCTGCTATGCAGCACTGGGTCACCTGGGACTGGTTGTAATGCCCAGCCTGCCCTCAAGCTTGCAGCAATCCTCCTGCCTCAGCCTCCCAAGTACTGGAATTGTAGGTATGAAGCATCAGTCTGTACTCTACTTGTGTTTTATTGAGATTAGTTTAAGTCTTTATTTTTCCAAAAAGTAAGTTGCAAATTAAAATTTTAGACATATAACAATAGCCTAGTATGGTGGGTCATGCTGATAATCTCAGCAGTTGGGAGGCAGAAGAAAGTAAACAAAGAATTCAAGGCTAACCTCAGCTACCCAACAAGTTTAAGACAACCCTGGGCTATGTATGACTCTATTGTCTCTTAAAAAAAGAAGTGTGAGTGTGGTGATATGTTACATATTTAATAAAACCTGAATGAGAAACCAAATACAGTCAAATCTGAGGCAGATAGCTCAGGAATTTCTTGATCCTTCAGTACAAGGACAAACTGCTAGGATTCAATGGCATACACTTTTAATCCCAGCACAGGAAAAGCCTGGGAGTGGTGACCTACACCCTTAATCCCATAACTCCAGAGACAGAACTTTCTCTGTTTCTGTGAGTTCAAGGCTATCTATGAAATAGAGTAGCTCACACCTTTAATCCTAACCTGGAGACCCCTAGGAAACCAGCAAAGCAAAAGTGACCAGGAGCAAGGCTGAGGAAGTTGGAAGATAGCTGGTTGAGAATTAACTGTGGTGTTTCCTCTGATATTTCAGCCTTTCCCCGATATTTGGCTCTGAGTCTCTTTCTTTACAAGCCGAATTCATGCTACATGTAAAAGAAAGATGGCAAGATAGCTTAATGGGTAAATGCATGCAGTGCAAGTGTGGAGATCCAGTTTCGATGTCCAGAACCCACATAGAGCCAGACACAATAGTGGGCACCTGTAATTCCAGAGTTCTCATGCTGTGGTGGGCAGCGAAGACAGGAGAACCCCTGTAAGCTCTTAGTCCAGTTAGCATGGAGTATGAGTCGTGAAACACAAGAGACCCTGTCCCAAACAAGGGAGAAAGCAAGGACCAGCCCCCAAGTTTGCCCTTGACCTCCATACCCACATGCCTGACATCCCAGTACTTTAGAGGAAGGAGCCAGAGAAAAAGAGTTCAAAGCCAGCCTGGGTCACATGAGACCCTGTTTCAAAACAAACCAACAAATCAACTCAATAACTGAAGAAAAAGTCTTTATATTCCTACCTCTGCAGTTTATTTTTCTTCCATGTTATTGTTCATGTGTATTTTACTTTTATATACTCTGTCATCCTATAAGCCATTGTTCTTATCTTTACCTTAGGTGATCAATGAGCTTTTAGAACATTTAGAATTAATAAAATGCAAGTGTTTTGAGCTTCTAGGTTAACTAGTTAGCTTTGTTTATTTGTGAAAATCCAATTTATAGCCTACCTTCGTATTTTTCTGCAAGGAAAATTTCCTTGACTATTTCTTTTAGCACAAGTCTTCTGGTAATAAATTCTGTTTGTCCCAAATGCAAGTACAATTTTGAATGTATCAATGGAGGCAGATAAATCTCTATAGATTCGAGGTATCAATTTCCTTTTTCTCTTAAGCACATCAAGAAGTAGAATCTTCTTCCTGTCTTCTTAGGTTTGGCCTGACATTGCGGTTTGACATGACCAAGAAATATAGCAGAAATCCCCATGCATTCACCAATGCTGTATGTCTCCTGAAAGCGATTCAACACTTTTTGGCTGTGAGCCTTCCTCTGGAGATGTGTACAGATGGCTCTGGGCTCAGCAAGCCAAGACTTTCTTGTGAGATGGCATTGGAAGTCTGCCATTCAGACATAGGGGGATCAAAACTGGATGGGATAATGTGTTAATTAATGTGGCTATCGAGGGATTTTCAGTGTTTTTATTTACTTCCTCTAGCTTCCTCTCCACAGTAGCTTAAAGAGCAAATTACTCACTAACAAGCTCTGCTAATAAGCTTTCCGTTGCTGTGGAAAAACACCTGGGGTGCAGTCCAAGATGGGTTGGCTGTATTGGTTTTGGATTTGTGGTCAGGGCCATCATATCAGTGAGTGCATGGTACAGCACAGCTGTTCACCTCTGGCCAGAAGTGAAAGGAAGAGATCAAGGTCCCACAATCCTCCCCTCAAGGGCATACCTCCAGTGACCCCAAACCTCCAATTAGGCCCCACCTCCCCAAGTGCCAGGCTGAAGACAAAGTCTCTAATACAGGAGCCTTTAGGGACACTTAAGATCCAAACCACAGTGCAGCCTAAGGAAGCACATGGACACACATTTGCCCTTGTGGGCAGCTGTTTGGAAAATCACAGAAATGCTTTCTTGTGATACCAGTACCAATTAGTAGAATGAGTAGTGATGAACAAGATGACTTCCTTACATATGTAACAAACTAAGATGGCTGCCAGGGATGACTCAGTCAGTAAAGTGCTCAATATACAAGCACTCATGGGATCATGAGTTTGATCCCATGAACCCATGGGAAGAAGTTTCAAATGGTGGGTGAGCCTGTAATATCAACACTGATGAGATGAAGACTCAGGATCCCTAGAGCTCCCTGGCCAGTTATTTGAGCCTAATTGGTGAGCTCCAGGCCAATGAAGAGACTTTGCTTCAGAAAAACAAACTATACAGCACTGAGGTTGACGTCTATCACCCATGAGCACATGCACACCAGCACAGACACACACACAAAGAGAAAACTTTCTGCTTCAGGTCATTCATGTTAATGATATCTAAAAATCAGATTTCTTGCTGCTGAGCCATAGCCATCACTATTCACTATCAGTTTATTTCCCCCATTCCTGTGAGTCTTGACTTCAGAGAGCCAGGTATGTTTATCCTAGAGAGTTACCCTAGGCTAAAGCAAAACCATAATCTAGGTCTCAATGCTCCTTTGCCAACATTGTGCCCACAGACTCAGCTGAGAACAGAAAGTACCAGCCAGATTCCTTGCCTTAGGCACTTCAGGAGATGGAATGTTTCCATTGCCCAGTTCTCTCTCTCTCTCTCTCTCTCTCTCTCTCTCTCTCTCTCTGACATATACACACAGGAAGGGAAGAAGATAAATATGCTATCCTTATAGCACTTGTTTTTCATCTTCTCAAGGGAAACCAACAACCCACAATGAATATTGGCTGTGTCTCTCTTTTTTTTGATTTATTTATTTATTATGCATACAGTTTTTACAGAAGAGGGCGCCAGACCTCATCATAGATGGTTGTGAGCCACCATGTGGTTTTGCTGGGAATTGAACTCAGGACCTCTGGAAGAACAGTCAGTGCTCTTAACCTCTGAGCCATCTCTCCAGCCCCGGCTGTGTCTCTCTTAAGTCCATTATATTGAAACCAATCCTCAAGGTGATGGGATCAGGTGGGCTTGGGGGAGCTAAACGGGTACTAAGTAGAATTGTTAGTTAATTTCTACTTTTTTGTGACAAAATGCCTGGTGAAAGCTGCTTAAGAAAAGGTGGCGGCTTTGTCTTGGTCAACAGTGAGAAGGGCTGTCACTGTGGCAGCAGAAGCATGAGACAGCTGGTCATAGCATCTGCAGCCAGGAAGCAGGGAGAGATGGATGGATGGCAAAGTTGGCTTTCTCCTTTCCCTCTTTTTTCCAGACCTGGACCCTAACCTATGGGATGGAACCATCTATATTCAGGATGTGTTTCCTTTTGGAAACACGTGCACAGACATGCACAAAGTGTGTTTCCCAGGTGATTTCAAAGCCAGACTAGCTGACAAGAGGAACTATCCCAAAAACTCTGCATCATATTTGGGATCAACGTTCATATAAAACATGTCTCAGAGATGCTCCTGACCATCTATCTGCCTAAGAAGATACAGCAAAGCAATGCAGTCTATTGGGCAAGTGAGGCAATTCCTTACATAAAATGGCTTGTCCTGAAGACAACTGGGCAACCTGAGTCTAACCCCAGAACCCGTGTGGGAGAGAACTGACTTCCCAAAGATGTTCTCTTACCTTCCCACATGCACCAGGGCACATGTACATGCACACATGTGCTCACATGAGCACACACACATACACTACGCATACACACTATATATATGTACATATTACTCAAACACAATACACACATTATACACACACTACATATACACACTATATGTACACACTGTTCACACACAAAACACACATAGTACATATATACACTATGTATACAACAATAATAAATACATTTTAAAAGAAAGCAAAGAGATATGGTCTGTGGATTGGAAAAGGGGGCCCCTACTATCTACCAAATTTACTGGTTCTTCAAGTTTAAGACTTTCTCACTTCAGAACTTAGGCAGATCTTTGTTTTTAAACCATGCCTACCATGATATTCTATTATAATTGCACAAAAGGCCTAAATATCAACTCAGTGGCAAGTCTGATTCATTTAAACACCTCATTATTTCACCTTCTTTGTCCTATGTCAGCTTAGAGCAAATCTCATATGTTAGAAATTTTAGTCTGTGAACATGTCAGGCTGTTTCTTCCTCCATGGTCAACACTTCATGACTCTTTGAAGAAATCCATGGTCAGGGTTTAAATAGAATCTGGGTAATGGGTAAGTGCCCTTGCTATGTAAGCTTGACAACCTGAGTTTTTTTAGTTGTGTGTGTGTGTGTGTGTGTGTGTGTGTGTGTGTGTGTGTATAAGCTGGCTTGAGTGTATGTGCACCACATGCAGACAGATACCCACAAAGAACATAAGAGGGTCTTAGAAGCTCTGGAAATTGAGTTACAGGTGCTGGGAGCCACCTGATGAGGGTGCTGATAACTGAACTGTCATTCTCCACAAGAGCAGTAAGTATCCTTAGCCACCCAGCCATCTTTCATTAACTGACCAATCAATTAACTATTTAGTGGTCCTGGGGATGGAACATGGGGCCTTATACATATGGTAAGTGCTCATCCCCAACCCCCAACTTTTCTTTTATAAAACTATTATTTTTATAGGATTCTTATACTTTATATTAGCCATAATTTCTCATACCATCAGCCAGTTCTTAATTAGTGAATTGGGATCTAGTAAAGTCCCATACATCACAAAGGACTGCTATGTCTTCTCATTTCCTTTTGATCTATACTTTTTGTTTCTTTCTCCCTAATTAAACAGCTTTTATACAATATGCTTTTTAACTTTAATTATTTTTGCACTTTAGATCTCAGTTTTATGAATGCTAATATGTCATAATAATGTCTATTTTGAGATATTTATACGAGCCAGGCATTTTTGAAAGATATTTTTATATATTATTTCATCATGGCTATTTTTTCCAGGGCTGAGGATTGAACCCAGGGCTTCCTGTTTACTAATCGTGCACATGACCATTGAGCTGCACACTCAGCCTCTCCTGTCTCAGTTAATCTGGATCACGACCCACTAAACTGGCTGTCAATCTCATCTTCTACACAAATAGCCAAAGCTTAATGAGGTGAAACCATATAATGAGGTATAGTTAATAAGAAACCAAGCAGAGACGGAAGACCACGTCATTCTATGCCAAAGTCCATGTCCTTAACCTGCAGCCTCTGCATCAAATGCATCCCCAGAAGTTAATATGGTGCCACATTATTTTCAGTATTTCATGGATGTTTTTGAAATATTTCTTAAGTTAACAAAGGAAACCCAATGTTAGCTTAAAACAGCCACTCAGCCGAGTTAAGCCAACAGAGAGTTATTGATCAACCGCTCTGTGGAGCTGAGTGGGAGCTGGCTAAAATCAGCAGGTAAGCTAGGTGTGGTCACTGTCTCCCACTCACCACTCAGAGACTAGACAGGTAGACAAGCTCTTTCAGTGAAAAGTGGCTGGTGGGGAGGACTTCCGGGAATCTATGGACAGGATTGAAGAGGACCCTGAAGAGAGAGGCCTTAGAGCAGGCAGCAGGCTCTTCCACTTAGTGTGAGGAATACAGATCCTTGGGGTAGGGTATTATTAAACAAGGTTTAGTTGATGAGGACTGGTGACATTCGCTACAGTTTCTACCCTTTCCAGTGCTTGTGGAAGGCACCACTCACCCACACACCCACCAGTGACATGCTGTGGAGGCAGATGAGAATCCAGGCCTTCCCATGCCTTGCCTGTCTTTCCTGGCAGGACCCCAGTGGGGAAGCACATTGTCTATCCATGGAAAACGCCAGCATCTCTTCGTCAGTGCCTTTATTAAAAGCCCAGGATTTTCTTTGAATCAGCAGTAGCTATGGTCCCTTTGGCTCACATCTCTGTCACTAACACACAGGTATAATGTATCCTTCAGCTTTGTTCTGGTCAGGCACTTGCCAGTTCTGTTTTGGCAGGAGGCCTAGGTTCCCAGGATGACCAGTCCAGAGCTTCTCTGCTGTCAGGGAATATACCCCTGGGTTGCTCTGCTCTGGGTGAGCCAGAGCACAATCACCCAGGGAGGCCAGCAGCTTGTATTTAGCTGCAAACTTGTCTTAGAGTCCTCTTGGGTTTGCTAAGGTAAGAGATCATATACTCTTTTTCAGACCCGTGGGAGAAAGAACTACTGACTTTCACTCTTGCCACTCTGGCTTGCCACACTGAGCCACAAATGTCTGCTGAGCAGTGACGTTTGTTCCTACTTAGTCGGGCCTGCAGCAGAAGCTCAGCCCTAGGGCTGTAGGCCCTTGCTCTGCTCCTAGTGTTCTCTTTGCTTCTTCATGCAGAAATAACAGCGTTCTTAAGAAAGTCAAATAGCTTTGAACATGAGTTAGAACAGTGGCTTCTCTACTTTCCTAATGCTACGACCCTTACTTCATAACTGTAATTTTGCTACTGTTGTGAGCTGTAATGTAAATATCTATGGTTTTTGATGGTCTTAGGTGGCCCCTGTGAAATAATCGTTTGGCCTCCAAAGGAGTTGTGACCCACAGGTTGAGAACCACTGAATTAGAGAAATCCCTAATCTGAGGAATAATCTATCACTTATTCTAGCCCATAAACTTCACAGCAACAGGTTAAAAAGTCAAAAATAAGATATACTCATTAATCCATGTTAGTAGGTCTCATCAGCAGGTAGCGATGTGACAGGTGCTAATTTTGAAGATGCTCAGATAATTTCAAAGCTAGTTGTAATCTGCTTTTGGTGACATTTTAAACATTTCATCATTGTTTCTTATGATCAGTGCATAGTATGTGGTAGTTGTGGTGTGATCCTTCAGCATCCCCTGGATCTCCTCCCAGAAGGACAGATTTGTAGTTCTGAAGCTCTGGAAGGATGCGGGATTCATTTTAAGACCCTAGGGAATTGGGATCCAGCTCTGTCTATGGAGTGTTTGACTACGATGTCTGAAGCCATGGGCTTGACGGTTAGTACCACATAAACAGAGGTGGGGGTGGGGGTGGGAACATGATTGTAATCCCAGCATATGAGAGGTGGATTCAGAGTTCAAGATCACCCTCTGCTACATAGCAAGTCCCAGGCTAGCCTTAGATAAATGAGTCTCTGCCTCAAAAAGGAGGGGCTGGGATTCATGAACTGGGAGATGACTCAGTGGATAAAGGACCTGAATTGATTCCTAGCACCCAGATAAAAGAGGCAAGTACATTAAAAAAAATTAGTTCTACGACCTTCTATGCCTTATAGTCTACAAGACTGGACACCTATTTGCTACAGGATTGACAAGGCTGAACTGTTCTCTCTAGTATTCAGCAAGGGTATGTGACACTTCACGGTGCCGAAGTTATGTTTGAGCACCCTCTGCTGGAAGAATTATGTATGTCTCAGGCAAAAGAGGACTATACCTTTTAAATACGAGCTCCAGAGAAGATTTTATCTAAAATCTGCACCAAAAGAAGTATATTCTTTAAATAAATTGCCTCTGACTTGTTATCCATGTACCAACAGTATTTCCTTTTGTAGGTCCCAAAGAAAATGAAATTTAGGTGCATATTCATTAACAGATACATAGTTCACACATTAAAAAATCTAAAACACATTGAAAATGAGAAGACCATAACACTGTGCCTTTCTCCTTCACAAACACATCTACTACGCAAGCTATACACACACACACACACACAGAGACACACACGAGAATGATCTCTTACAATGTCTTCCAATTTATCTGCCAAATCTTAGTCTAGATTCTGCCAGCCTTGTTCATTCACTGAGGAAGCCAGCCTGTGGACATAATGTGAGTAATGGAAAGTCCATTTTATCAGCAGAGATATCACTGCCTGTTTTAAAAGGTTCTGGCCTGAACTTTCTGGGCCTGGACCAAAAAGGCTCAGACCTACTCTCTGCCCCACTTAACCTCAAATAATCACACACAGGCTTATATTATTTTTACACTGATTGACCTAGGGCCCAGGCATATAACTTGCCCCTTCATCTGAACTCAACCCATCTCTTTCAGCCATGTGGCTTGGTATCTTTGCTCAGAGCAGCATTTCAGCTTCTTTCCCCTGCATCTGCTGCATCTCCTGGTTGTGTCTGTGGTGGCTGGCTCTCTCTGGTGGCTCTGCCTGGCATCTGTCTGGTGTCTGTCTCTGTTTTGAGATGTTGCTGAGTTTTCTTAGCCTGGTAGCCCCGCCCACATTTCCTGTTTGCCTTTGGCCAATCAACTTTTATTAAACCCATAGGCGGGACAAACATTTACATTACCAGCATAATCCCACTGCAATCTTCATTTTTTGTGAGCCTACAAACTTCCAGAGATGAAGACTGCCACCAGGGAAGAAATTGGGAAGCTGTGAGGAGAAACGACTATGCAGATGGGACCTAACTGGGAAGGTTGTTAAATAGCAGGACTGGCAGGTCCGAGGGTTTGTGACGGCAGCACTGGGCACACTGAGGAAGATACCAAGTCTGAGGTTCTCTTCAGATGTAGAGCCAGTTGCTGGGTAACACAATAAGATTGTGACTCAAAGAGAAAATAAAGGAAAGGAGGAGAAGTGGAGAAAAGGAAAGGAAATGGGAAGAGGGATGGGGAAGACAGAAGCCCAGTGGTGCCATGAACTACCTTATCTGCATTAACTGGGAATCACATGTTCAAACAGATGAGTATGTGAAGGACTTTATACCAACTGTCCATGGATCCCCGGGGATGGTAGAATATTGCAACTCACTTCTTTTCTTCCTTTTAAAGTTTATTATTATTATTATTATTATTATTATTATTATTATTATTTTGTGTTTCAGTGTTCTGTCTGTATGCACATCAGTAGCTCCAGCTGTAGGGAATGTAATGCCATCTCTGGCTTCTGCAGGCAAGCAGGCACAGACATGTGTGAGATGTGTTGGCACGGTTAGGAGGTAGAGCCTAAATGGAAAAACTGGGTTGCTGGGAGAAGACCTTGAGGCTTAGAGCCCAGCCCCACTGCCTGACCCTTCTGCTTTCTCTTCCACCAAGATGTGAACAAGCAGCCTCCCTCCTGCTGCCATAGCCACAAGCTGCTCTCACCACCATGCCTTTCCTATGTAGATGAACAGAACTCTCTCACTGCGAGCCAAAATAGAACCTCCTTTCTTTGGCTGCTTATTTTCAAGTAGTTGGTCCCAACAATTAGAAAAGTAACTAATACAATTGTGGTGGAAATGTTCTCTGTATGCTGTAAATAAAGTAACTGGTTTGGCCTATGTGGAGCACCGTAGAAGTGGGTGGAGAATCAGAGGAGAGACAGATAGAAGGAGGGTGGAGTTAGCCAGTCTCCATCTGACCCCCGAGGAAGAAACATGTAAGGAATCCAGGTGAGCCACTGGCCGGGTCATGTGGCAGATAGAATACAAGAAATGGGTTGAATTAAGATGAAAGAGCTAGCTAGTAATATGCTTGAGACATGGGCCAAACAGTATGAAATTAATATAAGTGTCTGATTCATTTCTTTGGGGGAAAAAAGTCGCCATGGGCAAGTTCCAAACTTCTGGCCCAAACGAGGCCGGAAACCTTCTACAACATACAATAGGTAAAAATCTATTATAGACTGAGTGCCCTTAGTTAGGAAACACAAAATCCTGGGTGCTCCAAAAATCTGAACCTTTTGAGCATCACTGGGATACTACAAGTGGAAAATTCCATACCTAGCCATACATGAGAGGCCACAGATGAAACACAAATACAGGTTTGCTAAAATGATGTATAAAACTGTCTTCAGGCATATAAGGTACATCTCAAATATAAATTGGATTTCATGCTTTGACTTGGATTTCATTTACCCCTAACATATCTTACTGTGTGAATACAAATCTTCCCAAGTCCAAAACCAAACCCAAACCCCAAACAAGAGTGGTCTTGAGTATTTCAGCCAAGGGATACTCAACCTGTCTCAATTTTCCTTCTACAGCTCAGGCAGATACAGAGAGAGTGAAAGCAGCATAGGGTCAAAGGTCACACCACTAGGCTAATGCTATACCACCTAGCCAAACCCTCAGCCTTCTAAAGGCCATGGTAGTTGATGCCAGGAATCCCAGCTCTGGGAGACCAAGGCAGGAAAATCCCTGTGGGTTTGAGGTTAGGCTGGGCTACAGAATGAAACCCTGTTTTTAAAAAAGAAAATAATTATTTAAAGATTGTGCTGTTGTTGTTGTTGTTAAAATTCAGCTAGGATAATTTCAACTGTGTGGGATTAATTAGTTGTTTTGAAACACTATTTGGGAAATGGTATATTTTTATAGTTTTATAAATAGAATAAAAACCCACAGAAACTGTTGTGGAGATGTAAACAAATAAAGCAAGTCTGTGTCCCTGCTTGACATCATTTTGTCCCACAGGTGATATTGTATAGAAATTTATATATATGAGACAAAAATCCTACTGTGTGTCCCTGGCTAACTTGCAACTCACTATGTAAACCAAGTTGAGCTTACTTAAACACACAGAGATCTATCTCTGCCTCCTGAGTGCAGAACTAAAGGCATCTTGGTTACATGTGCACACACACACACACACACACACACACACACACACAAACACACACACGTCAATAAATGAAGACAGTTGCTTCAAAAAGAATTTTCCTCCCTTGGGGAAAGTGCTGTCAGAAGGCTCTCTCCCTCTCTCTGTTTGCTTAATATTTAGATACTAGTTAGTACAGATCCCAACAGTTACAGGCTCCCTGCAGCCTACCACTTCAGTGCTAGTCACAGGTCTGGGCGTCTTGTACTTGTAAACAACTAGCTGTAAACTGAGGGTTCCCATGATCCCCTCTTTCACCTCATACATTATCACGATAGTTCTTAACCTGTGGGTCATACCTCTTTTGGGGGGTGTCAAACAACTGTTTCACAGGGGTCACATATCAGATATCCTTGCTTATCAGATATTTATATTACAATTCATAACAGTAGCAAAATCACAGTTATGAAGTGGCAATGAAATATTTTTATGGTTTGGGGTCATTACCACATGAGGAGCTGTATTAAAGGACCATGGCATTAGGAAGGTTGAGAACTGCTGATTTATTAGGCTAGTTCAAGGAACTTGAGGATGCTTTCTACTTTCATCTATTGTTTTATTACAAAAGGTGTAGACAGACAGGTAGGTAGACAGACAGATGATGAGAAGATAGATAAAGAGATAGGTATAGATAGATAATAGATAGATAGATTAGATATTATAAGACACCTAGGAGAAGCAATTCAAGGGGGAATATTTTAGCTCCCTATTTCAGAGGTTTCAGAACTGTTCAACTTACAACATCCAGAAGGCAAAGACAGGAAGAGGTAGGGTAAGGTGTATCTTTCCAAGACACACTCCGGAGTGACCTACTTCCTTGAACCAGATCCCACCTGACAGTTTCCAACATCCCCATATGTTGGATCCATGAAAGCATCAAAGCATTCACAAGGTCAGAGACCTCATGATCTCTGTCAGGGAACAATATGTACCCCCACTTCCTCTCTCCCACCCCCACCTCAAAGGTGGGCTTTACTGATCAAGATGTTTCTCAATCCAGTAAACAGATAATGAGATTACCCACCACAGTGGGAGAGAAAAACAGGCAAATGAAGGGCTGCATAGAATATGGTCCGGGGTGCCCCCAGTACAGACGCTCCTGTCGCCACAGGTTGGGTGTGCCATATTCCTGCCAGTGGATGTCTTCAACAACCAGAGTCTTGGGGATGTTTGTAGAGGTTTTATAACATAGGTGTGACTGATAATTAACTCTGTGTCTGGCCCTTTTTCTTCTCCCTGAGAACAGGGACAGGGCTTAATGTTCCAAGCTTATAATCATGGTCCTCTGTTGAGTGGTCCTATCCAAGGGTCTAACAAAAGTCACAGTGAAAACAAAGACCACATCTGCCATTATGGGAATTCCAAGCTATAGAAGCTGTTTCTGAATCCAGAATTAAAAACAATATATTTGAACAAAAGTTCTCCTCAGAATCTTGACTACTCTAAAAACTTCAAAAATTTTAGGAACTCCAAATTAGGAACTAGAGGCGAACAGAAATATGTATTTCTAATTGTATAACAGGTATTTTGTTTTGTTTTGTTTTGCGGGAGGTGGGGTAGTGAGGGGGGAGGGGTGGGAAGGTGTTCCAAGACAGGGTTTCTTGGTGCAGTCCTAGGTGTCTTAGAACCTGCTCTATAAATCAGGCTCACCTGGAATTCACAGAGGTCAGCCTGCCTCTGCCTCCAGAGTGCTGGGATTAAAGGCGTGTGCCACCACCACCTGGCTATGCAAGGAATCTTAAAGTATTATAATAAACATGAGTGTTAAGAAATACTGAATTTGGGCAGCTGGCTACACTCTCTTTACTTCCCAGTTTGCTTCCCCTTGCTGTGAACTCAAACTATCTAAACTCCCATCCTAAGACAACAGATCAAGGATCCTCCATGCAATTCCTCATCTCATTGTTTTTGTGTTTTGAAAAGGAAAATATACTCAAATTACCGAACTGCTGAATCTCAAATACTAATCATTTCTTATTTTGATTATTTCTTAAAAGGAAGGAAAGCTGTTTGGTGATTTGTAAGAATCGAGACTGTGTATATAAGATGTATATTACTTTCTTTTTCTGTGCTTTCAGAGTTTTAGCTATTACGTGACATGAGAAGCTCCTTTTCTGGTCTTGTTTGGTGTTTGAGAGCCCAACCCTAGGGAGGTACTACTAGCAATTGATAGCAGCTGGGAAGAGAGAACCTGTTTTCTTTAGGGGTGTGACCATGTCCAGGATGCCATCCCATTCTCAAGGGTAGATATGAGTCAGTGCATATCTGTGCATGTGGTCCCTTAAAAAAAGTAAACAGAAAGTTGGGTGGGTAAGGTTTGTGTGAACATGATCAAGATAACATTACATGCAATTCTCAAGGAATAAACATATCATTTTAAAAACAATTCTGCTATCTCCTATGCCCTCAGTAGTTTATTTAGCTTTTCTTACTGTAAATTCTAGGGCTGTTATACCACCATTGTGGGGACAATAAAATGATTTTAAAGTTTTAGTACAGTACACATACATATCTTTCATTAGCCACCAGTATTAATTCCCAATTTTCTCTAAAGTTCCTGGCATATTTAGAGGCTTAGCTCTTCTTCATAATTGCTATATTTTAACAAAGTTATCTATGGCACTTAAATTCTCAAGAGAATTAGAATGAAGTTGTATATGATATAAAAGATGCTTTTTTTATTTGCACATTTTCTATGATGAGGTTTTTTTTTTTAAATATAAATAAAAGACGTTCCTAGTATTATCTTAGAATGAGCTACTTTGGAAATAGGGCTACTGAAGTAGGCAAAACTATCTGAGTTGAAATGAAATCTTGAGAAGGTGCCATTGTCTTTTCTATGACAAGTATCATACAAGAGATAGGGTAGAGGAAACAGAGACAGATGTGCACTGAGGAGGCCAAGGAATACCTGCTGCTACAGAAACTAGAAGACACATGGCAGAGTCCTCCCTTAAGCTTTCAGGGGGAGCACCTTAAATTTGAACTTTCAGCGTTTTGAAAAGCAATTTCTGATGTTTGAAGCCACCTAGGTTATGGTATGGTACTGTTTTAGTCAGAGTTTCTGTTGCTGTGAAGAGACACCATAACCACAGTAGCTCTTATGAAGAAAAACGTTTAATGGGTGACTTACAGTTTTAGCCATTCACTCCATTGTCACCATGGTTGGGACATGGCAGCACATAGACAGGTATGGTCCTGGATAGGTAGCTGAGAGTCCTACATCTTGCACAGATAACAGGAAATGAACTATTTCATTAGGCATGCTTGAGCATATATGAGACCTCAAAGCCTGTCTCCACAGTGGCACACTTCGTTCAATAAGATCATATCACCTAATAGTGCCAATCCCTTTGGGGGCTATTTTCTTTCAAACCACAATAGGTACTTTGGTAGTTTTAGCAAACTAGTACAATAATGGTAAATAATTAACTTATTAAAAATGAATTTCCAAATATAGAATATTTAATCACATTGTGAGACCCAAGATTGCATTATTTAAGTAAAATCAACCATTGGTCAAGAGGTAGAGCAAGTAACTCGTTGACTCGAGTAACCATAGAGAGTGAGAAGTCAGGAGGTTGGAGAAAGAGGCACAGTTAGGGTTTCTATTACTGTGACAAAACCCCATGACCAGAAGACAAGCTGGGAGGAAAGGGTTTATTTGGCTTACACATCAGCATTGCTGTTCATCACTGAATGAAGTCAGGGCAGGAACTCAAACAGGGCAGAATCTCAGAGGAGGAGCTGATGCAGAGGCCCTGGAGGGGAACTGCTTACTGAATTGCTTCCCGTGGCTTGCTCAGCCTTCTTTGTTATAGAACCCACCATGGGCTGGGCCCTTCCCTTTTGATCACTAAATGAGAAAATGTCTTATAGCTGGATCTCATTGAGGCATTTCCTCAGCTGAAGCTACATCCTGTGATGATTCTAACTTATGTCAAATTGAGACAAAAATCAGCCAGTACACACAGGAAGTAGAAGGGAGGGACATCTGGTTGGAGGAGGTTTAGTTTAAGATGGCATAGAAGAGAGCCCTCTTTCTTGGACAGCAGAGGAGGGGGAGGCAGCTAGGTGCTTTCTCTACCTCTCTGAGGAAGCAGGTTTTCATCCTAGCATCTGGATCCTGAGTAAAATAAAAAGACAGAGACTTAGTAAAAAAAATATATATATATTTGCTTCCCTCCATGGAAGTGGTTGTGGCTGTGGCTGTGGCGGGCGCAGAGGTCTAGGCAGCAGCGAGGTGCAGTCACTGTGCTGCAGAGAAAACTACAGTTAAACATTGTAGTTTTCTTTATCTTATCTCTTTGCCCATTTTTTATTTCTCCCAGTGGGAAGTAACAAGTGTGATCATTTACAGACAGACACAACTAAATGCATATGTACAATTTTAAAATCTAAATTAAGAAAAGTATACTTAATTTTTATGTTTATTTGTTGGGACACGGTCTCATAGAGCCCAGACTGGCTTCAAACTCTGTTGCTAATGACAACCTTAAAATATTGATTCTCTCACCTCCACTTACCCTGTGCTGGATTACAGGCATTGAACTGCCATACCCAGAATCTACATTTTTAAAATGTTTGAAGATGTATCTGAAGATGTATGCCTATAATCCCAGTATTCAATGTAAGTGAGGGTGCGCTGAAACCACTAAACCAGACCACTCCTTGGGTAGAAAGTAAGATTTATTGGGGCTCCAACTGCCAAGGCTGTCTCTAGGGTAGTGGAGAGAGATGAGAAAATCAAAAATGTCTGAAAAGAAGCAGATTTTATAGACAGTCCTCAGAGTGGGACCTTAGAGCCAATACAGGCTGTCCAGCTTAATTTGGGAACTAGATGCCCTGGGTGAGGTAGTCCATTCTGGGAGGTCCTGAAAAACAAAACCTTGCAAGATTCCTGGAAATGCTGAATTTATTTGCCTGGGGGTAGGGGGTGGGGGGCAGGGGGATGGGGACACAGACAGGACACTTTGGAGGGAAGCAAGTGTACTACTCAGGAGCAGAGTAGTAGGACCTTGAGTTCAAAGCCAGCATATGTGTGCTGCTTAAAACTCCCTGTCTTTAAACATATGCATGTGCATATGTGCAGGAAATCATGTTGGAAGCTATTTGTAGAAGTAATTTGAGACCTACAACAACTGCTTCTTGGTTTGTGTCTCCCAGACTCCAGGGCTATACTAATCCAGGATTTCCTTAATCCAATTTCAGAATTTGAATGTTTCTAGGTCACAGAATCAGACAAAGCCGACCCAGGCTGCAGGTTTATTTTTGGTGCCTTTATTCATGTGCAGCTGCCCATTACTGTCTCAGCCCTGTCCCTCCAGTCTCCAGTGCCCTAGCCCAGATGTCCACTTGTCCCCCACACAGAGGACAGCATCACTCAGTGTGTTTAGCTCCCCACAACCCCTCACCACCCAGAGCAAAATCCTCAAGGCCTCATCTTCTTCCATTGCTGGTCCTATTGTCTTCTCAATCATGGCCCAGCTTTTCTCTTTATCTTAATGGTAGTTTGAGATTGGCAAGTTTTTTTTTTTTTTTTTAATTGTATTTAACTAGACTGGACCTGATTTACATAATCTACCTTTACCAAAAGCACAGTCAAAACACATTTAGCAGGGGACTTGTTTCCAAGTTCATGGCCCTTTGTCCACAGAACTGAAAATAAGAGTTCACACTCATTGCGAAGTAGCAAAATACCTTTTTTTGAAGCAAAGTGATAATATATATTAAAGAGGAATACTCTGTCAAGTTTGAAGAGAGTTACACAATTAGGGCACTTAAGACTTTGATTATTGTTTGGGCCTTTTTATATGGTTCAAGAGATATTTATTTAGTAAAGGGTGTGGTTCTCTGTTCCAATCGACAGATCATGTAACTTTCTCCCCCTTACTCTGCAAGTATTTTCCCCACAATGCATCTGATTTTAATGACATGCACACCTAATTATACATAAGCACAAGGTAGTTGTTGTGGAATATTAATTAAAGATGTGTTGCATGCTTTTATGCTGCATTTGTTTAACTCTGTAAATCTGTGTTACTTTGCCTGTCTACTACACCTGGTTGGTGTAATACAGAACTGGGGCAATAGTTAGGCAGGAGAGAGAAACAGGCCA
>PVIH01000490.1:147915-342089 GCA_004025045.1 Sigmodon hispidus
CAGCCATACAGCCACACAGCCACCCAGCCATACAGCCACACAGCCACCCAGCCATACAGCCACACAGCCACACAGCCACACAGCCACACAGCCAGCCATGGAGTAAGAAGGAAAGGGAGGTATATAGAAGAGAGAAAGATAAAAGCTCAAAGATGGTATAATTGAAGTTAAGGAAATCTGGCTAGAAACAAGCTAAGCTAAGGCCAGGCATTCATAAGTAAAAAATAAAACTTCATGTATTTATTTGTGAGCTGAGTGGTGGTCCCCCAAAAAGAAAAGAGAAAAAAAATGGTAAATAGGAGATTCTCCCTAGAAATTCACTCGTTTGAACAGTTTTGCCTCACTGGATATGTACCTCAAGCTGAATCATCAACCTTTTTATTATTCCTCCCTGATACATTGGGAATATCCATGAATAGAAACTATCCAAATCTGATTGTTTTTAGAGGTGGAAAAATGTACACATGGAGAGGTGTGTACAGTCTGCTACAGGTGTGAGTCTGAAGAAGTTCTGAGGTTGCTAGGTAGTTGTTAGGAGAGGGGTGCAGTAAATGCAGGGGAAGAACTGGGCTGACACCTGGTACTGACTCAGCTGCTTGCATTCCTCTATCCCCAATTGGATCAACCCCACAGTCTCTGCTAACATCTATTCTGCTCCTAATTTAAATGTGATTGGCCATTTTAGATTCCAAGTACAAGTTAGTACCTTCCTAAGAGAGACACAAACAACATCTCCTCCCAAGACATGGGCAATCCAACAAACCGAGGAACTGGCCCATCTGAGTTTACTCTGGGGAATCAATGAGTTCATTAAGCTTGCTCACAGAGCAATGGGTGAGAGGTTATGGACAGGAATGTGCGTGGCCTTAACACAGCCACAGTGGAAAGTCTGAATCTGGCAGGGATGGTGACTCCCCCATGGATGTGAGAGCCCTCTCCCTCACCCCTCTTAGCCTACATATTCTCACCCCTGTCTGAGGATGCAAGCTGCTTTCTGGCATTCTATGGGTGGCAGGTTTCTTGAAGTCCTGGGCTTGTTATATGATCCTGGTTTTAGGACAGAGGGTTTCCTTTAGGTTTTGGGTGTTGAAGCCTGCCCTTGAATTCCTGATTCCCCACCTCACTTTCCATGTGCTGAGATTACAAACATGAGCCACCACAGTTGTAAAGATAGGGATTCTTAAAGTATTCAGAGAAGACAGCTACATTGTCTTCTCTATAGCAGAAAATTTGCCATCATTTACCCAGGAGCTTTGGTTAGAAATGAGAGTTTTAGATGAAAAGTGATACTACATCATTTAATGTGTATAACATGATGTTTTAAAGTATTTGTAATATATATAAATGTAATGCAACATGTTTTGCTTCATACTAGTTTTTTGTTTTGTTTTTTTTTTAAAGATTTATTTATTTATTTATTTATTTATTATGTATACAATGTTCTGCCTTCATGTCAGAAGAGGGCATGAGATCTCATTACACATGGTTGTGAGCCACTATGTGGGTGCTGGGAATAGAACCCAGGTCCTCTGGAAGAGCAACCAGTGCTTTTAACCTCTGAGCCATCTCTCCAGTCCTTCACACTAGTTTTTAAAGATGCAAAAAAAAAATTAATTATTTGTATACATATATGTCTTTGTGTGGATTTGTGGACATGAGTACAAGGTCCATGGGGGTCAGAAGAGGGCATCAGATCCCCTGGAGCTGGAGTTACTGACGAGGATGCTGGGAACTGAATTTGGTTCCTCTGCAAAAACTGTGTGAACTCTTAAGTGCTTTACTGTCTCTCCAGGCTTAGAGTTATCATAATTCACAACCACTCTCTTCCCCATTTCTTCAAAAGGTATAATGTATTGTTATGGTAAGTGCTATCCACACAAAAGATCTACTGAACTTACATAACTATAATGTATAAACTTTCACCAATACCTCTCATCTCCCAGTTCCCCTTGTCCACCAGCTGCTTTCAGGGTGTGTGTGTGTGTGTGTGTGTGTGTGTGTGTGTGTGTGTGTGTGTATACCACAATTCAATTCTTTCCTTCTATGAGATCAACATTTTCAGGATAAGATTATGATGGATTTGTCTGTATGACTCATTTTACTTGATACAATATCCTCTAAATTCATCCATATTTTTGCAAATGATAAGATTTTGTTCTTTATTGCTGAATAGAATGTTCTGTGTTCTATTCAGCCATATTTTCTTTATTCATCTGTTGATGGAGAATTAGCTTGATCACCCATCTTGGCTACTGTCAACTATTGCTGTAATAAACATGGCAGCACAGATGTCCCTTTAGCAAACTGATTTGATTTCCTTTGGATAGATACCCAGTGATAACATTCCTGCATCATGTGGTACTTCTCATTTTAGTATTTTGAGGCACCTACATGTGGTTTCCTATAATCACAGTATAAATTTACATTTTCATTAGTGTGTAAGAGTTCTCCTTTGTCAACACAAGTCTTGTTTTTCTGAGTTATAGTCTCATATAAGCCAATTTAGTTTTGACCTCACTCACTATATAGCTAGGGCTGGCCTTGAACTTCTGACCATCTGCCTCCATCTCCCAAGTGCTAAGAATACTGGCATATGCCACTGATCCAGGCTTTTCAAGTCAGTTTAGATTTCTGTTTTCTTGGTCTTTACCTCTAATCCATCCACTAATCCTAATGATTTCTTACCAAAATGGGTCTTATATCTGCCCACTTTTCACCAAACCAGAGATAGCAGCCACTATCCAAGCCTTTTATTTAGATTACCAGTGATTTTTGATTCAATAGTTCTGGGGGGCAGTTCTGATCTGCCCAGAGTGTCCTGCTGAGATTATTTTGAGAGACACAATTTTGTAGGATTCAGTACAATAACCTGGGGGCTAAAAACAAAACAAACAAACAAACAAACAAACTTGCTTTGCCTGGGCCTTGCTCTGGAGACTGGAATTCTTTCAGTGTGGGGTAAGATGTGGCCATTTGTAGTTTTTTTAGTCTCTCTGCCTGATTTAGATGTGCATCCAGGCTCATGAAACACAGTCAGGGATCAGAAGGAAGGTCAAGTTTTTTTGGTCTTTGGGGTTTTGCACATGTTGCTTTTATTATCCGGTATCTCTTCCTGTGGGTCTCTCCATGGCTAGATTCTTATTCAGGACACAGACCACATGTCCCTTTCTCAGGTAGGTCTTCCTGATTTCTCCAGTGTAAAACACCCCCCCCCCCCCCCCCGTGTTCACCACATTGCTGTACTTGTTTTCATTCATCAATTTTTTTACATCCCTACTTATGTTATTGTCTGTATCCTTCACTTTCAATATAAGCCTCTTGAGCTCAGGCACCATTTTTATCTCATGGCTCTTCACTTGGTGCCTCAAAGAAATCCATGGCACACAAAAGTGCTTGTTATATATGAATGAAAGAGAAGGTAAGAACCTTGAATTCTTCTGATTTCTTTTGAACTAGATCTATTCAAATCTGTTCCTTTCAACTAGATTGTAATGAAATGTGCTGTGTTATGCAAGTGAATTGAATCACCCACTAAAAATGAATAAGTTGATTTCTAAATTTATTGTATTGAGCTCACTTTCTTTACAGGAACTTTATATTAAATTTTGTGCAAAGCAACTAATGTCTTAATATGTTTTTATATACATTTATTCACAATATTAACACAACCTACAAAGTTATCTGGGAATGGCTAGGGCATACTCATTAAATCAAAAGATTTCTTAGATTCATGTGTGGAAGCATGAAGACAGGGAACAGGGATTTGTAGAAAAGGAAGCAACAGGGTTGCAAGGGAACTTGCAAGCCTTGAATTCTCAAGGAGGAAAGTGCTGATCCCCCCTTTCTTGTGGGTTACCACTTGCATTACCGGATGTGGCAGAACGGGAGTTTTAATTTCAAGTGGAAGTAAAGTGCTTCTCAGAAGTTACTTCATGCAAATGTGGAAAAATCTTCAGTTGTGGGTCATAAGTCGTTTGAATTCACGGAAACTGCTAAGCAGGTAGGTGAATTAAAGGTACACATGACAGATGTCCCCAAGTCACTCACCAGTTACTTCTGAAGTATATACTATCTATGAAAACAGCCCTACATCTGTTGCTGGGAGAGGGGAAAAGGCTTTTCAGATTCTGACACTTTTCGGTCAGGGGACTTATTTCCTCACAGGTATCCACCTTCGCCTGTAGCAAATAGGCTGGGTTCAAGTGCAACCAGTTTTTCAGGCAACCGCCTTCGCCTTTCCCTCTTGCTCAACCAAAAAACAATTTTGTATTTGGATTAATGGCTGAAATGTCTCTGACGCCTCGACATAGCCTAGTAAAGAAGACAGCCCAACAAACAGACTTTTTGAGAACATGAGCTAGTAGACTTCAGAGGTGGTAGCTCTAGAACACCAAAGGCACAGGGGACGGGAAAAGGAGAGCAAGGCGAAACCCTGAGCAGTGTTGAGTCCTGGGAATTGTAGTTCTTTGTTGGGCTGAGCCCAGCAGCCCGAAGGGAGCTTTGCACTCCATTTCCCGGCAGGCCCCGCGCAGCGGCAGTGTCTCTGCGGAGTGGGTGCTTGGTGATGAGCGGCGGCGGGGGAGGGAGCGGGGAGCGGAGGAGCAGCTGCGGCGGTCTCGGGGAGTGGTTGACATCTGGTGTCTCCGAGGGCCGTGGGGACCTCGCTCCAGCCGCAGCCAGGGCCTTGCGGCGGCCTCGCCACCTCCAGCCCACGCCTTCCCCTTCGGTGTCCGCCATGGCAGCGCGTCCATTCGCCGCCGGCCTCTGCATGCGGTGGCTCCAGCTTCCCGGAGCGATGAGGCGGTAGTGGCGCCTCGCGGCCCGCGACGACTCGTTCGCCCCGGCCGCGGCACAGGCGTGCCGCCCGGCCCCACCGCGGTCCGCCCCCGCACCGCCCAGTCCCGCCCCCTGGGGGCGCAGCCCTCGGGCTCCTGCAGCCCATGCTGCTCCACTGTTCTGCCGTCTGCTGCTGAGTCCGCGTCCACCCTTTAGCTCTCAAGATGTGGCACAACGTGGGGCTGACCCTGCTGGTGTTCGTGGCCACGCTGCTGATCGTCCTGCTGCTGATGGTGTGCGGTGAGTGTGTGTGTGTGTGTGGGGGGTGTCGAGAAAGCGTGCGTGGACAAGTGTCTTGGAGCTCTTGGTAAGTCACCTGGTTTCCCAAGATCGAGCTAAGAGGAGCCATGCCTCCTGCACGGGGTAGATTGCCGAGGCATCACCGAGGAAAGCTCGGCATTCAGGACTCGCATCCTGACTCTAGGTAGAAGCTCGTTCGTGCTTCCCGGACAGGTTTGTCCTTGGTTGCCATTCATGCCACCCACAGTCTGCCCAGATTTTCTCCGTGTCCGGTAATCGAAAGAGAAGTGATTGGTTTCATCTTTTTATTTGGAGGTTCTGAGCCTGGTGAGAGAGTTCACCACCATCATTTAACCAGGGGTTAGAGCACGCTTGGGTTTCCAGCGCAGGCACGTGAAGTTGTTTGTTTACTTGCGTCCAGGTTTTAACCAAATTCCGAGCAGATATGATACCCGTCAGAGCCCCAAATACTGTTATAAACATACAGGGTCCGGTAACGTAATTCTTGATTCTGCTGTAATGGTGCTGTTTGGTTTGCTGTGTATATTTTCCTTCTCAGAATGAGAGGACGTTAAACTGTTCTCAAGGCATGTTTTCGATCTCTCTTAATTCGTTATACACAGTAGCTGATAACCACAGGTCTTAGCAAAGAGGCCAAACAATTGGAGAATCTGGAAAGTATTTCAAATAGATGCCAGTGAGCACTGCTATTTACAAGACCAAAGTATGGGTTTGACGTGATGGAGTAGTTGGTTAAAATTTTATAAATACCTTAGAGCTTATTATTACATAGTTAATGCTCAGTCCAGTGGCTGCACTTGGATATGTATGTACTTGTATTTAGATACCTATATGTTTATTTACTTTTTGTCAGTGATGCAGATCGGACCATATGTTAAGCCTATGCTGAACTATTGAAGTGATTTCCAACCCTAAGATTTTTGGATATTTGAAGTGACACCAGAACTAAAAGTTTTTTTTTTATCTTACTTTTTTATTTTTCTTTTTAACAGGATCTCACTATATAGTCTTGGCTTGCCTAGAGTTCACCATGTAGGCCAGGCTGGTTTTGAACTCAAAGATCCAAATGCTTCAGCTCCCAAGTGCTAGGATTAAAGATGTACACCACCACACTGGCCCAGTTTACTCATGACGTAAAATAGTGAAGTAATCTCTCTCAATGTTATGATGTGTGAACAAGTGATTTCATTTTCATTCATTGTTGATGTTTAAGATTTTTTTTTGTTTGTTTGTTTGTTTTTATGGGACCTCAGATAAACTAGGTTGGCACTGAACTTGCTGTGTGGTGGAGGATGACCTTGAGTTGCTGATCCACTGAGCCCTGCCTCCAGTTTATTGGATGTTAGGGATGGGATTTCAGGATTCTGACTGGCTCGGCAAGCTATGCCCCCAGCTCAGGGTTCTTGACGTTAGAAAACATTTCTAGCATTAGTTGGACAAATGGAGGGTGAGGGCATATGTTTCCCTTTCTAGTTGGAATGAGAATGTGACGTACAAACCTTACTGCATCTTGTATAGAATACTTGGACCAGTTTGCTCTGAGTCATTTTAATTTCTGGTTCTCAACTTTCAGTAGCCATCAAACCCTCCCTCCCTCCTTCCCTCCCTCCTTCCCTCCTTCCCTCCCTCTCTCCTTTTTTTTTTTTTTTTGAGACAGGGTTTCTCTTTGTAGCCAACCCAGAACTCACCTTGTAGACCAGACTGGCAGATAGATTGACTGCCTCTGTCTCCCAAATGCCGGGATTAAAAGCACATACCACCATCTTGAACCACCACCAGCTCTACTCATTTTTCTAGAGAGGCTTTGTCATTAGTTTCAGGAAACCCAGTGAGTAAGAGGTAAGGTGAGATACTTGAAAATGCTATAAATGCTTTATAAAGTAGTCCAAACTGTTGATTGTTGACCAACCAATGGCGGGATCAGGCAGCCTTTGTTTTGACTGGAATGTGACAGAAGGCTGAGGAGAAGCGGGAGGGGCAGACCAGACTTAGGACCTGGGGCGGGTGGGGGGGGAGGGGGCATGTCAGTTTGCTGGAGCTGCATTCAGAGTACCACAGACTGGTTCACTTACCCCACAGAAACTTCTCTCTCTCAGCTCTGGTGGCTCAAAGGGCTTTAAGAGCATCTCTTCTTGGCATGGAGATGCCATCTTTGCCTGGATCTTTCCCAGGGTCTTTTCGCTGTATATGCCTGGTACCAGTCATTGAACCAGGGCTCTGGCCCTTATGGCCTTATTTACTTTCCAGACAGAGTTACATTGGGAATTAGTGCTTGAGAATTTGGCAGGGGAAGGGACACACACAGTTTAGTCTGTCACACATAACATGTCTCAGCATTTGCTGAAGGGTAGGAAACAGCTAAGTAGTTAGTTCTTACCTTTCTGATGGCCATTGGCTCTTTTGAGAACCTGGTTAATGTTTTGAAAAATTTCAAGAAAAAAAATACATAAAACTAATTTTCTTTCTTACCAACACTCTTTTTTTTTTTGTCTTATTTAGGAGATTTTGTTAAAATCAGAACAGAGAGTTGAAGTTACCAGCATCTGTCCTTTGGGCTGGGTTTCCTGTTTTTCTGATCTCATTCAGTTCGGCCCCCTTTTAGTTTAGTGCCCACTAGACACTGGATCAAGATCTGTCACAAGGAATCACAGTTGAGTTTGCTGGAGAACACTGATGAGCAAGTTCACTCAGTGAATTCTAATTTTCAAACTTTAGGTTTCTAGGGAGGGTTTCCTTATGCTGTTTCTGCTTTTCCATTTTTTAAATTTATTCTAAAATGTTTTTGGCCTGTACCAGTCACTGAAGCTGCCCTTTGTCATGGTGGGTAATAAATGGCTTCCATATTACTGAATGGGTGTTCACTTACTGGTTAGCCTTCTTCTGTATAATTGAGGCTTCTCCCTGAGGAACACTTTGGACTTTCTTATACCTTTGTGTTTTCCTTCCATAGTGGCTGATAATCATTTACAAATCTTTCTTTCTCCCCCAGACAAGGTCTCATGTTTTGAGAATCTCCATTGCTACACCTGATTCTGTAATTTAGATGTTTATTAGCTTGGGCCGTTTTCTCTGCTTACCATTTATAACAGTTTTTGGCAAAATTAATTATCAGGGCTTATATTTGGACTGTGTAAATATTCCCTGCTGGATCAACAGTATAATTTGGCTACTTAGAGTTTCATTTTGCTTGAACTTAGCAATTGCCTTTTAACTTTACCCACTTTTTTCATCCTTTCCAGTGCTGTGGGTATGGCCCAGGTCCTGTCCATGCCAGGGAGTGATCTAGCAGTGCTCTCCATCCTGAGTCCCTAGCTTTTAGTTCTCTGTATGTACCTATTGTCATTTGTTCTCCTCTCCAGCCTCCAGAGTCTACACAGTCACGAGAAGTATTCCCATATGTTCCCTCCATTGCTTGTTCCCACCCACTTCCCAGATCCCCCTTCCTTCTCAGCAGCTGTCTTTCTCATACACTAAGCTGTGCTTTCTCTGCTGCCCGGCCCGTCCTGGATTTCATCCCTGTCTTTTTCATATGTTTTTCATTTGAAGGAGCGAGCTTTCTAAGAAAAAGTGCATGAAAAAGAATGATTTGCATTGCATGCCTAAAAAGTCTTTTGATTTTCAGCCCTGATATTTGATCAGTATTTGGAGTAGATGGAAGGTTCCAAATTATTTTTATCTACACTTTGGAAAATTATTGACTGTTTTTTCAGCTTGCAGGGCTAATTTAGAGAAATCCAGGTTTTGCCATGACTTGGTTTCTCTCCAGAAACCCTTTTAGATAGCCTTTTTTTTCACTGGAATGTCAGGATGTACCTTGGTTCATTTTGACTTCCTTTGCTTTTCTGGTCATATGAGGTTGAGAACACTCTCCTTTGTTCCTGGGTCTGTTTTCTTCTCAGTTAGTGATTACTTACTACTCACCTTTGAAATAAGTAGGTTTTGTTGTTGTTATTGTTTTTTTTTTAATTTTCCTGCATTGTCTTTGTTTTCTCCCTATTTCCTTTGGACTTGTCTCTTCCACTTACTCTTCCTTTTTCTTCTTCCCTAGTATTGAACCCAGGCTTTTACCCTGAACTTTTTTCTTGGACATCTAGAGAGAGATTTTGATATGTTCATATTCAGCGATGAGGTAATTAAAGCCAAACAATAGGTTCTTACTTGGTGTAGAGGCACACAACGTTAATATCCAGACTTGCCTAGCAGAGGCCGGAAGATCTCTGAGTTCAAGGTTAGCCTGGTCTACAAAGGGACAGCCAGGGCTACACAGAGAAATGCTGTCTCAAACAAAACAAGAGCAGCAGCAACAACAACAAAACCACCCATGGGTTCTCAGTCAGCTGTGGGCTCACCTATGGTAAGATGTAGTCTCTCTCTAGTTTACATACCCTCAGCTGTTATCCTGGAGATACATTCTATGAGAGGATCAACATTTGCCCCCCAGAGAGGAATTCTCTTACTTCTTTCTTGCCAATTGCTTTTTCTGCCCTCTGCTCTTTTCTGTGATTCTTGGTTATATTTTGAGTCTAACTGGTATACCCTTTTCTGCTATTGTATACCCTTCTCTGTGATTAAGTTTTTAAACCAGAATTGAGAGTAGAGCTTCTCTGCAATGGAAGCGTTTAGTGAGCTGTCAGAGAATCCAGCCTGAAAGGACCCTTCCTAGAGTAGGCTCTGCAGCTACCACAGATCCATGGCAGTTGGCTCTGAGAATCGAGAGCATTTCCTTATTTTCAGTTCTTTTTGATTGGGCCAAGCAGTAAAGGTGGAAATGGTAAAGAGCTTAAGGTTTGGACTAGATACTGAATGTAAGAAGTATGCTGGGTTGCTTGAGGCTAGAATTTCCTCTGTGTGGATAAGAGCAGGAGTTGGCTGCTGGGGTTTAAATCAGGGTCTGATCCACATTGCTATATAGGGAAGGATCTTGTTTGGTTTGTAGTTCACACCTGCTAGCTGATTAAGCTCCCTTATCTCTCCCACTCCTTAGAATTTTTTTTCTTTTCAGAGTTTTAAAAGACAACTGATAATTTATTAAGAGTGGATTTAGACACCTGCATTGGAGAACTCAGCCTTGCTTAATACGCTGGGAGTAATCTGCCTAACAGCCTCAGGAGCTATGACTCCAGAATTCTTTCTTACTCAGACACACCCCAAGTCCAGAAGCTTCACTTCAAGGTGGCCACACATGATTGTTGGAAAACAACTGGTTAATAGAGATTGCGTGTGTGCGTGCGTGCGTGCGTGTTCTAAGGAAAGAGCTTTATCATGCCAATTGAAACTAGTGATCTGTTGGAGACTGGTTGGTCTATTATTTAATTCTGATTTCTTGACATCTCTTTAATCCCGATCTCTTGAGAAAGGTCAGGTAAATAGTTTCAGCTTTAGGACACTGCAACTTTATCAAGAATGACTGATTCTCCTCCTGCTTTGTTAAGGTCAATCGAGACAATGACAGTCTATTGTTTAACACTGCCCATTAGAGTGTAAGCTCTGGGATGCTAGTGACTTCATTTGCTTTGTTCAATATTTCTAGACCCTAGGGTAATGCCTGACACATAACATTGTAGGCCCTCATCTGAAGAATGAAGAAAATCCCTCTGCTAATTATTAAATTCCATAATAACAGTTAAATGTGGAATAAACCAGGATTGCATCAAATGGATAACTCTTATTCAGTGAACTCTATTTCCTAGACTCTTAGGTACATTTGCTGAGGAGAGTGGTCATGGGTATCCAGAGTTAACAAAGCAGCACCCGTGTCCATGAGGACTTCATCCTCCATACTATGGGTAATTAGTAGGACCAAGACCTCCCCTTCTGGTTGTTGACCTAGACTTGGCCCCTGCAGAGAGAGCATGCCTTCACTAGGTTGCAAACCTCTGATCCCTCCCCCTTTAAAAGTTTGTAAAAAGCAAGAATTTCCTTTGTCTCTGTGGCTCACTGTTGGAGCCCCTCTCTTTGAATGGCTGTCCTCACTAAACCAGAAATGTCTTGGTGTACTTCTCAACCTGGAAAGTTTTTTTTTTGTTTGTTTGTTTTGTTTTGTTTTTGACAGGGTCTCAGTGTGTGACACTTCTGGTCTATATTATGTAAACCACTGTTATCTGACAGCTTCAGCTTCGCTCTGAATCTTCACCTAAAGCAGTCACTCTTCTGGTTCCTATAAACCCTGCTGGATGAGTTTATCTTCCTTATTTCCTTTTCATACCTGTTGACCTAAATATTTGATGTGTATTCTGAGGTACAAAGGTCCACACTCTGGTTCTGTCTTTAAGCCACAAGCTGGAAGGAGAATCCAGCTTAGTCATTGAAAACACTTCCTGTGTCTGCATAGGTCTGGTAATGTGGATGCAATCTACTCTCTGATGAAGTTCATAAGGTGACGTGTTTGCTAATTCTTTTATCACCCTCCTTTCTAACATTCCCTTCCCCCCCCCCCCAAGACATCAGTTTATCTCTGCACTATCATGAAAAATAGATTTGGCACCAAGCCCTAGAACTCCACTTCCCTTAGACTAGCCTATGTGATAGGAGTGTCATATTATCAGGACAGTCACACCAGGGTTTATTATGCCCATGAAGTATCTCTGGGGCCCTAGATTATTTTAAAGTGAAGACTGGTCACAGGAAACACCAAGCATGTGATTGGAGAGTGAGGAGTTTGAGCCCCACCTCCTGACCCCAGAAGTGTGTGTGGCGAGACATGAGCTTGGGATACCCACATCATTGAACATCAAGTGCAGACACCATTCCAAGCTTAGCACACCTGAAACTGCATTTCAGAACTTGCTTCTGCAGCTTTTCCTTGTTATGACACCCTTATTGCCTCAGTTGTCAGTGAGACTGCCCGGCCTCTGAAGATAACAGCTTCCCTTGAGCACCCCTGTCCGTGTGGTCCCGTCCACCCGCACCTCCACTCTTCATAGATTCCATTAACACTGGACGGACATGTTGCAGCATGGTAGTATTTAGAACATAGTAGGTTCTGACAAACATGAGTCAGTTGTCAGTCCTTGACTGATGAGCTGGGATGAGGTGAGGATGAATGCAGGGGCATCAATTCTGGACAGATGTGTGTATCACGAATTCTAGTTGTTATTAAATGAGAACTTAGAGCCAGATATGGGGAAAAGCTGGAATATCAGAGAGAGGAAACAGACCACAGTCAATTCTCACCCAGCCAACTTCTCAAGCTCAAAGCTATCTTCCAGAGTCCTCAGCCTGGCTACACCATCAATCTCTGTCTGCCTATGCCTGCCTTAAATATCTTCTTCACCTAGTTGTTTCACATCCAGGGAGTTACTACTGTTTGGTAGTTAGGCCTTGAACTCACAGAAACACAGAAAGATCTCTGTCTCTGGAGTTATGGGATTAAAGGCGTTGGTCACCACTCCCAGTCTTTTCCTGCTGGGATTAAAGGCGTGAGTTCCCACTCTCTGACCCTCCTGGATTGACTGTGGGTGGATCTGTTCTCTGATATTCCAGACTGGTTTTATTAAATATTTAATATATCACCACACATGTGGGCAGCTAAGAGGTTTTATGGAAATGTCAAGATTTTCCAGGCTCTTAGAGCCACAGCCTGAGAAGAAGGAAACCTATTAGGAGATCTGTGTTGTATTGATGCCAGTTTTAGCCAAGGTTAAAATAGTAAAGTTGGGAATGCCTATGACTTGGTGATTGTAGTGTGACTAGGCAACAGTGGTGGCACATCTCTCTGCTCTGTCGCAGTGAAGAGCATGAAGGTTTGAAGCTTTAGGTTTAGAACTCACATCCACATAGGTCCTAGGAGGTCAGAGTGTGGGCCTGAATTGACCCAGGTCACATTCTATCTTTCTAAATTTTCAAAGCTGTGCCTCCTGGTTCAGCCTGAGCTCACTGATTTGCAGGTGGAATGCCAAGAGCCAGGCTACTGCTGTGTCTGGCAAAGCCAAGGAGTTAGAGTACATAGAATTGACCCAGGCAGGCCACACCCGTGACTGCTTCTAACAATATTTCCAGCCTCTTAATTTTAATAAAGAGGAATTCACAGACAGTGAACTACCTGGGAACGGCATCTGCTTGTCTAACACTGAAGTCCAGGTGAATAGGTATGAATTAATCAGTGCTTGGAAGTGGGTTTTCACAGATGAGGCATGGCTTTAGTTTACTCTGGTCTTAAGAAAGGAGATTTAAGGCCCACAGTACCATACTGCATGGTGTTGGGGCTTGGCAAAGTGCCTGAGATAAAAGGCTCTTAGAAGCAAACAGGATAGAAAATGCTGGAAGTACGGGGAATTCCTAGTGAAAAACTGGTTGTTTCACAGTGTGTAGGCTCTTTTGGCTTCACTGTTGACAAGGTGGGTTTCAGCTTGCCTGTGTGAGAATGTAAGGTTCTAGAACCATCTGAAAAGTGATGGCAAATTAGTTTAAAGGGTTTGTTAAAAAATTGACAAGTAATTGATTTTAATTTATGAATTTTAGCCAGCCATACTTAAGTATAATTAACAGATAAAATGCTAATACAACCACCAACAAAAAATATTAGGAAGTTTCAGTGTTAAGCCAACATTCAGAAGGTATTACCAGGGACTATGCTCTCAGTGGGATGCTTGTTTCTTAAGGAAATGAATGAAGTGGAGTTTCCTCAGGTTCCTAGGAGTCCCTAAACCATAACCAATAGGCAGACAGAACACTCAAAAACAGGCATCCAGATTCCACCTTTCTTGCCCTACATTCCCTCACAAAACTGTACAAGAATTTAAGGATTTTGTTTGGTTGTTTGGTTTGGTTTTTTGAGATAGGGTTTCACTAGATAGCTCTGGCTGGTCTGGAGCTCCCTATGTAGGACCAGGTGAACATTAAACTCACAGAGATCCACCTGCCTCTGTTTACAGAGTGCTGGAATCAGAGGTCTGCACATCACACCAGACAAATGTAAGGATTTAAAATGTATATCAACTGACTATTGACGGCCAGCATTAACTGAAGCCTCCTACTGGATAATGCACTAACTACAGAATCCAGCCCTAACTCCTGCTGCCTCTTTACAAAGACACTAAACTGTCCTATCAGTCAAATCAGCTTGAGATGTACAGAATACAGCATACACTAGTCGAAACAGGCATTAGTAACCATGCCTGATTCTTTCATGAGGACTGTTCCTTCTGACCTAATCACCTCTCAGAGGGCCAGCCTACAGCATAGTCACAGTGAGGATTGTGTGGCAGTGTGTGAAAATTTGGGCAATCACAGACATTTGGCTGTAGTGGATATGATCAATGGGTATTGACCATTCCTGAAATGGAGCCTTGTCATATGTTCCTGTGAAAACTCAATAGCTTGATGTACTTAAATCCATTGCTTTGTACTAAGTAGCTGATTCTCTTTTCATAGCTGATACTTGGGTGTGGGCAATTCCAGCCTTTGGGAGGCTAAGGCAAGAGGATCTCGAGCTCTGATTTGGAAGCCAGTCTGGACTACCATAGCAAAACCTTGTCTTAAAAGGGGGTGGAGGATGTTGCTTATAGATCTTTACTTCTAAAAGCCTGTTTTGTTTTTTACAAACATTTCTCCTCCCGTATATCACATCCTGACTGTAGTTTGTCTTCTGCCCTCCCCACCCCATGTCTCCCCCACATTCACTCCTCCTCCTTTCTCTTCAGAAGTGGGCAGGTCTCCCAGGGCTGTCAACCAAATATGGCATATCAAGTTATAATAAAGCTAGGCACATCCCCTATTAAGGCTGGATGAGGCAACCCAGTAGGAGAGAGAGGGTTCTAAAAGCAGACAAAAGAGTCAGAAACAGACCCTGCCCTCACTGTTAGGAGTCCCATGGGAACCTCAAGCTGCACAACCATAACATATAGTCAGAAGTTTACTTTTCTGAGTTCTGACCTGAAAAATAACTTTCCCTTTCCCTTCCTATCTGTATCCTGGCTCAGATCTTAAGCATCCTTGCCCACACTCTGTATATTCTGTCTTCAGCTGTCCCCGCTCCAGCTCTACTGCCTGTTGGCCTCCGCTGCTGAGCCTGATGTCTTGAACCCTCACCCAAGGCTTGACTTTCTTCCTCTTGCAGGCCTCCTTCTCTCAGCAACTGCCGAGCCTTACAGTTTGCCTGCCGTGTGGTGTTTTTCTCTCAGATTCTTAGCAAATTGGTCTCTAAGCATAAAACAAAGCAAAAATTTCCTGTTAAGCATTGAGTCTTCTATATAGGAATGGGAGTACTGGTTGGCAGCTTTAACTAATTCAGGGAGATTATGAGGATTAAGAAAAATGTTCAATGTAAATTCACTGTGGGAATTGAAAACTACTGAATTTTTAGTTATATTGATGGTGATGATTAGATGTTCAGCTCATCCTGGCACTTTTATCTGGAGAAAACCCATACAGTGTGTTTCATAACATTTACCTTTTGTACTAATGCTTCATTACAGGCACACACAAGTGAGTCACCTTTTATTGTCTCAGAACCCAGGGCCTCTGTTGCCAGCCAGTTTTTCTGATTTACCATGTTAATCAGCCTAAGGGTAAAACAAGGCTGGAACCTACCTTTTAAGAAGAACTCATTTTAACATGAAGTCTCATTTTTTGATTATTCATAAATAGAATTTCTCTTCCTCCTCCCCTTTCACTCCTCCTGTTTTTTTCTTTCTAAATCCCAGGACATGATGCAAGGCCCATGTCCCTAGAACAGAGTACGCAAGACTTTTGTCCTGTGGGAGGGATTGGGTAAACTGAGCTTCTGTGAGCTACCTCATATGCTGCAGGGTCTAAGGAAGTAAATACTTTATTGAACGGCCATCTAGGTTTTAATGAGTTTCTTCTCCCATTCCCCTGTCCACCCAATAAACGCACATACCTAGAGGAGAAGTTCCCCCAGAGCCTGGAATCTGGTCTCTTAGCTAGCGCTGTCCTTTGGATCTGCTGTACTCTTGCTTCATAACTCTCATGCCTCATATACACTCCTGACCCTTTGACGTGTTTGTTGAATCATATGTCAAGGGTGAAGCTTCATTGTATGTGTGTTTTCTTACATGCTGAGTGTACAGAACATGTTACATGAAATAATTCTGTGGAGCAGACACAGCATAGCTCTTAACTAGAACATAATCAATCTTTTTGCCTAACTCTGACAATATGCCTAATCTGTTTTCTGCTGTTACAACAGAATTTCACACACTAGGTAAATCATAAGTGATGGCTATTGGGTGCATAGTTGTGAAGGACTGTGGTACTCACACCCAGTGAGGGCCTTTGCTATGGCACATGGGGTGGGAGGGTAAGAACAGGGAGACAATCAAATCTATCCTTGTGATATTTAGCATATTCCCTCTATGCTGACATTAATTTATTTATTTTTATTTCTTAACCACTTGTTTGTATTAAGATTTCAACTACATATCCACATGAGTTTTGGAGGGGACATTTAAGCAGCTCTGACCATTTTATCAGTTATTTTATCCATGAACTTCCTGTGACATCTCACAACTCATTGGTGATACTTGGAAAAATTTTTAATTGAGGTGTTTGTTGGGTGTTGAAACTAGGACCTTACATATGCTATATACAATAGTGAGTCATATCCTCCACTTCTGGGCAGTTTCTTTGTATAGGCTTCTGTCTTAGTTGTGGTTTTTATTACTGTGCTAAAAGACTATGACCAAAAGCAACTTGATGAGGAAAGAGTTTATTTCTGCTTATAGCTTATAGTCATCATCTGGGGAAGTCAGGACAGTAACCTGGAGACAGGAGCTGATGCAAAGGCATTGCAAGGGTGCTGCTCCCTGGCTTGCTCTCCATGGCTTGCTCAGCCTGCCATATAGGACCCCAGATCCCCATCTCAAGGTTGGCACTGGCCACAGTGAGTGGGACCCTCCCACATCAAGGATCAGTCAAGAAGATGTAACACGGTCTCGCGCATAGGCCAACCTGGTGGCATTTTCTCAGTCAAGGTTACCTATTCCTAAATCCCTCTAGTTTGTGTCAAGGTGATATAAAACTAGCCAGAGTATCTTCCTTGTGTGGCTTTTGGAAATGGAGTCTTTCTGAGTCAGTTTCTGGCCAACTGGTCCTTCATTTCTTCCCCATGAGCATTCAACTATGAATCTCCCTTTCTCCTTTTCCTTGGCCAGTCCCATTGATCCACTTTTCGACAGCCACTTTGCAATTTCTAAGCCTGCATGTACATTAGAGTAATCTATGGAGCTTCAAAACAAGTAAGCACAGCTAGCCATGGTGGTGCACTCCTTTAATCCTAGCCCACTGGAGACAGAGACCAGTGGATCTCTGAGTTTGAGGATAGCTTGGTCTGTATAATGACTTTCAAGACAGGCAGAGTTACATGATGAGACTCTGTCTCAACAAACAAGCAAAAGTGAGTAAACATAGCTTTTAGATTGATTTGGGGTTTGTGGGATGAGTTCTCTAGAATCTAGTGTCTGAGAACTTCCTAGCAGAATTGATGAGTGGTCAGGTTGAGTGATACCTTTTAGGAATTGCTGAAACCAGGTGTCTTTAAGTAGCATCATTACATCAGATTGTTTTGACTGTGCCTTATGTTTACAGTGAACTTGTACCTCAGAAGGAAGCTATGCCTCCTGTCCTGCTCTGGCCCTACCTTGCCTCCACACCAAGTAGTTTTGTTTTATCAGTTGGAGCCTCTTGCAGTGTAGACACTCACTCAAAGTAATGTGTGTTAACATTTTAAAGGAATCAGGGGAGTTTTTTGTTACTTTGTGTTGATGTAAGGTCTTATTATAGCTCAGGATAGCCTAGAACTCAGAAGTCTCCCTCTGGAAGCTTACCTCTCAAGTATAATAATAGGTGCCACCAAGTCCAGAATTTTAGTTAGACTTTAACTAACAGATGTGTCTGTGAGTTGGATGTTATAGTATGTCTGTAATCTCACTTAGAAGGCTTGCGCATCAGAATTGCCCCATGTGTGTAGGCCAGCCTGGACTACACTTCAATCCAAGCCAGCCTAGACTACAAAATGAGACCTTGTCTCAAAAAGCAAGTAAGCAAAAATTGTATGTGTGTTTTGAGCATCTTCCCAACAGCCCTCCAACCGCTGTATGGAAATAGAAGCATGTTTTGAGTTTGTCTAGATTGGGGCAAAAGTGTGAGTTGTTTATGAGGCTACTTAGGGAAAATGATGAGTAGGGATGCAGCAGCCATCGCAACCATAGCCTTCTGGATTCTACTTTCCTTTGAATCTCTCTCTCTTTTTTCTTCCTTTTCCCTCTCTCTGCACAAATACATCTTAGTTTTGTACAAATTGAGGGGAAGAGAGTCTGTGATCTGAGAGCGTGTTCTTTTATCCCATGCTGCTAGCAACAGCTGCCATCCTTTTGTAAATGTCTGTGTTGGGCGCTGCTTTCTCTTGACTATTCCAAAGGGAACTACACTGTCTTGAGGGATAATTAGTGCTTTTCCATCAGAGACATCTTGTTGTTCGTCTCTTCCCTCATTCTTTAAAGAATATTTGCTCTTAAGGATCTAAAAAACCTCTTTGAATTGATTTATTATAATTTTCAATTAAATTTAAATGGAATTGTAGTAAGTTTACATTTATGTTCACAGTTTCTGAGTTAAGATTCCAAGTACCACCTACAAAGCCAGGAGTGGTGGTAAACATCTGTAATCCCAGAGCAATAGAACAAGACATTGATGTAGTGGAGAGCAGGTACTATCACCTTGACCTAGAGGTGTGGCCTCTTGGCCAGCATAGATCTGGAAGTCACCTATGACCTTAGTGTCCTAGTATTAGGGGCATGGTTAGAGGGCAGCTTAAGATCGGGATACACGTACACAGTGGCCCCTTCTTCTCTCTCATGCTCCTAGATAGAAGACCTGACTTGCTGGGTAAAGCATAGATCAGTCCAGCCTTTCCAAGAACTGCATGACAATTTAATCTCTTTTGTGTCAATGAGTGTTCCCCTCTGAACCCCTTAATAAATAATATGAATAAATAATATCCTCTTTATCAGTTGCCAGTGATTATTACCTACAGTAATATCTGGCACCCAATGTGGGGTATGACCTATGACCTAAGATGCTCTACTGACTAACATTGACATCTGGCCTCCATACACATATGTACACACATGTGTACACACATATAACCATGTGTGTGTTCTCATGGGAAATTTTAGTTGACTAAAATGGCGTTACAGAACCCTGCAGGTCCCACTTTGACCTCTAACTTGGTGCACTGCCTAGCTGATTCACCTAGAAATGCAAGGGACCCAAGTAGTCAAAACAATCTTGGGAAAGAACAAAGTTGGTGGTCATACATTTCATGGTTTCAAAAATGTCATACAAAGTGCCTGTAATTCAGATAGCTTGTGTCAGCATAAGCATATGGTGAATTAAAACTCCAGAAGAAAATTGCCATTTATGACTTTTTTGACAAAGTTCCCAAGAGAATAATCCTTTTAATAAATGATCTGGGATAACTTGATATACATATGCTAATGAATGAATTTGGATCCATCTCCTCTTGTCAAAATTAACAATAGGCCAAAGACTTATGTGTTAAAATTTGTAGAACTCTTAGAAGATTGCAAGTGTAAATATTAACAATCTTGAATCACCAGGTAGTTTTTTTGAGGTGACTGACACCAGCAGGCCAGGCAGCCAAATTAAAGTGACTTACTGGGTCTTACGAAAACTAAACATTGTTTTTCAAAAATGGTCAAAAATAGTGAGAAGACACTGGGTGGAGTGAGGGAGAAGCATCTACTATCCAGAGCATATAAGAGCATATAGCTCAAAATTAAACAAACAAACAAACAAACCCAAGCTCTAAGCTAAGCAGAATCGGATAGACTTTTTTTTTTTTTTTTTTCAAAAGGAAAAAATAAAATTGACAAATAATTTAAAAATTAAAACAGAAACATGTTAATAGTTAAGTAGACCAATGCAAAAGCCACCACTGTAGTGTGCCATCTCATTCCTAGCGGGTTGACTATGTATAAGATTGCCAATGAGAAATGTTGGTGATGATGTGGAGAAATGGGACCTCATGTCTTCTGGTGGGATGTACATAGTGCAGACACCAACAAGGATGGATCTTGAAAAGGTTTTCTAAACACAGCCAGACAGATAGGCCAGAAGCTGGTTTCATTTATTTAGCATGTTTATAGTGGTAAATCCATAGTGGTGTAATGCACGTTAGTGCCTGCTAGCTGGGAGGAGACTGGTACATGGCTGCTATTTGCAATGCCAACTGCTACCTTCTGAGTGTTGGCCTGACACTGAAACAGTTTTACATTGTTGTTACTGGCAGTGCATTTGTGGGAGGAAGAGAGTATGGAATATAACAGAAAGCCCTCACAACCAGAGGTTTGGACAACAACCGTCATCTTCAGTTTTTTGTTTTATAGAATTATTATTTTTTTTTAGACAGGGTTTTATTGTGTGACTTGGCTGGCCTGGAGCTCACTATGTAGACCAGAGATCTACCTGTCTCTGCCTCTAGAGTGTTGGAATTAAAGGTTGAGTCATCACCCCCAGCAATATTGGGAGATTCTTACAGAGTACTAAGATTCCATTTTCTTTTTTAAAAGACAAAGTCTCAAGTATTGAGATCATAGGTGTATAACACTACACCATGCCTGTTTTTTTGTAGTGCTCGGGGATTGAACACAGAACATTATATAGATAGTCTCTCTGTCAGCAGAGATCCTTCCCCAGCCATGAATTGTTGTGGAAGGTTCTTTTAGAGTTCTAGGGTGTTGATTATACAGCCTTATGAATATCCTAGAAGCCATTAAATTATATACTTCTAAAGATAAACTTTATAGTACTTGAATCATATCTGTAAAAATATAATTTGAAAAAAAGGTTACCTTAGATTTCCCTGACCTGTTAGCCTTTTAATTCATGTCAGTTGAGCAGTTTATGGAGCATTTGCTAAGTGGCGGACACCTAAACTCTCTTGGTGGCTCTTCCCCCAGCCTTCAAGACACAGCCCAGCTCTGTGAGCCTTAGGTCGAAGCGGTCCATAGCCTGTGGTCTTTCCTCTAATTGTTCCATGTTTAACAGAGCATTTTGGGTGAAAGCAGAGCATGTTAATTTGAAATTAAGTTTTTTTTTTTTTTTTAGAGCTGAGCCATTTATACACATGGTTGGCATCTTCAGGCTATGGTTCACATGCAGTATTCAGTCTTCAGAAATGACAAAAACCCAAGAAATAGAGAAAATCTCCCAGTTAGTCTTTCTGTTCTAAGGAGTGAGTGTTGAGCTCCTTTTTTAAGCTACAGTAGGGAACAAGAAAAATTAAGCACTGCCCCTAGGTAGCGACCATTGTTATGGCCTAGTTTAACACAGGGCTGGAAAAGCCATTGGGCTTTGTTTTTCCGAAGCTCATTTCACCAGAAAATGCTGTGGCCTGCTGGCCTTTTTGAATAAATGGCGCAAAGGGAATAGTGACAGAAACCACTGGTGCCATGGTGCCATCACCTGCTTTCATGGGTATTCTTCCCTTAGTGTTAGCATTGAGACAAGCCAGCTTTGGGTTAGTGGACTGACCTATTACTGGGTGATGTTTCTTTCTTTAAAATTTGATGTAAAATGGCATTTGCTAAATATCTTGAACTTATACGGTTGGCTCACAGGTTTTATTTTTCTATCGTGTACTTACAGAACTTTTATAGTTTTCTGTGAACATTTCTGTAAATTTTTCAGCAGGGTGGTTTTGACTGAGGCGTGTTCACTGCAGCCCCTCTGACTCCTCCTGCTTACTGAACATCTTTTCTTTCTGACTCAATGGCTCACCTTGAGGAGAACGACAGGGTGTGTCCACTCTTGAGTCCAGTATATTTCCTTTCTATAAAAATACTCTCAGAATTGATCTTAATACAGTAAGTAGGGGCTGGAGAGATGGCTCAGCGGTTAAGAGCACCCTCTGCTCTTCCAGAGGACCCGGGTTCGATTCCCAGCACCCACATGGCAGCTAACAACTGTCTGTAGTTTCAGTTCCAGGCAAACACCAAGGCAAATAAATAAAAATAAGTAAAAATAAATAAAGTTTTTTTTTTTTTGTTTTTTTTGTTTTTTTTTTTTTTTTTAAAAAAAATACAGTAAGTACTCTTACTTAGTCCCAATCTCATATATATTATGTACATAAGGTTGCCATTTAAGACTGGAATCTTACCATATAACTCAGGCTAGCCTTGAACTTGCCATCTGTTTGCTTCAGTCCTCAAAAGAGTGTATGTATGTGCAACCATACCCTGCATCATTTTAATGTTAATGTTGCTTTTGGAATTCCATGAAAGCAGAAACTTGTCCTATGCAATCCTAGACTCTATCCTCCTGTCTCACACTTCGTAAGTGCCTGTGTTTGTTGTGTGAATGCACACTGTAGTATACTTTCTGCTTTGTACTAGACCTTAGCTTATTATTACTGTAGGGTTCTGAGTTGAAAGTGGTGTAATGATTTGTCTCGATGCTTTTGTCTTTCTTTAGGTTGGTATTTTGTATGGCATCTATTTTTATCTAAATTCAAGTTTCTGCGGGAACTGGTGGGAGACACAGGATCCCAGGAAGGAGATCATGAGCCTTCAGGGTCTGAAACAGAAGAGGACCCTTCAGCTTCACCGCACAGGATCAGATCTGCTCGCCAGAGAAGAGCACCTGCTGATGAAGGCCACTGAGCAGACGCCAGCCATACTAGATAGAGTATGGTTGGTCTAAGGCAGTCTTGAGCCTCTGTCTTTAGTGACCTGGCTTTGAAAGTTACTAAATGACTGAGGAACACTTGCAACTGGATTCATATCCAGTTCAAAAAAGATTTACACGTAAGCCATATAGAAATAAAGGGAATTTAAACCAAATTGGACCATTACAGATTCATAATGGATATTTCACTTCACTGGGTCTACTTAACACACTTACTCTCTGGCTTATTTTTTTGCACTGGTGTAAATCTGTAAACATTTCAGGCTTGAAAAAAACATGTTATTAGTCATAAAATGTACCCTTTTCTTGACATTTTAATTTGTCATAAATCGGGACGTGTACTATTCACCAGGTGATAGTCTTGTCATTCACTATTCTAGCTCATGTATATGTGAATTTGCAGCTTCTTACAGTGTCATTACCTCAGCTGATGTGTATAGTGTTGTTATCAAATATATCAAGTTTAATTGGCATTTTAAAAATGTCTTCAAAAAGTACTATGAATAAGCATTGAAATGGAAGGTTGTTGTATCTGCAGAAGGCCCTGGAAACAGCAATGAAGCATGTTTGATATTAGTGATGCCAACATTTGCTGCAGGAGAATGATCACAATTCAGTTTCCTTGCAGAGAAACAAGAGAATGTTTTACAGGACTTACTAACGAGGATGCCTACAAGTTGATGAAGCTGTGCTACATTTTATCAGTGAAGCACTTGCAAAACAGTTGCCTGTCTTCACGCCAACCAATTGTAGTTGAAGCCAGGAGAAATTGCCAAAATCCTCAGAAATAATCTAACAAAATTCAAAGCAAGGAGAGACTGGTGTGGCCACTTCATGGAGAGGACTGCCATTAAGACATCAAATGTTTTATTCAAAGCGGTCTGCTCGTATTAGAGAGAAGGCCGTGGTAAGTACCCTTCAGGAAATGCCACATTGCCGGTACTCTTGACATATGTGTGGGGACATATGTAGATCCCTGTGACTTATTTGAACATTGGTTTGGAAGAAGGGGACTCAGAATGTGAAGTTACAGTTTAACCAGTTTATTTCACACATTCTTACTTAGGCACAAGTTTTATGTGATAAAAATATTTTAGAACATGGGATAAGTACAAATAAAACATTTTTCTGTGATACAAGGCATATGTCATAGCTTAATGGGAAGTGTGTTTTTTCTTAGAGATACATCTGGTACATCTTAACAATTGATAGCTTCCTAGATTAAGTAAGAGTGATAACTTATAAATTTACTTTTCAAGACCATGGGCATTTATTGGAGAACTTATTATAAGTCTCACAGTGTTAACAGTTATTTCCTATGAAATACTTTTGGGTTAAACCTATTGGGGGTTTGTAGTTGTAGTTAGGAATCTAAGAACTGTCTTCTCCTTTAGAGAGAGTGGGATTGCTCCTCCCTTTATGGGGACTTTAGGTTCTGAGCTTGTGTTATGGAGGAAATGCTTCAGACCTCACAGAGTACTAGAGCTTGAAAGAGTAGTGGTTGAAAAACCTGCTCACCTGTGTGAAATGCCTCCTGCCAGGAGTTCATGGTTGCTGTCATGGAACTTTGGGCTGTTTCCTAGAGAAGGGAGATGGCTTAATGAATTCCTAGTGTTGTCTGCATGAACTGTAAAGCCATGTTACTTTCCTGGTTCGTGTCCCTCATGGCTGTATTTAATACCTCATTCTTCATATGGGCAAATGTCGTTTATCCATTGTCTATTGGCGCTGCCCAAGTTGAGTTTCTAACGAATTGTTTGTAGACATCATATCTCTTTGGGTACATGGAAAGGATAGAGGACAGCCTTCGTTTATACATTTTCTGGGGAAGATGCCCAACAGCTGAGAGTGGAGTGTGATTGCTCTCTAAATCTGGGGCATAATGTGACCAGAGACGTTAAGAGCAGTGGCATTGTTTCTAGCATTGATTTTTTTAAAAAATATTTCTTATACTAACTAAATATCATCAAATGAGTCAAGATGCCCCAAGGCATCTTGGTACTGGGAGGTTGTTTACATCAGATTTTTTTCATAATCTAATGTTTTGAGCACCAGGTTTTCATTTTTTTGCTCATGTTTTGTGGTGGGTATCTAAGGTTTATATCGCAATGGGAAGACCTTTAAGCTGCAGATGAGCTCTCTGTGTGTCAGTATTAAAGAATGGTGGCTGGTATAACTCCCCCTCCATCAATAACCAGGCCCAAATTAATTTCTGTAAAGATACATATCGGGCATTATTTATTGGTATTTATGTTTCCAGAATATCTTATACAGCTTTAATAAAAACTTTGCTTAACCCGAAAAATAATACCTTATGGTCTAACAGCTCATACTTGTGTGTTTTAACTTAAATAAAGACATTTAAATGCCAGTGAGAAGGGTCTACGGCACAGTCCTTTGTATTGTGTTGGTTTCATGGATTTTCTTTATCTCACTTAGACAGAGAAGAGAAACCATTCTCCCTCCAGAATTCCCCATGTGCTGTGAGTTTCTGTCCTGTTTCTTGTTCACATCTGCATTCTCAGGCTCTCAGTGCAAGGAGTGGGCTTACCTCCAAAGTGTAAAGACACAGCATACAAATACTAGAGTCTTGCTTGATGATATCATCACATTGAGGATCGATTAGAAACTCAAGGACTCAGGTAGATTGTTGTACAACCTGCCCTTCTCAAATCTGTGGTTTGACTTTGAAGATGTGTGTGTGTGTGTGTGTGTGTGTGTGTGTGTGTGTGTGTGTGTGTGTGTTGGCATGGCTCAGAATTAAATGCCAAAACATTAAAGATTTGTATACTAGCTAGCAGAGGCATTAAACACACCTGAAAATAGCTTTGAAACTGCTGGCTTCTCACAGTGGAGATAGGTACTGGATAGCTCCTCTATGGGCTTCTTGACCTCTTTGTTTAGATCAGACTTAATAACTATTTCTAAGTGGTATTTTGCTAAAAGTTTAGAATATGCATGTACAGACATCTAAAACGTGATGGAAAGTAGTACATGTTTCATGTTAAGAACCATGTTTTAAGTTATTCTGAGTTCACAGCGCAATCTTTTTTAAAGTCAGTTTTCCTCAGAAGGTGTCTTGACTGTAACCAGTAACCAGTGTAACTGCAGATCTTAGCTGGTAAACTAAGTGCTTTTATATTTGAAGTTAACTTCATAAAGCCAAGAAGCAGTCCTCAGAGCTTGGAAAAGCTCAGGTGACTGTAGAATGGCATTGGGTTGTAGAATCTAGAATTAAAGCACCTTTTATTGTCCACTGTTAAAGTGTCCCAGAATTTGAAACTTCGAACAAGTTCCATTTTAACCCTGTGTTAGTAGAAGCCGCATCTCCATTTGTGAGAGCACATGCTGCCTGCTGAGGACTGACCAGCATTAACCACCTCCCCAGTTCTCTGCAGAGCCATTCACTAAATCCTGCTGCTGTATTTTTTTTTTTTTTTTAAACAGGAGCTTTGTCCTGTGCTGTGATGCATTGTCATCTTGCTGCTTGACACATATGTTGTTAGGAATTAGAACTGTGTGTGTTCATAGTACATATATAACAAGATGTAAAATACAGATGAGGGATATGCAAATGAGTGGTGTTCCTGTCTTAAATATCTAAAGCTTCTTGTACAGAATAAATGAAAATAAAAATAAGCAAGTGTATGTCTCATTAATTAAGGATAATGAATGTGATGGGTACTTTGGACATGATGGGATTTTAAAGGTGTGTTTTCTCTTGTGGTCCACACTTCAGCACCCCACTTCACCAACTCTAAAAGTTTAGGAATTGGGAGGATAGCATTAGCATCCACCATGCTAGGAAGCTCATCAGTATAGAGCCTGAATGGCATGTAACGCAGCTCTGTTGGTATGCTTACTCATGCTTGACATTATAATCCCCAAACAGCCTCCAGAGCTTGCTAATTTCCTTGCTGTAGATCATGTTTTACTTTTAGCCCTGAACCAGGAAGAGGATCCAGGGAGAACGTGTCGGTGGTAGGAAACCCTGGATTCCACTGACCGAGCCACTGTTTTTCTTCAGTGCTCAGGTGCCAAGAATATAGGACAGGAAAAGGGACTCTGCCAGGCTTTGTAAAGTTGGTCTGTCTTAGAGGTTGCTGGAGATTGGTCTGGGATCTGGGCTGGTTAGGAGCATCAGTGGTGCCAAAGGCTTGGGATAGTGGGCAGTACTTCAAAAGAGAAATGGAACAAAATGTTGTGAAGGAACTGTGAGAAAGTACTTATTCCCATCCCCAACACTGGTCCAACGAGCTGGCAGAAAGATGATGCTGTTTATAAAGGACTCGGAGAAGAGGCACTAACTGCAGCAGTAGTTTTCTAGGTAGTAGGTAAGAAGAGGATTTCAGATGAACGCGATGAACGCATACGCTCCACAGTGTGGAGCTGTATATAGATAGTTGTTTCTGGAATCGAGAATGCAAGTGCTTTGAGGAGAGAGATGTGTGAAAAAGATCTAGACCACAAAAGACTTTGTGTGCGATGACATGCGAGCCATATGTGATAGTATGCAAGTATTTCTGATAGCTGCTGTTTGCATATAGCCCAGGCTGACCTCAAGTCACTTTCCTGCCTAAGCCTTGTGCAGGTATCACAGTTTTGCATAACCCCAGCAGGCTTTGAAATATTTTAAAAGTGAAAATACAGATTGATGTTCTTAAGATACCGAATGACCATTCTTCCAAGCACCTAGACTGGGTCCAGATGGCTTAGAAAGATCATGCTGCTTATGAGGACAGAATTGACGCCTTATAAACAGGATGTCTCTTTCACTGGCCTGTTCAGAGACATCATGGCCAATTAGATAGAAGTAATAACTATGGGGCCTTTAGGGTTAAAGAATAAGGTGAGATTGGCCTGCAAGAAGGCAAGGAGGGGGTGGCGAATGATAATGTCAACTTTTTAGGTTTGTAGTTGATAACTGCAGTGCATGTAGTAATAGATTTGAGCTTTAGTATCGGAAGGTAAAAGTTTAGTTGAAGGCCTCTAACCAAATTTGGGAGTGCTTTTTGGCATTGCACTTTGACAGAAATGATGAGCCAGTTGTAAAACTAGTATTAAGTATGAGAGTTGTAACTCAGTGGTTAGGAGAATGTGGAATAGGCAAAGGCTATGACAGTCCCCCTCCCCAGGAAAGAGTTGGAAGAAGTAACAGCACGGCACAGCTATGTTTTGACTATTTTTGCCTCTGACAATTTGTTTCAAGAGTAGCGATCAGTGCGATAGTGTTGAGTGATGAGGCCTTTACGGGGGAGGTGTTTGGATATGAAGGATTCTGCTATTCACTATTTCAGACATTGACAAAAAGCCCATTATGGATGCTGAGAAGGACTAATAGAAACAGGAGCATTCTCACACCAGAGGGATGATGTGCTGGAAGCAAAACAAGAATGGGAAGAATAAGGGTTGGAGCTGAGTGGTGATGCTGTCTTTCAGGAGTTGGTTAACAGGAAGCTGGTGCAGTGCTCCATGGATCAGGAATTGGTAACAGGAAGTGGTTCATACCTATAAGGCTGGAAAGGGACAATCGGAAGAGCTTTTTATGCAAGTTGATTTGACAGGTCAGATAAAACAGGTGAATTTGAATGAGCCAGTGGTAGAGGTTGCTTGGGTGGAACATTTTGGAAGAGACAGATTGAGATTAAGACCAAGTCATGTGACAACAATAAAAAAATCACACATCTAGGTTGATGTTTTTCTGTCAACAGCTGCACAGGAATCTACTGGTATTTTAATTATCATCTGTCGCCCCATCGCCTTGCAGTCAGTTCTCACCAGCCACTCAGGCCACAGCTTGGGGCTTCCAGTCCTACAGCCTGGCTCTGCTACAGCTCCTTATGTAGATTTAAATTAAGTTTCTACTGTTCTATTTATAGGTAAGACTTGAGAGTCAAAGACTGGGGTGAAAACCTGCTAGCTCAGAGGTTGAGTAGTAAGCAGCTGATCTTGCTTTTTGGCTGGAGACACCACAAGAGACACATCTCTTCCCTCCTCCCAGAACCTAAAAGAAGCTCAAACTCTCATCCCACCCTTTCCTTCTGGAGTGTCTTCTGTATCTGAATTACTGGCTTCTCTATGGCTAATTCAGGTCAGCTGGCTCTGCCCCCCTTATTCAAGGTAAATGTTATTTGTTATTTAACATTCTGAGACTGTCACACTGCAATCAAAATATCCCAGAACACTAGGGTAAAAGTTAGAAGAAATGAGATCCTATCCAAATGTTACAACTTGGTACTTTATGGCCTGTTTAGCCTGTTCCTCAGTCTATTAAATATGAGAGTTAGGACTGATTTTTTTAGAATATTTGCTGTATTAATATATTAACAATGGGTAATTGTTCCTTCTAGTCATTCATCTTTGTAATTGTAGAAGTCTTCCAAGGACAGCTTGGTTCAAGAGTTGCTCTGTTCATTAAAAAGGTCAGTTAAAAGGATTTCACAAATCATGCATTTATTCTATATTTTTACTGAATAAGACCAAACCAATTCACCCTTTCCCTTTTTTAACCTGACTGCAGATCCATTGAGTTTTATCTTGTCTTTGCAAAGGTCAGACATAATTCTCTGATTCATTCTGTTATCTCAAGAACTTTGCAGAGTTTTTGCTATATTATCCATGACACCATAGTATGTGTAGATGCATATATTTGAGATTGTCTCATTCTGTGTCCTGTGATGGTCTCAGTCTTTTTAGAACTGGATTGGAAATGTGAACCACTGCATCTTGCTCAGTATGTGTATTTTAAACTTTACTTAGAGGGACAGAATTTTTAGCATCTTGCCTTTTTGAAAGTTTCTTAGTACATTCAAACAAGTTTCCACAGGAATATCACCTCTCTCTTCACATTTGTTATAATATTTAGCTAAAAGTATATGATTACAATATCAGAGGTAAGTGGTGTATGCATATTCATGTTTGGGAATGACTTTCATTAAATGGAAGACTCATTATTGAGAACAGATCTGTGAGCATACACTGATCTTCTATCCTGCCCAGGACAGACTTGGGAATCTTGTTTAGAAGCCAGTGCACCTTAGCCTGGATCCTGTCACATTCTGCATCTACTCCGGACAGCAGACAGACCCTCTTCCTGTCAGATGTGTCTCCTTTCCTCCTTTCTAGAAAACTGACACTGCCAGTGACTTCTCACACCCTATTAACTAGATTGGTCCCTTTAACGCAAATATTCATCAGGTGTATTCTTGAAGAAATGAAGGAAAGGTCTTCTTTTCATGCCAGACCCTCCCCAATAGCTGCCTTTGTGACATCTCTGGCAGGATCTGAGGGACAGTTTTCAGTCTTCAAGTTGACCTGGGCACTTTCTGTGCTTGTTCCTTCTGACCTTGAAATGTGCTTTTCCTTGGCACAAATTCTGGACTGTATTCCAGCTCATCTGGCCCTGCCCTTGTCCCATGAACAGCCCAACAACCTCTCAGCTTGTGAGCCTGAGTTCTAGCCCTGTGCTCACTCTGTGTGCCTTTTGTGGGCTGTTGTACCTGTGTCTTCAAATGTTTTGTCTTTATCACTGGACCCTGCTTCTCTCTTGAGCTAACTCACTTCTCAGTATTGCGTTCGACTGTCTTAAAACTGATCAAGGGTCTGAGGAAGTGGTTGGTTGGTAAGAATGTTACCAAAGCATTAGGACCTGGGTTCAGATTCCTAATACTAGGGCTGGGGGTTTGGGGGAGCTGAGAAGTGAGGGTGTAAAAATTAGGCATCTGTAAGCCTAATGTCCTGGGGAGAGAGATCAGTTGATTCCTGAGAGTTCATTGGCTAACCCACCTAGCCAAATCAGTGAGCCCCAGGTTCAGGGAGAGACTCTGTTTAAAGAATAACAATGGAAGGCATTGCTCTGTGCCAATTGAAAGTAGTGTGGAGAAGTAACTGAGGAAGAACTCAATAGGCTGTGGCCACCACACACGTGCATGCACACATATATCCCTTGCACACACACACACACACACACACACACACACACACACACACACACAGTCTCATCAAATTTGTATATGGTCTCTTCTAACCTGGTGGGGTCTTTGTGTGTTTGTTTGTTTCAGTGCTTCTAAACAATTGCTCAAGTTTGTAGCCTTGGTGTGGCCCTCTGGACCTCCCTGGCTGATGTCCTATACCCAACTCCATTAGGCCTTGTCAGTTCTTCTGAAATAGTTCCATATATTTTCTCCATGACATTGTTAACTATGGCAGGTCTGCTATTACAGTAGTATTGTAACTACTATTCTAGTCGTTAACTGTAAGTTAAATACTATGTTACAAGTGCTCACAGAATAGTGATCCTAGGTGTAGTCTCTGGAGTCAGCTTTCTGTACACTTCACTTTTAATCTGTGAGTTGGATTTTGTAATAATCAATGTCGTTTATGTGGTCTTCCAGGAATCAGATGAACCAGTGCAGATGATGTGTTTACTGTGCCCCGTATATGTTGAGCATTTCCTGCTATTGCCGTGCTCACCTGGACTATGGTAATGGTGTATTGCACCTTTATGGTGTGTTTTTAGTGGTTTCTCCTCTCTCTCATCAGAGTGATCTTCTTGAAACTCAGTTTTGTTGCCTCCTTGCTTATACCATGTGAATGGCTTCTTGTTGATTTTGGAGAAGAAAAGAAAAAAAGTTGAAATCCCTAATGTGCTTTGTGCCTTTCTGTCTGTCTGCATCTAGGAGCCCCTCCAGCATTATCTCGTAACCTCCACTTTGCATCCCTACAACCATGGGAGCCAGCTTGGTTGCACCAATGTGCTCCTCCTCTCAGGCTGTGAAGGCTTCCTTCCTATTCCTCACCCTCTAGTCAGTCTCGCTGTTTCAATTCTAAGTCATGCTCTAGGGGAGGCTTCTTATCCAAACCATTCCTTTGTTACATCTTCTTGGAGAACAGACTTCCTTCCCTCCAGCAGCCTGATCTCAGGCAGGCATTCAGTATTGGTGGATTTATCTAGCTAAATGTCACCATCGTCACTGTGCTGAACTAATAATACTCCAATACACTGTAGGGCTTATATCAACATAACACTTTAGCTTGCAGGCCGCTGTAAACATGCCACTTTGCATAGCCAACAGTCACAATGGGGTGTTCATTTTGCCGGGCCCTGGTTCCACTTACTGTTCATTTTACTCCTTTCAGAAAAGGTCAAAAGATTGTCTCCAAAAGCAGCAGCTTTTGACCACAAGGTGGCGACAGTTTTTAAGAGTTAGTGAAGTATAGCTTCAATTCCAGCGGGGGTTGGGAGTGTATGCTTTAAAAGGGTGTTGGGCATGGAAGTTCAGTAATCAGTCTGTGGCATCCTATTTGGCGCCATAGGTGTAAGCTTTAACCTGGTTTACCTAGGGCAGTAGGGCTGAACATGTAAAAAGTCATTGCTCAAAGTAGAACAGAGTCAGGGAGGGGACAGATCACAGGTCATTGGGCCAGGACAGCAGGTCAGCCACCCTCTCTGTCTAGAGGAAAGATAAGCCGGGTAGCTGTAGTTCCAGTCCCTGTGACCCCCATTGATGAGGGGCTGAAACCTGAGGAAAAGAGCAGTCAAAGACAGCATTTGAATTTCATCTCCCAGTGAAACTAGAGGATTTCAGATGAACACACCGGGAAATAGTGACAGATTCAAAGGCCTATGTACTTACTTGTGGAAGTGTGGAAATAATGCCTTGTATCAATTGATGCCTTCAATTTGAAAAACATTCTTATTCCTATATTGTCTTTGTGGATCTTCTTCTCCCCCTCCTCCTCCCCCCCCCTCCTCCTTCTCCTCCTGGTTCCCCTCCTCCTCCTCTGGCTTTGCAGTAGGTATGGGAGGTAGGGAAGATGTTATTCTCATGGGTAGAGAAACTGAGGTCCCAGGAGCTCATCAGTAGATGCCATGATTAGGCACCAAACCCTGGGCTTTTGTCTTGTTGCTTAGAGAGGAAAATATTTTCTGTTTTAGAAGCTTCTGGGTCACTTTGTGTCATCCAGCACAAAGAAAAATATTTAGATGTAAGCACACGCGGAGACTGATTTCTGTGACCTGGTATGGTGGGATGCACTTACTGTCATGGTTTTTTTTTTTCCCCCTTTGGTTTCTTCTTTACCCCAGAGACAGAAAAACCAGCTTTCATATATTTCATTGCTGGCTTTCCTCACTCTGCTGGGACTCAGCAGGCTTGAGTTTAGAGCAGCTCCAATTATGGAGTACCCAGCAGGGTGAAGAATTTGTAGGGCCCTGGAGGACATTAAGGGAGAGTAACACAGTGGTGTGTGAGCAGAGGGGCAGGATTGCTGAGAGTTGGCAGCAGAAATCTGAATCCTTATTCATTTGGTTCTGAAGGTGGCAAGACTGAGGGTGGCTTATAATTTTGTCGTCTGAACACCAGCTTCTAGTTTGAAAACTGTAGCTTTATGTCCAGTGGCCACTCAGGGTCCAGGGAACGGTGCCATTATCTCTATGGTGTCCTGTCTTCCTATGAATCTCCAGGGCCAGAACTGAAGTATTGCAGGAAGCTTACTGGGTTGTGGTAGTATCCTTCTGGCTTTGTCTAACTTAGGATAACCAATCTATTTGAATAAATTTTACATTTATAAAAGATTTCATAATTTTTGCCATTCACTTTGTTACACATTCCACGTAAGAACTGCAACAAATGCCAGGAAGATGCCTTTGCAGGCAAAGGTACTTACCACCAAGCCTGTTGACATGAGTCGGAGCTCTGGTACCCACAGGATGGGAAAATAGAAACGTCTCCCACAAGCTGTTCTCTGAACTCCATCATGCACTCTGGCAAATGTATGGTCCCAGACACAGACAGACAGACACACAATTAAAAATGATTGCAACAAGCAGGAGCAGGGCATCTGCCAAGTTGTGTGATGCTCCAATGATGACAGCGCTGCCTACTAGGGTTGAAGAAGTTAAAGGTTAAATCAACCAGAACATAACTTTGGAGTTCAGGAATGTGACTGCTCCACCTCATCCATGTCTACTAGGCCTGATAAGGATTTTCAGACCCCTCTATTTGTGTCTACACCCTTTTTCCTCTACACATTTTACTCTTGCAAGAAATAAATCATTGTGGTGCATTTTCAGTATGTAGTACATTTAGAGTTCATGAATCATACTATTAACTATCTACCTAAATAAAAGCCTATAATGCACAGTAAGTCTGTAGAAGTATACATAAACAGTACAAATAAAAATTTCTCATTTGGTCTCACAATGGTTCCTCCAAGAGCCAAAGACCACCTAACAAAACTCCCAATACCAGCATGAGAAGTCTTCTTTTGAGTTGTTGCTCAGGGTTGTCCAAGAGAGTCCCAAAACATTACAGACTATTGATATTGTCCTTGCTTGCTTCTTAGAGGTGAAAGTAAAGACCATATTGCTAAAGACACCTTGTACTTCAGACATAGGGCCCAGAGGCTCTTGAACTGGATATCACCTGAAAGCCTCCTCCTTGAGGACAGGCTTTCATGGTTCCAGAAGGCACCATGCAGGCTTCCAAAGGAAGGAGGTACCAGCAGTCCTACCCAGCTGTGAGGCTTATGAATCACAATAATGACCAGCATAGCATGATAATCCTATGAGTAACAAACATGTAGTGGCATACACATGTTGGTTGTAACCAATAGCTCTCTTATTATACTTAAAATATGCTCAATAAGAGGTAATCCATGCCTGGTACTGGAAACCAAGCCAGTTACCCAGGACTAGTGGAGTCATAAGTCTTGGAAGAGAATCTATAATCATCACTTCACTAAACGAGCATCATCTCTAACTACATTCTTTTTGGAACAGACATAGACCATTACAGAAAATCACAGCCAATAAATGCTGAGCCGTAGAGCCCACTCCTGGATACTTCTACAAATCAGTTCTTGCACATAGGCTCAGGGAACATTGTGGAAGGGGTGGTGGTGGAAAGGTTGTAAGAGCTACGGGAGCTGGAAGTGTAGGGTGAGACTCTGTCTCTCAGTCATGTCAGAAGCTACATCTATAAAGTTGCACCAACATGATGGCCTAAACATGAGCTGAACAAGAACAACAGCAATAAACAAACGAAAGTGAGCAGAGAGTGAGGCCTCAACTCTACAGAAAGAACCACAGGAATGCCGAGAGAGTGGGAGAAAGCAGTCTTCCCTAGGGGAGAGCACTCCAATTGGTTATCCAATACCAAGTGCTCAGCCCTGAAAACACATACAACTAACATTATGTAGAGTGTGCATGTTATATTTATGAATATATATACATATATACATATATATGCATGCAACAACAATGAAAAAAAAAGAGGTCATGCATGACTATGGAAAGGCCAGGAGGAGTCAGAGAGTCACAGATGAGCAGGAGTTACTAAACCTTCGTCTTCCCTAGCTGGCAGCTGGCTCCTGCTTGTCTCATTTCACCCTACAGTTGAAAAGTCACAGACAGTCCACTCTGTGACTGAGTCCACTATCAGAAAAGGAGGAACTCTGAAGCCCCAGGTTATAAATTAAATAAAGATTTAAATCCACAAACAACAGGATGAGGAATCTGGGAGGGGAGCAATTCTAGACACTGGGAAGATTGTACCTCCTTAAAGAACTCAGCCAATGAGCAGTTCTGGCTGGGAGGCAGGAAAATGAGACAGAAAGAAAAGCACCCCTTTGTGCCAAATCAGGCACCAATCATTTTGCAAAGGAGCTATAGGAGTGTGGGAAAGCCCCATAGAGTTGCCTATTTTCCAGGACATTTAGAGGGCAATTGGAGATGATTAGCACAAGGTCATATAGTAAGATGGTCAGAATGACTGGGGGTGGAAACTAGTGTGCAAAACTGTGAATGTAATAATGGGCTTACAGGTTGAAATTTTGGAGATCACAAGATCCAGAGAATAAGCCTACTGGATAAACACTTTCAGGTCTTAAATGTGTGACTAGCTGTATTTCTGAAAGTGCCTTGAGGTTTGGGAGTAAAAGCTGTGGTCCACCAGGTCCTACATATATTTACAATTTGGGATTGGAATTCTAAGAATCTGCCTATAGAATGAAGGATGGATGAGAACTGAACAGCAGTTACGGATTGTAGTCTCTCTTCAAGTGACTGGTCTAGAATGCCAAATCCAAAAATAATGTGGTGATTATGGATTGCTGATACTGTCTCTGGAATTATGGCATAAATAGCAAGAATCTTCTCTTGGAGCAAGACTTGAGATTCTAGGTCTCATGCTATTTCTATAAACTTATTTTTCAAAGGCAAATATGTATGTCACATATAATTGGAAAAGTGTCATACCAGTTCATCTTTAACCACTTTTAATAAAGTGTGTGTGTGTGTGTGTGTGTGTGTGTGTGTGTGTGTGAGAGAGAGAGAGAGAGAGAGAGAGAGATCTGCCAACCCAATAGCCAGCCTCATTTTTAACCTTCATGTGTTTAATATGCTAGACAGGAATCATCCTCCCAAATGAGGATTGAGACAAGGACTTGGCTATTGTTTTTACCACCCTGTTATGTAGCTTTAGAATGTTGATTAATAAACAACTAGAGGCATGTATATTGGAAAGGGAAGTGGCAGACTGCCTTCTTTTGCAGAAAATACAGTTATATGCCAGGTAACTCCAAAGAATCAGTGGGAAAGCAATAGAAAGTAAGGTAATGGTAAATTAGTATGTTGAAATGATAGGAGTTTGAAAAAAAATCATGTGTACCACAACACAATGTACATTTCTAGATATAAATATAATAAATATAGAAAATATAGGAAAACTAAAGCATTTTTGAAAGACCTAACAATACTTTTAAACAACTGGGACGTGTTCTCCACTTCACCTTCCCTGATCTCTTAGAAAAGGTCTTATCTAGCTAAACCTAGTTTTGAATTTGCCATGTAGCTGAGGATTGTAGTGGGATTGTATTCTGTTCCGTTGTAAATAATTGCCCAGCCTACTGGTTTAACAAAAATGCTTATTGGCTGAAGACAGACAGGAAGTGTGGGCGTGGCTACCAGACTAAGGAAACCCTGAGATCAGGAAGAGCAGAGCAGAGACACCAGAGAAGCCAGCAGATGCAGAGGACAACTATGCTGCTCTGAGAAAAGGAACCAAGCCACATGGCTGAACAAGATAAGAATCATAGGTTAGTTTAAGAGAAAAGAGTTAGCAAGTTACATGCCTGGGCCCTAGGTCAATCAGCGTAAAATTAATATGTGTCTGTGTTTCCATGGGACTGAGGGTCAATGAGTCAGAACCTCAGGCTAGACTGGAAATGCCAGGCCAGAAACATGCCACTACAGTGGATGACCTTGAACTTCTGATTCTCCCATCTCAGCCTCCTCAGTTCTGGGATTACAGAGATGTGCCACAGTACCTAGTTTTTATACTTTGCTATTGAATAGGAAAACTTTGACATCACAGTAATGTTATTTTGTCCTAAATTGCATCTCTCAGTTATAAACCTTCTCATATTTTCTTCCCTAGAAAGAGATGTGTTGATTTAAAAATTGCTATGAAAGAATAAGCACATGTAAATAACCGGGAAATAATTGGAAAGACCACACTGTCATACATGGCTAATCCTGTTATTTCTCTAGCAAAAATGCTGTAAATCCTCCAGATTGAGAAAGGAAGATACCGCCTGAAGAAAAGATGTCTAGATCAGTGTTTTAGTGAGATCCCCAGCAAAGTTAGCTCTAATGTCAGTGGGGAAGTCCTGGCTTTTAAATCATGTTGGGCCAAATGGTTGCTTTAAAGAGAAGGTTAAAATTGGATTTTAAGAAAAATTTAAACTCAAGGATACATTACAAATGCATTGCAGATATAAACAACAACAACAAAAAAATCAAGCATGGGGGAATGGGAGATGGGCAGATTCCTGGGTCTCACCAGTAAGCTAGCCTAGTTTAATTTGTGAGTCCTAGATCAGTGAGATACTTTGTCTCGAATCACAGGATGGACAGCATCTGAGGAATGACATCTGAGGTTTTAACCTCTGGTTTCCACATGTACATGTATATGTGTATGTACAACTGCATGCACATATAAATGTGCACACAAGTATACACACACAGCACAAACATAAGAACAAAACACGGGTTAATCTTCATTTCTAACTCTAGTGCAGATTTCTAACTTTGACTGAAGACTAAATAAAAGGTATTCTATACATTGAAAATTTCGAAGTAGTATTGGAAAAACTAGAGAATTTTAAATAGTAGGACACTATCTCATGATAATACAGCAAAAGACTGACTTATCTATTGTAGTAGGAGGTTTTCAAATATATACCACCCTATACTATCAATAATTCTAATTAATCTACAGATTCTTTTTTTTAAAACTTTATTTATTTATTTGCCTTGGTGTTTGCCTGGAACTGGAACTACAGACAGTTGTTAGCTGCCATGTGGGTGCTGGGAATTGAACCCGGGTCCTCTGGAAGAACAGTCAGTGCTCTTAACCGCTGAGCCATCTCTCCAGCCCCAATCTACAGATTCTAAAACCAATCCCTTTCAACATTCATCTGAATTTCAAAGACACCAGGACAACCCACTGTTGAAAAGGCATGTGGGTTGTTCAGCTTCCTGACTGCTAAATATACCACAAAGCTCCAGTGATTAAGACAGTGAGGTGCGGACACAAGATACACATGAACTAGAATTGAGAACCAGAAAATCAACCTGTATAATTATGGTAAACTTATTTTTAACAAAGTAACCAAAAAAATTTAGTGCAAAATAATATTTTTTCTCAACAAACAGAACCAGAAAACAAAATGAATACTGGATCCAGAAATCTCAGTTTTTACCCACAAACCACATGACACACAATAATTATTCCCCAATGGGTCATAGACTTACTTATATGTAATTACAAAACCAATAAACTCACAGAGGAATACATAGTCACAAATATTTTTATAATTTTGGATTGTGTAATAACTTCTTAGTATGATAACAAGGTACACATCAGTTCCTTTTCCTTTTGTTATGGTAAAATACCACAACAATGGCAACCTAAGGAGAAAGAATTTTTTTTGACACATAGTTCTAGGGTATAATCCATCATAGGAAGTACCCTAGGTAGGGGTCAGTACTGCTATGATGAAACACTATGACCAAAAGCAAGCTGTGTGTGTATGTGGGGGGGGGGTACTTGGCTTATTCTTTCAGATCCCTTCCTAATTTGTCTTATGCCTCCAGATTTCTTCACAGAAGGAAATCAGGACAGGAACTCAAACAGGATGGGAATCTGGGAGCAGGAGCTGATGCAAACGCCATAGAGTGGTGCAGCTAATTGGTTTGTTCAGCTTGGCCTGCTCAGTCTGTTTTCTTGTAAGCCCCAGGACTACAAACCCAGGGTTAGCATCATCCACAAAGGACTGAGCCCTGCCACATTAACCTCTAGTTAAGAAAATGCTCTATAGGCTTGCCTACAGCCTGGTGTCCTGGAGGCATTTTCTCAATTGAGACTCCCTTCTCTCCAATGGCTCTTGCTTGTGTCAAGTAGACAGAAAGCCAGTTAGCACAGAGGGGAAGTCAAGATGTCAGGAGTCTGAAGCGGCTGGTCACATTGCATCTGTAGTGAGAAGCTGAGGGAGATGAATGCTTGTGTTGAGCTAGCCTCTTCTTTTTCTTTGCAGTCCAGGATCTTCCATTGCCTCCTACGAGTTCTAGATCTGGCTAAGTGATAATATAGCTATCACCTTGAACTTCAAAACTGAAAACTCTGAGGACTTCAAAGGATATCATCAAGAAAGTAGAGAAGAGACTGGGTTATAACTCAGGTAAAGGTCTTTCTTAGCATGAAAGAGTCCTAATCCCTTGTGTCTGACCCACACCCAAGAGTAGGAGGATAACACACAGAAAAAATACGCAAAGTATGTATTTTAAAATAATCTGTGTTGTAAAAGGTTCTGGGCTGGACTTTCCAGTCTAGCCCAGGGGTTTAACTGCACTCTCAGAACTGCTTAGCCTCAAATAATCACACACAGGCTTATGATTGACCTAGGGCCCAGGCATATAACTTGCTAGCTCTTTAGTCTTAAACTAACACATCTCTCTTATCTTGTTCAGCCATGCAGCTCAGTACCATTTCTCAGAGCAGCATTTCAGCTTCTTTCCTCTGCATCTGCTGCTGTCTCATCATCTTGTCAACATTACATCTCTGTGGGATCTGTCTGGCGTCTCTGTCTGGTAGCTGTCTCTGATGTTCCTGAGTTTTCTTAGCCTGGTAGCCCCGTCCACACTTCCTATCTGTCTTTTGGCCAACCAGCTTTTATTAAACACATAGGCAGGACAATTATTTAAAATGTAACACATAAACCACTACAAACTGTTATCAAAAATATATAAAGAATCCTTATAATCAAAATAAAAAGTTCAGACAGATGAATTTATATACATAAAATTTTTATATACATAAAAATGTGCTTACTGTTCTTAGAAATGTAAACAAAACCCCTGAGTTATAACACCTCACACCCACTTGAATGACTCTAACAGAAAAGAGCAAGTGTCAGTACACACCTGGAGAAAAACAGAACCTTCAGTTTCCCCAGTATGGCTATTGAAAGCTATGCTCATATTGGAAAAGAGATTGGATGTTCCTTAAAATGTTATAGTTAGGATGCACTGTAATGGACAGTTCCATTCCTGCACATCTATCCAAGTGAAGTAAAAATGTGTCTGTACAGAAATTTGCAGATGAATATGCATAATAACATTATCACAATAGCCAAAAAGTGGATGGAAGCTAATGCCTATCAACTGATAGGTAAGCTGAATCTATACAGCAGACTACTGACCAGCAGTGTAGAAAACTAAAGTACTCATACATACTAGACCACAGATAGGTCTTAACAACACAGTGCTGCATTGAAGAGACCAGTCATAGAAGACCACATATTCTAGGACATTGTTTATATGACATAGTCAAGCATAAGTCACACAGAGGAAGAAAATGTGTTGTAGTTCCCTGGAACTGGGGTAGGGCAGAAGGGGATAGGCTCAGAGTGACTATTAGTAGATACAAAATCTCTTTGGGTGATAATGAAAAAAGTTTTCAGTTACATTTTGGTGATAATGGCAGAATTCTTGGTGTCCTTTCTTCTTGTCTTCTCCCTCCCTCCCTCCCTTCCTCTTCTTTCTTATTTATTTATTTATCTATCTATCTATTTAGTTATTTATTTTTGTGTAGGGGTTCATTCTGTAGTCCAAGCTGGCCTTGAACTTGTGATATTTCTTTTGCTTCAGCCTCCCAAGTACTGGGATTATAAGCATGTACCATCACACCCAGAAAGGTTGCATAACTCCATAAACACATGAATAATTCTAGAATGTTACAGTTTAAGTGGTCAACATTAAGGTACACCTATTATATTTCAATAAAGTTATTTTTAAAATTTAAAATACTAAAAACCAGATAAAAACATTTTGGATTCCTCTGGCAATTTCAGGAGCATCAGCTATTATTGTGGAATGAATATCCATTCCCCACTCTGCCCTGGCAATTCAAGACAACAAAATAAAAATGAGGGAAAGGTATTTTTGTGGAATAATTATGGTTAGTAAAAGCAAAATGGAAAAGTGGAATTAAGAATCACACATTGAAATCCTGAAACAGTTTCAGTGAGAGACCAATAAAGCTGTATTTTTCAAATCTACAAAGAGCTAACTTAAAACTATGGAGCTAGAAAATAAAATAATAAAAGAATAATTTAGCATAGCAGCTTAAACACAGCTGAAGAAAGAATCTTCAAAGTAAACAATAAATTAGGAGAAGTATAGACAGACCAAAGGATACGAGGCTTCTAAAGACAGTAAGAAACACTTACCACATGAGAATCTTCTCATCCTCATTTAACTGGGTGCACAGAAAGAACAGAGAAGAGCTAGAATGAGCCATGGAAATATTCTAAGAATGTGTCTGTCACAGACCCAACAGTCTATGGGTATCCTTGAGGGCTGAGTTGAATTTTGGATCAGCATGAGGGATGACATGTATAAGCAGGAGTTCACAGATTCCTCAAGGATAATGAATCAAATTTATGATCTTGTTGCTCATGTAAGACAGAGGCAAAGGCTTCAAGGTAGTAGTCTACTCCTCTCTCTCCTGAAATTTCTGGTTCCAGTTCCTTATAAGGCCTACCTGTTTCCTATTCTTCTTTTCCTTTAATATTTATAAGATTCATTTTCACTAGTGTTTTTCTTGTTTTAAGTATTTGGTTTTGAACTCAAATTGATCTATTTTTTTCGTGATTTTGTTGTGCTGGTTAGAACACTTTTGTTTCAGCGTTGTGGAAATGACATTATTTCTTTAGGATGCTTAATTCTTGCTTTAGGTTTCAGATTATGGTATCATCTCTATTATAGTTTAGGGAAACCATCTGTATGTTATGGGTAAATGTGGAATTCTTTGGAAAATCTTTTAAGTAAAATACAAGATGATCATATGGATTTATTTTGCTTCAACTTATTTTTGTGATAATTTATGCTAACAGTCACTTCTGTTATTAGCCATTCTAGTAGAGATAATTGTTACTTTGTTATGGTATATAATTCTTCTTGTTTGTTTGGTTTTGGATTTTTTGAGACAGGGTTTCTCTGTGTACCTTTGGAGTCTGTCCTGGAACTTGCTGTATAGACCAGGCTGGCCTCACAGAGATCTGCCTGCCTCTGCCTCCTGAGTGCTGCAATTAAAGGCTTGTGTTACCACTGCTTGGCAGTATGTAATTCTTTTAATGCATAGAAGACACATTATTTGTTTAGGGTCATAAACTTCTTATTCAGAGACTTGGGATCTGTATCATTATTATTATTATTATTTTTGTCTTTCTCTTGTTGTGGGATCAGAATCCTACAATATTTTCAGGTTTGAAATTGAAAATGTTCATAGTTTTTTAAAATTCATGTTTAGTTTGACACATTTAGGACTTATTTATGGCTCCTCTGTGTCTTTAAAATTTAGATGAATTCTAAAATTCATCTGAATCTAGTGTCCTATTTGGGGATTACTATTTGAAAATGTTCATTTTCCTTCCTTGGAATTATTTTTCATGTAAGTTCCTATTACTTTTTAATTTACGCTGATAGTTAATTTTGTTGGGCACTGTCCTTCTGTAGCTCGGTTCTAAAACATGTTACTGTAGAGATGTATGCAGCGTTCCTTCTCGGCCTCTCCATAGGTCTCATCCTAAGGTTACAGAATCAGGTTTTAGTGTTCCCCTGCACATACTTGTCAGCCATTAACTTTATGTAGAACTTTATAAACAAAATCTTGGCTTTAACTACAATTCTACTTTAGAAAATCATTTGCCTATTTATTTTCTCTGTGTGTGTGTGTGTGTGTGTGTGTGTGTGTGTGTGTGTGTATGTGGTGCATATACTACAGACTATCTGTGGAGGTCAGCTTTCCAGAGTCAGTTTTCTTCATCCACCATGTGTCTCCTGTGTCTAGAACTCAGGTCTTAAAGCTCAGAAGCAGGAGCCTTAACCTGCTGTGCCACACATCTGCTTCATAAATTCTACTTAAAATTGTTTTTATTCATAATTTTTGCTTCCATTCCTATTAATCAATTTTTGTTTCATATTTTAAAAATTGTTTTGAGTGAAAATTATTTACTTTATTTAACTTCTTAATAAATCCATTTGCCTTTTGCTCTACATTTATTTAAATATAAACTTGAAGATAAATGCCTTTTGAAGAGACCCAAAAGCACTACTTTGTGTTCCAAATGTGGCTGTGTGTTAATTATGTTATTCTGCTCAAAGAATGAGTCTGAGAGAATTCCCATTGAAATCAGACCAATCTGTCAGAGGGAAAACCGTAGCTGATGTGGTAATTAGGTGACTTTCTACAGAGACTTGAAATGCCAATGACCACGTTTCTATTATTCCTACTTGAGTGTAGGACTGTTCAGATTCTGTTTTCTAAAGCCACTCATTCCAGAGAAGCATGTGGCCCCACAGAGCATTTTCACAAGCCTCATTGTGTGTTCCCTAATCTTTCTGACTAAAAGGACCTGACAGCTCTCATTCCCTTTGACCAGCTACTTTCCCAACCGAGTTCCACCAACTCCAGAAACATTGAAGATTTTTTTCATTATGCGGAAACATGATTCATTTTAATTGGAGAGAGCTGGCCCAGAGTTTCCAAAAGGAAATTTAAGCTTAGACAAAGAACACTTTGGGCAGAAAGATTCATTCTTCACAAGCTACTGTGAAACCAGAGGACATGAACCCCAGTCTGTGACCTTAGCATTCACAGCTCCGAGTGGGCATCTGAAGGACCATTCTTCACTGTTCTTCCGTGACTTGGTCCTGGTGTATAGAAGAGAGCTAGCTGCCCAGCAGGGCTCTTCTGCACTGGTTTAGATGATTTGTTTCTACCACGCATAATTTAGACAGTTCTCTTTGTGGCATATGTTTGTTACTCAAGTTTCACACTTGAGTTTTACATGTCACTTAGCATCTCCTTTCCATGGAAAAGAAGGTAGTGGAGGATGGGCTTGGGTATGAAGACCATCCGTCATGACGACCTGAGGTGAGAAATCAGTAACTGTGGGAACCTGGGGATGGGGAGGAGAGGTGACTCCTTCTATAACTGGTGGACAAATATAAAACATATAAAACAGTTGCTTCTAAGTCAGGGAGGAAATGGACAAAGTGAGTCTGAGACTTCAGGGCCAGAGCCAGATGGAGGTGTGAGGTTGTTCACAAAGGCTGATGGAGATTAGGGCAGGAAGTAGAAACATGGACCAGGTGGAAGAAGTGAGATGTGAGTGACCAGCAAACACAGATTCAGTTGGTACTGAATGCAACGGTCCACTATGGAAGAAGCAGTCATAGTCACAGGACACACACAGATCAGTGACTCACCATTCACTCTGGCGGGGACACCAGGTAGGCAAGTGACAGCAAAGCCAGTGAATCTGAGTTGTAGGTTTCAAATCCTATCAGGTGACAGGCTTAGTCTATGGTTGGTGAAGGTTAGTGGCGTGCCAAATTAATACATCCTAAAGAATTTATCGGACAGGTAAAAGGACATTATGCTGTTGAGGGGGCTAGCATTGACCCTTTGTATGAGATTAACCTTTTCGGGCTTCTGCCAATAGGTAAGAACACGTGTATTTGTGTTTTCCTCCCTTTCCAGTTCACACGGTGTCCTTCAGTTTCACCCATGTTACTGTAAATGACAAGATTTCATTCTTTTTATGACTCTATTATATTCTGTTTATTTTTCAGTTTTCCTTTATGTGGAGGGGGGTTCTGATACAAGGGTATCACCATGTTGCCCAGGATGACCTGGGACTCACAATTATTCTTCCCTAGCCTTCCAAGTGCTGAGATTACAATGTTAAACCACCCCTCTGGCTTCCCTTTTATGTAAATACCACACTCTCTTTATCCACGTATCCACTGATAGACGTTCCCTAATTGTAAATAGTCGCTCTCCCAGATCAGAGAGAAATGTTCAGGGTCCTTATGAAGGGACATCCACATACAGCAGAGTGCTTGCACAGACATGTCACTGCCTGCTCTATTTTTCTGTAGGGACCTAGTTCTCAGCCTTTCTTCTGCTTTCCTGTCACTGCTTTTTCTTGTGTGACCCAGTGAATGGAGAATTTCCAGGTCTCATTGAATTTGATGCAATCCCTAAGGAAAACAGTGTGAAATGGAAGGGGAGATGTTGGTCACAGAGCGGGGAGGCTCCTTTTGTGGGTGAGTTATCCTAGTATATACCTTGAAGATTATCATTCATGAAACCACATAGCATGCTTGAATTTTGCTACGAAAAAACCAGATCTTTAACATCCCCCAGATGTATACACAAACACTAACTAAATGACGGATGTTAATTTTTTGACTATGGTATAATTATTTTACAATGCCTTTGTGTATCAAAACTTCACATGCCAGTTTTACAAACACATAATTTTGATTTGACAAATTATGCTTCTATTAAGCTGAAGAGAAAAAGAATAGATTCAGGGAAGGGTTAAGAATAGGAAGGAGGTTGGCCAGGATTTTTCCATTTCAGAAGTAGGGAGCACAGGAGCTGAGTGAAGCCTTCCTTCTTGAAGGCCCAGGGCTCCTCATGGAGGCAGAGACAATTTCAGCTTCATGGGCAGATGAATGGTGGGCACTTCTGAAGAGAGAAGTGAAAAGCAAATGATGCCAGAACCTGAGAAGGCACCCTCTGGGATGATTTGTGAATCACTGCTGCTAACACCTTCTAACTGCACTCATGGCTGGGACATGAATGTATAGGAATGCAGGTACACATGTGCTGCAGTGCCTGTGTGGAGGTCCGAGGACCACATCAGGTGTCAGTTCCCGCAAAGTTCCAGAAATCTCGTCTCCACTTCACATCCCTTCATAAGAGTGCCGGGGCTACAGATGGCTCTGTTTAAAATGTGACTTTTGGGGAGTCAGACTTGAACCCACACATTTTTTAATGAATTGTTGTGGAATAATCGTTTTGTGCACCATGAAGATGGGTCTTTGCTATGGCACCTTTTGATTGGTTTAATAAAGAGCTGAATGGCCAATAGCTAGGCAGGAAGAGATTAGGTGGGACTTCAAGGCAGAGAGAGAAGAAGGGGAGATGAATCCAGACTTGGAGGAAGGGGATTCCGAGAGAAAACAGGAGGTGCAAGATGGAAGAGAGGTAAAAAGCCATGAAGCAAAATGTAGATGACTATAAAGGGGTTAATCTAAGTTATAAGAGGTAGTGGGGCCAGCCTAAGCTATAAACCGAGCTTTCAGAATTATTATGTCTCTGTGTCATTTTTTGTGAGCTAGTGGCCCAAAGAAAACTGTCTCCAGTGAATAGCACATTTACCCACTGAGACATCTTCACAGCCCCTATTTTAGCCAACTAACCAATGAGATAGTTGGCCATCACAGGAAATGGGGCGAGAAAAACTTTCTAGAAGAAGATCTGCTGTCAGTGTGCTCTTCCATTTTCATCATTGTACTGTTTAACATTCATTCTTTGCAAACAATAACAATCACACCCTCCCTAGAAGAGCTTTATTTAATTTTGTGTGTTGATATTTTTCTTGCATGTACATCTGTATATCACATGTGCTTGTTGTACTCACAGAGGCCACTCATACATCAGGTCTCTGGGAACTGGAGTTATAGAGAATTGTAAGGTGTTGTGTGGTTGCTGGGAGCTAAACTCAGTCCTCTAGAAGAGAAGTCAGTGCTCCTAACTACAGAACCATCTCTCTAGCCAGCCCCTCCCATTTTAGAATATCTTATTGCATTAGAATAAGTCAGTGTATCATTTAGTATTACAAAATTATAGACAATGTTAAGAATTTTTGTGTCTTTATTAATGCAGAAGACAATCTATTTTAAAGCTGAGAGATTAAAAGATGACTCACAGGAATTCAAGCTAAGGAACCTAGTTATTTAAATGAACTTCTTTCTTAAAATTGTAATGTAAAGGAAATTCTCAGTGAATGGAGGTGAAGAGGATTGCTTGCACATCCATCCAGGTGGGGATGGGGGTGGGGGTTGGATGTGTGGCTAGGGTATGAAGCCAGTAATTGCAGTTCTGAGATCTGGAGGTCAAGGCAGTTTGTTCCAGGTGTGGAACTTGCTGGTGGCTAGATTGATCAGGATACAGTTTAGAATAGCTGGAGGGATGGGTGGGTACAACATATTGAGGAACCTTTAAAGCATTGATTCCTCACTGCCTCCTTGGTGCAATGACCTCGCCCTTCATTCCTTCCTGGCACAAGGTGATGGGGTGGTGAAAGTCAACAGGGATGGGGGTGGGGTAGCTGCAGGACCCTAGGACCAGGAGGACAGTACTTCCCCAGCCTCTGCTGAGATAAGGATTTTCACAGCAAGAACTTTCAGGAGCTTTACATAAAACTAACTCTTGGTTGTTCTAATTCTGCCCCTTTCCAGGGAAAATTATTGTATAGGGGCCAATGATAGGAAGTCTTAGCCATCTCTTTATAAGGTGTCTGGGATGTCATAAGCCACTGTCCTGTAAAGTTTGGAGCATAAGTCATGGCTATAAAAAGATGCTATTTGATTTTCCAATTGTTTTGCACACGTGAGCTGTGGAGGATAATGTCGTATCCCCCTCTACTTATTTCTTGGAAGGCGTAATGAGTAGTCATTTGATTTGGGCTCACTTAACTCAGTGTCTGATTCTTAGTCTGTCTCCTTCCTTTTGCTGAAGTTGGTTCTCAGGAGGGGCCCAAGATCCCCTGTATTTCTAATTCTGCTTGATTTTGATTGGCACCACACAATCAAAACAGTTCCTGCTAAGTCTGTCAAATGTTGACAAGTAATATTGTAGTCAGCCCAGGAAATCCCAATGGGCAAAATATCATGTGCCTGTTTTGTGCGTAATTTCAGAACAGTACCAGTACATTTATCAAATATTTACATAAGGGAGTTGGAGGAGACAGATGATGATCAAAGTTGATGATCAAAGGTCAAGAAGTCTCATTAGACAGGAAGAATGCTTTGTTATTACATCACACAGTGTAATGATAATATAATGCCATAATTAATGGTAGAGATTGAACATCTACAAATTTTTAAAAGTGAATTATAAATGTTTTCAATGCACAATTTGGGGTGATGGATGCTATTGAGCTTGATTTAACTATTACAAATCACTTCTATAAATCATATCATGAATTTGTACAATTTTAGTCAATTTATAATAAAAGGAAATCCCAAATATTAAAACAGTTGTGTGAACTGTTGGTCAGACCCTGTCTCCATGCCTTAACTAGTACCCACTTGTAGTTTGCAGCCTTATAACAAGCCTCTGATTTAGCTACTGTTTTTTACTCCTTTATTATTTATGTGCATGCCCACCATCTCTCCAGCCCTTGATTTAGCCAGTGTCATCATAGTCACATTACATGTGACTATGTTACAGCTTCAGGAAGATAAAGAACTCCAGGTCACATAGCTAACAGAAATGGGACTGAAAACTGGACCCTTACAGAAAAAGCTAAGATAGTGTTGTGTTTGGTCTTCATTTATAAATAATTCCCAGGGCCCAGGATATATAGCTCAGTAGGAAACTGCTTTGCATGTACAGGATCCTGGGTTTGGTCATGGACACTGCAAAATAAAAATAAAATATCCTAAATTTCAGGGAAGTTGAAGGAATAGCATTAGCACACACAGACTGTGGAGGTTCTCTTAGTATTACATGTGTAAAACTGTCTTGCTGAAACACAGGTTTGTAATGGGTAACCTTTATCTTAGGATACCAGAAGACACTGGACTGCATCTTTGCTAAGTGTGGGATTTTTTTCCCTTAGAGAACATCAGAGTATTTATCATTTTGAAAACATTGAACACTGATTCAATTTGCTTAATTTACCATCTGTATTTCCATGTTGACAGTTGACCCAACAATGCCCTTGATTATTTCCTCTGTGATCAGATCCAGCTCAGGGCCAGCTAGGCATTTGTGCCCAGCTGCCCCATCTCTCTGCCTGCTGTAATTGGAAACATTTCAGTAACCCTTGTTCATCTTTTTAAACAATGCCCCCTTTGCAGAATGTATTTCCCCTGCCTTTGAAAACTAGAACATGCATTTCTTTGTGTTGTATTTGTCTATTCAAGATAACCCTGCGACCATCTCAGGGTCTCCTTCCTGGGACCCATGTGTCTTTGTTCCATATTCATGAGGCTAATGTTTACAGTATCAATTGATCAAGGGGTTAGGTGCTTTCTCTACTGTGTGATCAGTGACCCACCTGCTCTTGCAACCAAGTTATAGTATATAGGAAACTGAAACGTGTTTTCCTGCCATGGAGAAGTGAGGAGCATGGGATAAAAAGAAAAGGGGGGAGGAGATTCTGAAATGTCATCCATGCAATTGGAAAGGCTGAAGGATGGGGGGCGGGAACAAGATAAGAACAGCTGATTCATTAATCAGCTGACAGATGACAGTTTACATTCCTGGTTGTGTGGAGAAACTTAAATCACATGACACATAGGCTACCAGGGCCACCATACTCTATTTCAGTGGTTCTCTGCTTTCCTAATGCTGCGACCCTTTAATCTAGTTCCTCATGTTGTGGTGACCCCCCCAACCATAAAATTATTTTGTTGCTACTTCATAACTAATTTGCTACTGTTATGAATTGTAATGTAAATATCTAATATGCAGGATATCTGATAGGCACCCCTGTGAGTCATTCACACCTCCCCAAGGGCTTGGAAGACCGCTGTCCTATTTACATATGACCTTTTCAGGCTCTGATCCCCAATGGGCACAGAAGTGTTATGTATCTCCCACCCCAAAACTTTCTCCACTTTTACTCCTTAACTCCATCCATCATGCATTCTGGGTAAATAACTTGGGCCACCTGTCTGCAAATGCTTCTTATAGAATACCCCATCACCCATTTCCCCACTGTTTCATACCCTTGTTGTGTAAATGGAGGGAGCCTGTGCCAAAGACTGGACCTTTTCTGGTTAGCACCTAGAAGGGCTCAGTGCACTTGGTCTTAAGAAGTTTGATTGACAAGGGACCACACACACTCCCTTAACCTTCAGCCACAGAGTCTCCTGCAGTGGCAGAGGCCTCCCCATGCCACAGCACTTGGTTAGCTCTGAGGTACAGCTGGAGCATTTTGGGACTTTGATATTTTCAGGCTCTGATGACTCAGCTTGCATTTGTGAAATTATGAAGTGGCCGAGGCATGCCCTGAAAGAAAAAGGAATGGAACTTCCTCTCTTGTTTGAGGGCAAAATATATTAAAAATGTCTGTGGTCAGACTTGAGGAAAGGGCAGTACCTCTCTGAAGGCTGATAGATGGTAACTGTAGTGGGATTATGTTGCTTCATTGTAAATAAAATGTTGATTGGCTGAAGGCAGACAGGAAGGATGGGCAGGGCTTCCAAACTAAGAAAACTCTGGGAATAGGAAGAGCAGAGCAGAGATGCCAGAGAGACCACAATGAGATGCAGAGGAAAGAAGTTGAAATGGTGCTGAGAAAAGATACTTAGCTACATGGCTGAACGAGATAAGAATCATGTATTAGTTTAAGAGCAAGAGCTACAGCCATAGGCTGATCAGCATAAAATTAATACAAATGTCTGTGTGTTTCTTTGGGACTTCTGGTCCAGATCTTGAGGCTAGTCCTGGCCAAAAACTTACTACTACAGGTAACCAAGAGGGAAGTCTGGCTAGTTTTACACTATGGTCTGGAGGAAGCTACAGGGAGAGATTGATGGGTGTGTGAAGATGGCAAGATGCTCTATTCCAGGGGAACATACCTCAGTGGAAGAGTGTTTGAGCAGCATATACTAGGTCATAGGTTCAATCCCAGGTATTAGCCAAAGTGTGGGGTAGAGGAAGAAAGGAAGAGAGAGTGAGCTAGTCTCTCCAGTAGTAAGTATCCTTGGGATAGGTATATATTGAAGAGAATTGATGCAGACCTGGAAGTCCAGCCCAGGACTGAACATTTTGATTCTGTATAGGGAGAAGCCTCATCCATGTGCATAACTACATGTGACCCAAGGGAGGCATCTAAAGAGAAAAGATGAAGAATATTCAGGTAGAAATAATTAAAGAGAAAAGTTACAGCTGAGATGCGTGAGCTGTGCCATAATAGTTAATGCACTGAGCATCCAATTTGCCATTGACCTAGATAGTAAATTTTAAAAAATGGAAAACATGATCTGTTAGCTATAAAATTTAATTTCCATAAGAAAAACTTACTAAAACCAGGAAAAGCTTATCAATTTCTTAGGAGAAACAAAACATAACCCCTGGTACTTAAATATAAATACAAAGTGTTTTAATTTGCTCATGGGTAATAAACCCATTCCTCAGGTTGGCCCCCTGTCAGTTTTCACAGTTCAAAGTCTGTAATGCTGCAATACATGGAAGTCCTTATATCACGAGGAGTAACAAAGGGACTGGCCATGTTGAGATGGTGCCTGGGCAGAGTCACATCAGTCTCACACCAAAACATGAATACTAAATCCAGAGGCAGCTTCTGTCTGCTTATGCTCTCTTTGCAAACAATGCATAACATCCTCCCTCACAGCTGTGAGCAGTGGAGTACCGAATGCGGATTATAGTTCCCCAGCTACAAGATAGACACTCTGCTGTAAGCTGTCAAACTGAAAACCATCTGCAGACTCATCCTGTGGAAGTTCAGTAGCTGCATGAGCGCTGTTTGAAAGGCTGTGGAACCTGGGACGGGGCCGTGGCGGGACCTGGCCGAAGTGAACCTCTGATGTTGTACCTTGGGTCTAGTCTAGCTTTGTCTACCTTCTGGTCTTCTGCCTTGGACTTCTCCTTGCCTTTCTCACCATGGTGGACTGAAACCACGCTCTTCAACAAAGCTTTCTTTCCTTAACTTACTCATGTCAGGTATCCCTCACAGTGATGCAAAAATATCTAACATATGATGGAAATATGCTTCCATAGAGGGAAATGATACGGTCATAGCTTATGGGCGTCCTGTTTCTTGAGGAGTTTTTGTGTTTATTTATTATACTTAAGGATCTTCTTCCTAGCACTAACAGCAGGCGACTCACAACCACCTGTAATTCTAATTTTAGGGGATCAGTCTCCCTATCGTGGCTATTGTATACACATAAATAAAACAAAAATAAATATATTTAAGGATTCTGCAAAGCCCCATTTGCTTTAAAAAAAAGTCTCCTCATTGACTAGTCGGTCAGGTCAACAAACATGAAAAGACCTCCTTGTGAGAACCACATCAGAAGGCAGAGATGAACTCATGGTCCAAGTTGTTTATGCCAGAAAATGATAGTGTTTCATGTGTTTGAGGAACATTTTAAATTATTCTAAAACCTTGTTTTCAAAGCATTGAGCAGAAGCCTTCATTATAACCCACCCCTCCTCAGCTTTTAACTATTTTCCCGTTGGACCACAAGGGGGCACTGTGTGCAGCATCCCTGAGCAGGCAGAGAACAGGGCTTCAGATGAACAAATTGTTCCAAAAAGCTCGTTACTGAAGTGAAGGGTGCTATTTCTCCACACTTGGAGGCTAATAAAGAATTCTTGGGAGCCCTTTCCCAACAGGGACCACCATCTGAAATGGGCTAGCTCCCCACGTTTACCTCGGTTGCAAGCAGCAGAGTACGTGCTAATTTGTTTCCAGCATGTTTTTCTCTGCACAGGTCCCTACAAGTCAAGTCCTGCACAGGGTGTTTCTAACAGATCTTTAACATGTCTTTTGTTCCCTGGCTTGTTGATTTTCTTTTGCAAACAGGACTATCACTACAACCAAACTTTTTTTTTTTTTTTTGCTAAACTTTAGGCCTTTGCCTGTGTGGATGAGATGTCTAGATAGATAGATGGAGGTAATTGCTTGAGGGTAAAGATTTTTTTCAAACACTCTCCTAAATCACTCTCACACTTTGACATTTCAACCCTGTGCAAGACTCCGAATTAAGGTGTGCCTCTGACCAATTCTAAAATGTTCAGTTGGCGGCCATTGTTCTCAGAAGTTTCTACCACTTGTAAGGAACTGAAGTCCCGAAGAGCTCAGATGTTCTCAAGCGCCTCCTTCAGGTTCCAGGTCTTAAAGGAGACTCATAACTGCCTCTGGAGGGTGACTGCTGGGAGGTGGGCAGTGTCTGGAGTCTGCTGTGCCCTGGCTGCCAGGCAGGCGAGGGAAAATTAAGGGGATGTTTTCATTTAACGTCATATTTTGCTGACTCCTGTCTCCCTGGAAAACTGTCTCTGAGAAGACAATATAAGACACTCTCTGTGAACTCACTTTTTCTTAATTATAGTACTTGGGAGAGGACTTAGAGCATGTTGTTAGGTGATGTTTTTTCAAAGCTGCAAAGGAATTTCTTGCAGACAAGGTAATAGTAAATTCTATTTACTGAATTTTCAGCTGCCTCTTTTATCCCCTGGGCTTTTGCGTCTATTCATTAAAATCTTTTCAAGGTTGTGTGTATATTTTCTTCTCCCCTCCCTCCCTCCCTCCCTCCCTCCCTCCTCCTCCCTCTTTCTTGTTGAAGTACAGTCTTTTGTGGAGCTCAGGAGAGTGTCTTTGTTTGAACTCGGGCCATCCCCCTCTTGTTTTTTGTTTGTTGGTTTGTTTTCTCAGTGTGTCCTCTTCTTTGTTCTGTGCCTGGCCTACTGCTCACTGATAGGCAGAGAGAATGCATCAGTAAGGACTGCACCAGTGTCTCGAGCGCTGGACATGCAGCGAGGTTTGGCCACTGGCCACTCGAGCATGTGTCTCTGACCGGCCTCACTCTCCTTTCCCATCCCCTCTGCCTTCCCAAAACCCTTTAGATTACGTTCCTAAAGCTAGCCACCAAGGCCTATTCCCTTATTTGGGCACTTCCTCCTCCTCCTGAGGCTGACTACCAAGGTCCAGCGATCAATAGCCCCCTTTGACTCACCTAATTAACAGGCCCAATTAAAGTTAAACTCCTCATCCTAACACAGGGTCTCCCCTTTACCTTTATAAACCACCATTTGCCGATGTGCCATGCCTGTCTCCTCTCTCTCTATCCAGAGTCAATCCTTTGTCCCTCTGGAACAAATATCCCCACCTCTTTTCCTGCCCCCCCTTCTCCCTCATCCCCCCATCTCCTTTACCACTACATTAGAGCCCATTCTAACACTCCCCCCCTGTCCTCTGTTACCTATCTGCCTTATGGTGCAGAGGTGCGCAGGGTGGGGGTGGGGGGATTGTCCTCCCCAACCCCTGCTGTCAGCTCCTGGGCACAGGTAGGAGAACTGGCCCCGTGGGTCATAAGAGCAGAGAATCAACCCTGTTAGCTCAGGTGTGGGTGGGTGAGCCAGCCCCAAGGTTGTAAACATGGGAGAGCTGTTCCATTTCTCATCTGGCAGACCAACCAACCCTAAAACTGCCTGATAAGTATTTTTAAAGTTCCCAGTGTGGCTCCCTCTGCCAACACAAAAGCCAAATTAAGCCAAAATAAAAGTCCAGTTTAACAATCAAAGCATCCCTGGATGATCTCAGGGGAAGGCAAGAAATCATGTGGCAGGTCTATGGACCAGATCTTAAATAACCCATAGGAGCAGTCTTGAGTTAGGTCCAGGGAGGAGTTGCCTTTTGGCAGGCTTTCTGAGGGGGGGGGGTCTGGAGAGAGCAGAAAGGGCTGAAGTGGGGTTCCCCACTAAACAAAGCTAAGACCCAGGGTTATGACTTGGCCTGCCACCGGAACCTGATATGCTGACCCGAAGCTGCAGGATCTCTGCAACACAGGGCAATGGCAGGTTACCCGGGAAGAATCCCAGTAAAGAGCCAACACTGATAGTATTGTAGAAACCAGAGACCTTGAACCAGACTCTTCAAAATTAACATTTGCAAGTAAAGATATATGGGCAAAGGGTTTATGGCATGACCCACTGGGTCACACTACAGCTTCCATAACGAGATTTTTAATTTTTTCCCTTAAATTTTATTTTATGGGGGGTGGGTGGGGTGCACAGGGGCAGAGGGTGGATGTGGAGGGACCTGAAAATGAGTAGGCTCAAAATACATGATGTAAAAGACACATAGAATAAAAACAAAACAACCCTTCGCCCCAGAAACCTCCATGAACCAAACCCAAAACTAGACTTGTACTGTCATTTGCTGCCGATTTCTGCCTGAGTCAGAAAACAGCAGCTTTAACTTTTCTTCCACGATTAATAAAGAATTCGGTGAAAACAGGTGTGGTTCATGCCTTATCGGGGTCTCAAGGGAGTCCCCGCAATGCCAGTCTCCTTCACACCTATCACCTCCATCGGTCCACATCTACACAAACAAACATAACAATACCCTGGCTTGTTTCCTCACCTCCATCTTGAACCACATTTGATGTATCAGCTCTCCTGTTTCCTTTGCCACATCCCCAGAACCTGTCCCTTTCCATTTATGTCCCCAAACACCTAAACTGCTTCAGATAGAACCCACTTAGTGGCCTGATCTCATCCCACTCCTATCGAAAACTTTTCAATTGCTCTGGGACTAAAAAGTCCTTTCAGTAGCTTCTCCAGCCTGGTAGGTTGCTGCATGACTTTTTGTGGGGAGACGTGAACAAACTCTGTTCACCACAAACAGATCAAAGGAACAATTCCCCCCAAGTCTAGCTTGAGTTTATCTGGGACTTGAGCAGGAACATGGGTGAGGAATTACATTCAGGAGCATTACAAACTCAGCTTCATCACTAACAAGTTCAGCCTGTATAGGTGACTCATCAAAGCAGCATGGCCCTGTCCCCTGTGCAGGTCACAGGCAGCTCACTGGAGAGTCTCTTCTCCCTCAGAGACTGCTACTACCTGTATAATCTTGGTGTTGGACCCCATGAGTCATGTAACTTTCTTGTGAGTTTCATGAACCTCACGTCTACCCTTCTGGGAAGGAATTTTTCAATCTGCAGGAAATAGCTACACAATGCTCCACCCCTTTCTCCAGCATTCCCCACACCATCTGGCCTCTACAAAGTTCCCTGAACCTTGGAGTAGGTCATACAGATATCTACTATTTCTTCCATTTACCTTTGATTGTTAGGCTGTATACTTAACCACATTTGACCAGGTTTGAGTCTGCATAATAGCCATGTCCCATTGAAAAAAGAAATTTCCTATCTATGAGCTAGGTTGAGAGCAGCAGTAACCTTTGGGTATAAGCACAAATATTTAGAATGTAATATAACAGGCAGAATATAACCACTTACCAAAATAATCCAGTAGCCTCACCTCTGAAGCCTATGACCTTCCTATCACAGATTGACCCACCACCTCCACATCAATATTAAACACAGGTTTCCTTTGGAGGTAGCTTGAATCTAATTGGAAATGGGGTGGATGCACTTGTAACAGTTACATCACTGCCTTTATCAATGCATTTATTTTACTTTGCATGTTGATACACTTAATGCAGGATCTATAGAACCCACTTAGTTCTTAGTTCTATAGAACCCTAACCCTACAATTGTCCTGTAGATGGTATAATGCCTTCCTACAAGAGGTGGCAGACAGGGAAGGTGCTTCCAGCTCAGTCCTACCTTAACTTCCTAATGTCGTAAAATTAGAGTGTGTTGATTTTCATAACATTACAGAAATTATTGCCATGTCCTGGCTTATGAACAGTAACAGCCTTTGTGGCTTGTGAAGCCTTGGGATGCCTTCCTGGCCAACAGCTCATTGAAGGATAACACAGTACCCCTGGCACTGGGATTTCCATTCAGCAACCTTTTGTGAGTGTCCCTTTTCACCCATTTGGAATGCTTTCTGCATTTAAACACTTTTATTTATTTATTTATTTATTTATTTATTTATTTATTTATTTATTTATTTATTTATTTTTACTGCATCTCTGCATTTAAACACATTTATTTATTTATTTATTTATTTATTTATTTATTTATTTAATTTTTAGGTGTGTTTCCAAGTCTTCATGACACACAGGATTAACATAATAAATTTTTTTTTTTTTTACAAAGAATTGGCCAAAGCCAATTGATCTTAGGAGTCATCAGCTAAAGGAAACTTAAGTTAGCACATTATAATACAGTCTGAAGCAATCCCATGACTCAAATGAGCCAGCCTATTAGTGGCTGACTCCAGGGTCCTCCGTCTTTGCCGCAAGTAGAGATGCACAGTTAGTTTATCAAGTTTGTCCATTTGTACTGCATCCCATTTGCCCCAACATTCACAGCTTTTAATTTTTTGTTTAAGTATTTCTCAATTTGAGCAGTCCAAAGGCAGAGCATTTCCTCACTGCCATTGTGTCTTGTATTGGGCCATCTTTCTTCTTTGCATGCTGAATCACAGGTTATCTTTTGTATATTAAAGTTCTCACCCAGGGGATATCTTCTATGACTTCTACCTTGCTGCCTCCCTTCCCATTGTCTGATTCTTCCCATGGGTTTCATATGTTTGGATTTCCTGGAAAGACTCCCTAGCATTGATCTGCTCAATGCTCTCTCCCTTACTTCCTGTTGACTCTAAGAAATAGAAAGCTAAAGCTAACATCTCCATCTTACCAAACTTTCCCCTACCTTTCCTGCTAGATAAGGGGTTAATACAGAAGGCAGCATCATGGGTATTTTTCCATTGTTATGATTCTTCTCCAACATAGATAAGTTCTTTCTGAATAGATGGCTTGGCCTGCCTTGCATGTCTTCACTGTAGAGGTCAGACAGTCGCCGCCACAGCCTGTGTATGATAGAATTCCATATGTACCGCTATTAGAGACTGAAACAAGCACTCTTGTCCATCAGTTCTTTTGAGGTCATCCTTGTATTTGCATGGCATGCCATTCCATATCATTCCCCAAAGAGTAAAATGGCCTCTTTGGGAATCTACCCAAGGATCCTCAATGCTCAGTTTGCACAGCATTATTGCATGTCTTATTCCCCACAGCAGGGGGCCTCATAATTGCCACTTCAGTGGGAAGGGACACCACTCCATACCATGTGAAGAAAGATCATCATACTGAGATTGCCGCTGTAGTTTCACCATGATCAGATGTGTCAGCATTGATTGCATGGCTGTTGCCCACAACAGAGGTCATGCATGAACTCCTGTCAGACTCCTCCTGGTTTGTCAGTCACTCTTGGGCATCAGTTGTGCTGTCTGAGTTTCCCTAGGGTTATGTGAACAAATGTCTATTCACCCCAAAATGGTGCCAACAACAGACCAAAGGGTCACTTCTCCCCAAGTCTAAATTGGTGAATGAATGTGTTTATTGGGAATTGCTTATGGAGTATGGCTGAGGGATTGCTTATAGTACTATGGGGAGACTGAGGAAGGTGAATCCTGAAAACCCCATCCCAGGAGGTGATGACTTGGGAAGCTGTGTCTCTGGAGCTCTCTGAATAGCTTGCAAGGAGCTCTACCAAAGAGTCTTTTCTCTCCCAGAAACTGTATACTGCCTTTATGTCCACTGAAGCCAGGGCCCTTCAGGATCTCATGTTTGTTTTGTGAACTTCAATATGACCCTGCAGAGGAAATAGAAAATGCACATCATGGCACCTGCCACATCTTCCTTCCATGGTTCCTCCTGTCCCCTTCCCTACAGAGCTTCTGGTGAGTCGGCCACTTCCAGGTTCTGGGACTTGGGATCCTAGAATCCTTGGGATCTTTGGTACCCATCCCCTGTTCCTTCCAGCATCCTTTTCTCTTTTAGCCTAAATAAAGTGTTCTCTAATCAAATTTTAGATAGAACATTATTTCATGAAGAATGTCCTATGTACCCCCCCCCACCACCTTGGTTAGGTTGTTCCTGTATCTCCTTGGACATTACCGTGCATCTTTACTGCACAGGATGTCATGGAGTTTCAAGTTACACACACGCGCACACACACACACACACACACACACACACACACACACACATACATGCACACACACATACATTTTAAAGTCAGCTTTTTCTTTCTTTTTTTCTTTTGGTCAGATGATAGGTTCCATAAAAGCAAGGGTTGTGCTGTACCCTCGGTACCAGGTACCAGTAGATATTCAATAAACATTTTCAGAACAAATAAATGGTCCGATTTATATTAATATTGAGCAAGCCTAGAGGAAAGACTAGTGAAGTTTGTCTAAAAGATGAGCAGGTGGGTAAAGCTTGTTCTCTGTCTCTCTTGCTTTGAATTTTCAGTGTCAGGGGTCAAGGCAAGTAGCAGCATGAGAGAGAAGTCAAGTGGTCCAGATAGCTTTTCTGCAGAACTCGTGGGAGGCGAGGCTATTGTAGGGAATGGGGAGAAGTGGGCCTTGAGCTGTACATTATAGACTTGTTAGTGCTTAACTGTAGGAAACTTGCACACCAGCAACAGCATATATGCGATGGAACATGCCTACAGCCACGCTGTATTCCCAGGAAAGCTGACGCAGCTTCATTCATGGTCTTACAGTAACTTGTATGCAAGCTCTGGGGGAGATTCTGTCAGATTCAGGAGAGCGAACAGTGGGCTCACTTTATTTAAGAGCAATTGTGCAGCCGTGATTGCTTCATGATTTCCCTCATGTCTCTGAGAAAGCTTCTGGTCATGGCAACTGTCATTTCATCTTTAATTTTTTTTGCTTGCTTTTGAGGTCATAATTTAATTAAAATGTTTCTTCATTCTGTTTCCTCCCTCCAAATACTTCGGTGTGCAGCCCTTCAGTCATCTTCAGGCTCTTTTGTCATTAATTGATATTGCATGCTTTTGGTCAGCATTTCTGCTTTAATTGATACACCAACACTGTTATATATATAATTAGTTCATTGCTTCTTATTTCTGAATTTTACTTTACCATAGTTTGTTCATCTACCTGTTAAAGACTCCTGGGCCATTTCTACTTCAATATGATTATGAATTAAAAAAGAAGTTAATTAAAACATCTTTCACATTTACTCATTTTGTATATGTTTGCACACTCATTTACACATGCCACACAACATATGGAAGATGATTATTTTCTTCCACTCTGTGGATCTCAGAATCAAACTTAGATTGTCAGGCGTGGCAATAATCTTTCTTACTTGCTGAAATCTCACTGGCTCAAAAGCTATCGCTTTAAAAATCTTTTATAGTTAAAATTTAGAAGGGCTGGAGAAGTGGCTCAGCATTTACGAGCACTGGTTGCTGCCCCAAAGGACCTGAGTTCAATTTCCAGAACCCACATGGAGACTTACAACCCTTTGTAACTCCAATTACAGGAAATCTGATGCCCTCTCCTGGCCTCCTTGGACACTAGGCATCAACATGGTACACAAACATATGTAGGCAAAACACTCCTACACAAAACCTTTAAAAAAAATAACAAAATAATTAGGTGAATGTTTTTTTTCTTGGGAATTTATAATTTCTAGGTTATATGTCAAGCATTGTGTGTAGTGGTTAGGTCATTTTATATTCCCCATATCAATATGCCAGAGTTCAGATATATTACTAGTTATTACTGATTTTATTTGTTTATTTGTTCTATTTGTGATTGAAAGAGAAATTACAAAATCTCTACCTACTATTACAGAGTTTCATTTTTTTCCCCATTTAGTTCTGTTAGTTTTTGCTACATGTGTTTTGAGGCTTTGGAGTTGGGCACATGCCTATTAGGAATGCTTTGCCTCTTGTAAATTGATTTTTGCACCCTTCCTTGCTCGTGCTAAATTTGACAGCGTTCTGATAGAGCTGTTCTAGCTTTCTTCCTGGAGATGGAATGTGCATTGCATATTCCTTTTTATTCTTTTGTTGTTACCTGTTCATTTTCACTGAAATGGGGTGTCTTTTAAATAGCCTTGCTTCTAAAAATCTAGCCTAAGATTCTCTCATTTTTAATGGGGGTATCTGTTGCTTAAAAGAGATTGTCGCTGAAAGTTGAGCATACAGAAGTGTGTTGTTTGATGAGTCTGAATGTACATATGTGAAACCATGACATATAGAAAATGGACATTTTCCATTACTTGTATTTCCATTTCTCTGGGCTCCTGTGAGATTAATACCTCCTATTCCTATTCTCCCCAACTGGCTACTGATATTCTGTCATTACACTTCAGTTTGTATTTTTTTTCAAATCTGACTATGTAGCCAGGTTGGCCTCAAACTTTTGCATTCTGTGTTCATCTTCTGTGTGTTTGTATTACAGGCACGCAATACAATATAGTCTGGTATTTGTAGTTTATGAAATCTTATTTAAGTGGAACCATAGCATTTACTATGGGATTTTTGGTATTTTTTTTTATCATAGTGATTTTGAAAAATGTTCATGTTAGGTCTTTATTTTAACTGTGTCTTTTTTTTTTTTTCACGTGTAGGGATTTGCCTTAGGTAGGGTTTTTTATTGCTGCGATAAAGCACAGTGACCCAAACCAACTTGGTGAGGAAGGAGCTTATTTAAGCTTACAGTTGTAGTACATCATGAAGGGAAGTCAGGGCAGGAGCCCAAGGCAGAAACCTGGAGGCAGGAACTGAAGCAGAAGCCATGGATGGAGGAGTGCTTTCTTATATCCTGCCCAGGGTGTCACCCCCATAGGTCTAGGTCCTTCTACATCAATCACTAAGGAAGAAAATGCCATCATAGACTTGCCTGCAAATCAGTCTTATGGAAGCATTTTCTTAGTTGTGAATTTCTCTACTCAGATAACTCTAGCTTGGGTCATGTTTGAAAAACCCATTGAAGACAATACTATGTGGGTAGGTAGAAACAACTTTATGCCTTCACCAAGATGAACCTTTGGGTTGTTACTAGCTCTTGTTACATACAGAACTGCAATGCATTATTGTAAGTCTTTGTATGTTTGCATTTAGTGTCTCTTGGGTAAATACTGAGGAGAGGAATTATCTGATCATCCAGTAGGCAAAGCTTTGCTTTTGATGACCAGGCTGTGTTCCAATACATATTTGTGCCATTTCTCATTCTCACCCATGCATTTGGTGTGGCTTTTATTTCATTTGTTTATTACCCATTTATATGCCTGCTTTGGTGAAGTTTCTGCTTAGAATTTTTGCCTCATTAAAATGATCGGTCCTCTCATCCCATAAAACTCCCGATGGATGTTTGTTGCAGAAGCATGTTGGATGCCATGAGGCTTGAATTTTGTTTTCTCTTTAAAATTTTACTTATTATCCTTGTGGGTCTGTGTGATGTGAGTGTATAAATGTGTGAGTGTATATATATATATATGTATGTATATATATATACATACATACATATATACATGTGAGTGTGAACGAGTATAGACTAATTGTAGAGGTCAAGGAACAGCTTTCAGGAGTCAGTTCTTTCCTTTTACTGCGGGTTCTAGGTATCAAACTCAGATCAGCAGGCTTATGTGGCAAGCCCCTTTTACTTACTGAGCCATGTTGCTGGCCCCAACCAAAAGATGGACCAACTGACCAACGAACCAACCTTTCTTTGAAGTAGAATGTCTTTTATTTATTGACAACCTTATACATGAAAACAATGTATTTTGATCATATACCCCAAACCCCCTGTCTCAGGTACCCGTAACATATCTATCTCACTCTAGTGGGATTATGGTATGTTTTAAATATTTGTCCCTCCTACAGGTTTATTAAAAAGCTGAAAGGCAGGAAGTGTGGGCAGAGCTACCAGACTAAGAAAACTTTGGGAACATCTCAGAGCAGAGCAGAGATGCTGCAGAGATGCAGAGGAAAGAAGTTGAAATGCTGCTGAGTAAAGGTACTGACCCAAATGGCTGAACAAGATAAGAATCATGGGTTAGTTTAAGAGTAAATAGTTAGCAAGTTATATGCCTGGGACCCAGGCCAATCAACATAAAAATAATATAAGCATCTGTGGGATTCTGTGGGACTGCTAGACTGCTGGTTAAACCTCTAGTCTAGCCCCAAAAGTCCGGGCAAAAAACATAATACAACATCTCACTGTCCACTTTACACCCTATTCTGTTTTGTTTGTTTGTGTTAACCCATCAGGTCCGTTACTGCTGCCTGTTGTGATGTCAACTGATTTTGTTGGCCTGGACTTGTGTAGATCACCATAACTGTAATGAGTTCATGACAGCAATGGCTATGTCATGTCCAGAATTAATTTTGTCTTTTAACAGTCTCTTTAGAAGAGTAAACATTAAAAAAGATTTACTTTATGTTGGTGTTTTTCCCGAATATGTATCTGTGTACCATGACAGTACGTACACAGTACATACAGAGGCCAAAAGTGGGCATTGGATCCTCTAGAATTGGAGTTACAGGCAATTATGAGCCACCAAGTGAGTGCTAGGAACCAAACCTAGATTCTCTGGAAAGTCAGTTAGTGCTCTTAACTGCTAAGCCATTGCTCCAGCCTCACAAGTGAATATTTTTAAGTTTGAATATGTGCAATTATGTTTATAAATTTTTTCTATTTATGAAACTTATCTGCTTAAGATCACAAAAGATTTTCTCCTACATTTTCTCTAGAGTCTAAGAGTTTTACATTTAAGTTTCTGTTCTATGCAAGTTAATTTTTGTGCAAGGTATAATGTTAATATTTTTTTCCATAGACAGAATTGGTTGATATGACACTATTTTCTCCCCAAAGACATTCGATCTCCACAACTGGAATATCTTATTTTTGCCAAAAATCATTTACTGCCTTTCTGTATAAATGAAAAGTTACAAATGTTATGGTTGGACTTGGAAATTTCACCCACAGGTGCACATTTGAATGCTTGATCCTCAGTTATCAGCATACCTTGTAGGTTGTAGATACTTCAAGGATCCCAGGATGGATGTTGGCCTCATAATTACTTAACTAGACCCACTTGCAGCCTGGTGAGCCCTCTTTCTGCTTCTTAGATTCAACAAGACATGAGCAAGCCAAGATGCAACCTTCTACTTCATGGAACTAAACCAACATTCAGATCTTCCAGGATGGACAGACTGACTTCACCCTCTAAACTGTGAGTCAAAAGAAACCTCTCCTCCATTGATTCTATAAGATATTTTATGGCAATTTTAAGTGTTGCTGGCACACCACACGTGGTGGACCTAACATGGTGAAATTAAGAATTCCTGGTAAAGCCAGGATTGCCAAGACAAGTTTGCTCAACAAAAGAACCTCAGGAGGCATCACCATCCCTGACTTCAAGTTATACTATAGAGCTACAGTAATAAAAACAGCCTGGTACTGGCATAAAAACAGACATGTGAATCAATGGAACAGAATTGAGGATCCAGACATTAACCCAAAAACCTATGAACACCTGATCTTTGAAAAAGAGGCCCAAAATATTCAATGGAAAAAAGATAGTATCTATAACAAATGGTGTTGGCATAGCTGGTTAGTAGTGTGTAGAAAAATGCAAATAGATCCAAGCCTGTCACTCTGCACAAAACTCAAATCCAAGTGGATCAAAGACCTCAACATAAACCCAGCCACTTTGAACTTGATAGAAAAAAGGGGGAAATACACTTCTACGAATTACACAGGCGACCACTTCCTAAATATAGCACCAGTGGCACAGACACTAAGATCAACAATCAATAAGTGGGATCTCCTGAAGCTGGGAAGCTTCTGTAAAGCCAAGGACACTGTCAATAGGACAAAACGACGGCCTACAGAATGGGAAAAGATTTTCATCAACCCTACAAGTGATAGAGGATTGATCTCTAAGATAGATAAGGAACTCAAGAATCCAGAGCCCAAAAGCCTGAATAACCCAATCAAAAATGGGGTTCAGAACTAAAAAGGGAATTCTCAGCAGAAGAATTACAAATGGCTGAAAGACACTTGAAAAAGTGCTCATCATCTTTAGCCATCAGAGAAATGCAAATCAAAACAACTTTGAGATACCACCTGACACCTGTCAGATTGGCTAAGATAAAAGGCAAAGATGACAGCCTATGCTGGAGAGGGTGCGGAGCAAGGGGAACACTCCTCCATTGTTGGTGGGAGTGTAAGCTTGTTCAGCCACTCTGGAATGCAGTATGGCGGTTTCTCAGAAAACTGAGACTCAATCTCCCCAAGGACCCAGCAATACCACTTCTGGGTGTATACCCAAAAGACGCACAGTCGCAGTCCAATGGCATTAGCTCAACTATGTTCATAGCAGCATTATTTGTAATAGCAAGAACCTGGAAACAACCTAGATGTCCCTCAATTGAAGAATGGATTAACAAACTGGTACATCTACACAATGGAGTACTACTCAGGAGTAAGAAAAAGTTATATCCTAAAATTTGCAGGCAAATGAATGGATTTGGAGAATATCCTCCTGAGTGAGGTATCACAAACTCAGAAAGATAAGCAGGGGATGTACTCATTCATTAGTGGACTCTAAACAAAACAAAACAAAAAAAAACAAAAAAAAAAACAAAAAAAAGAAAAAAGCAAAGCATGCCCAAGTTGCAAACCACAACCACTGAACAGCTTGGGATTGGAAACACCTTGGCCTGACACCTTGGATCCCACTCCCCCTAGAGGAACGCCTGACTCAGTCTTGATGTTGTGGGGGAGAAAATTGAATTTGCCAGGAGTGGAGGCTGAACTAAGCAATATTGGGACCTTGGGACCTTGGGATCGCCTGCCCATGGTGGGGATGGGGAGATGTGGAGAATGACCTGATGTGGTGGGAGGGGGAAGGGACCTTGATTAAGGATATACAAGGATAGAAAATGGGACTACTTTATTCATAATAATAATAATAATAATAAAAAGAATTCCTGGCACATAAAGGCATGGTAAAGACTACATGGCACCAGTACAGAGGGCACACCCCTAGGCGTGACTAGGTATATTTCAGCCCACCTCTTCTCTTAAAAAAAAAAAACAAAACTGTCATGTGGCAGCCCACTCTCTCTTCCCCCTTCCCTTTCTTCTCTCTCTCTGTCTTCTCTCCTCTCTCCTGGTAACTCTCTAAAATAAACTCTCGTGTGGCACCTGGTTGTGAGTGTGTCTCTCTATGTGCAAAAAACTAACAGCAATCACAAGAGAAGTAATTAATACTCATGTGTATTCAAATACTTTCTATGTCTCAGTGGTTAGGAATTCATGTGGTTAGGAAGCTCTGTTTTTCTTCTAATATAATTTGCTTTGAATTGTTTCTTTGTGCCTATTCCAGAATGAATAAAATAATATCCACTGATTCTAAAACTATATAAGTGCTTCTACTCACAGGATAAAAAGAGAAGCCATCCTTCCCTGATTCAATGTGTGGGTACTGTAGCCAGATGTGGTGGCACACACCTTTAACACCAGAACTCTGGAGGCAGAGACAGCCAGCCTATGATCTATGGTCTTTTGGTCTATATAGACCAATTTGACTTTTTCTACTCAGAAAGCCTAGATGAGTCTATATTTAATTTAATGATAAAGGCAGACAAATGGAAAAGAAATTCAGTGACTATGAAGAGAATGACCTAAAAATTTAATAGTTTGTATATACAAGATGACAACAGGTAATACAAATTGAATAGTTTGTTTTGACAATATGGAATGTCATCATTCAGGTTAGGACAAGGCAGCCATCTCCCAATAGATACACACTGTACAGTAAAAACTACAAGCAAACCCTTCCTCACTTCATCCAGTGGTATTGATGCTCCATGACCCCTTTCCTCCACACACAGTGAACTGCAGACCAACAGCTCCGCTATTCAGTTTCTGGCAACCCAGAACTTTGAGAATTACAGTTGTGGTTTGTTTTAAAAAGCACCATCTCTTTGATAACTTCCAATGATTTAAAACATACATACATACATACATACACACACACACATACACACACTGACATCACATGTTCTTACCAAACCTCTCCCTGCATTTGTAATTTGGTTGTTTAAAACAAGTAACATAAATTTAGTCAAGACATATATAACAAATAAAAACATTTCCAAATAGGCTGGAATGAAATAATTTTCATGATTAGAGACTATAAGAATCATACAACTTGGTCATAAAGAGGGGAATGCCCATGTTGAATCTGACGGCTCTGGTGCCTGTGCTGTATCCACACAGCACAAGTGAAGAGACAAACCACACGGTTGATGCTGTGACTAACTGTCACATGGTGATGTGACTTATCCACAATGTCCATGGCCACAGGGGGATGTGAAGATCAGATCTCTGCAGCTGTTGTGAGTGTTGGGTCTGCACATATAAGTTTTTAGAAGGGTGTAGGATACACCAAGCTATATAAGGGCAGGGAAGTGCCTGGAGGTTCCACAGTTCAGTGATTAAGGAGCTGGTCATCTTCCTTTGGATAACGAGGGTGGAAAACTCTTCGAGAGACTTATTTGATGACCGGCAATTGGAAATAGCCCTTCTTTTTATCTACAATCACATTCTGATATCTTCACAAATTCCTACTGCAATTTTTAAATCCATCTCTAAAAACACCCTTCAGCCTAGTGGCTTAATCACTCACAAATGCAGCCCCATGGAAACAAGTGTTCTCTCCTTATTGTAGCTTTTTTTTCTGAGTTGAAACAGTACAATCACAGCTGTAGACTGTCTCTTAGCACAGCACATATGCTTCATCACTCTCTAGCACCCCAAACAACAGGCCTTAGGTCACTTAATGTATACTTTTTAAAACTGTCCTCCCCATCTTGGCCTTTTTTTTTTTTTTAACTCAATTGGGGACTTTTATCACTGTGTTAAAGACAGTCAAGTTCGAAAAATGTTTCAGATAACAATAAGCCATACCATGACTTGTTATGTGGGACGTGAATACTTGGGAAATATACCACGAGTTTTAGATTTGGGTGTGCTGGGCTCAGATTACTACTGGTACATGCAAAGCAATATTACAACCAACTGGTATAATTTTCTACAGATCCCAAACAATGCAGCATTAGGATGTGCTTACTAAGGTGCTTCTTAATTCATGTTTTTAATGGAATGTATCAGACACACATCTAAAAACAAATATGGATACATATGTGTAGACAAACATGGGCACATTTTTGTACAGCTTATGTTTTAGATACTTATATGTGTATATAAGAACTACACAGGGGAAAAAAAAGATTGCCCACTTCAGCTCCCTGAATTGATGAAAATTGACTAATTCACACAAAACATTAAAATATTTCATTTTCATATAAAATATCTACAAAAATAGATAACATTTACAAAAACCAGATTCTATTTCCAGTTTTCCTTAGCAATTGTTCAGTCAGTCCCTTCCACTTTCTTTTCTTCTTAGAAGGTAGCCATCTCCAGCAAGGAACGCTTGAACAGCTGAGCATTTCTGGACAGGTCTGTTACCTGATGCACCATCTCCTGCAAGGCGGTAGTGCTGGGGTAGTGAAGGGCGGCCATCTTGGTTGCCATCACTATTGTCTTGAGCTGTTCACAGAGCTGGTTGCTGGAGTTCCTGACTTTATTCCGAATGTCCTGGGCAGCCACCTGCCTTGTCAGAGTGTCTCCAATGAATACCAGTTTGTGTGCACTGAGAATGACAAACTTACTGTGGGCCACAAAGATCCGTGGGGGCTGGGCTGAGCTGACACAGCTGAAGAGAGCATCGATGGCATTGAGTAGGGATATGAAATGGGTCTCACATTGGTCATAGTAGAAGCAAAGCAACTGCCTATCCTGAGCACCTACACTGTTGTTTGTGGTTGGAAGAGTCTGGGAGGGCTTCCACTTGGAGATGTCATTCTCCACAGGCTTGGTGATTTCTTGTTCCAGCAGCTGGAACTGACTCAGCTGGAAGGGAGAGAAGAGGTCTCGTTAAGCGCAAGACATGCATTGTGAAGAGAAAGAAATGTGGGCATGTAGTCGAAAGACACCAGCTTCATTCTTAATAGATGACAGGTACTTAGGAGCTGTGAGACACTGGCTAGGCCTTGCTTCCTCAACTGTACAACACAGACCCTAGGAAGATGACCCCTAAGGGATCTTCTAGCCATGACCTGTGATGACACCATTTATCATTTTTTTGTTTGTTTGTTTGGTCTTTGTTTTTTATTTTTTTCATTCTGACTGGAAGGCAACATTAGGTTTAAACCCCGACCTCACTTTCTATGCCATTATGAGGGTTCAATGAATTATTATTTATTATTCACAAAGCGCTTGAAATAGTGTTTGGTGAATTGCAAGCTCCGTGTAAATGATTTTTAAATGTTGAGAGACAGTAACGAAAAACCAGATGCAGTGATCTTATTGTCAAATACATCATCAACAATTTGCTACTTCCTGAGGAAGGCCCTGCCTCTCCAAGATGGAAAATTCAGGAAGATTATCTATTTCTCCCATCCTCTCTGTCAAGGTGTATATGATCCTTTACTACAGAAAAATATTACAAATACACATCTATGTAGGGAAAGATCACAAGGAAATCTAAGCATTAGTTGTTTATTGTATTTTATAGCATGTGTGTGTAGGTCAGAGGATAATTCATGGCAGGAAGTTTCTGGGGATCAAACTCAGGTCATTGAGCTTAACAGTAAGTCTCTAACACCAAGTCACCTTAATTAGGGTTAGGGTATCAGTTTTTTTGTTTTCTAAGATTTATTTATGTACTTTATGTATATGAATGTTTTGTCTGCATGTATATGTTTGCACACCAGAAAAGGGCGTTAGATCCAATGGGACTACAGTTACAGATGATTGTGAGGTACCATGTGGGTGCCGGGAATTGAACTCAGAACCTCTGAAAGAGTAGCCAATGTTCTTAACTGTTGAACCATTCCTCCAGCCCCCAGGGTAACAGCTTTTTGGTAGTCTCCTTTGCATCTCTAACTAGACTGTCATTTCAAATTGAAATGATAATTTCTAGCCATTTTACTAAGAATCTTGAGTTCAGGACTCAGTTAATCTCTCACCCTGATTGAGAACTGTCAGTACAGGGATGGCTCTGTCTGGCTTCTCCCTGAGAAGTGCAGAGTCAGGTTTGCGTTTCACAGAATCTACCTGTTGCTTAGGAATTACTTTAGTGTATGTTAGCTCCTTCATACACTGCTGTCTTACTGGGCCAGCTGCCAATGTAAGCACAGTAGATATAGGGTGGTGTTCCAACATTCTTTGAAAAGAATGGATTTGATTTAAAATTATTTGTTCATAGAGGGCAGTACTTTCCCATATATAGAGAAGGAACTGGAATCTTGGCCCATTACATGATGCTCAAGTCAACACACCTGATGGCTAGAAAGCAAGGGTTGGAACTCAGGCTTCTTAAAGACATCTTGTCGCTCCGTGCTGTGATGTACAATGTCATTTCATCTTAAAAAGTGTGTAAATCTTTAGTCCCTTTCTCTTTGTTTTCATGACTTAGCAATATCTCTCCTCACCTGCTGTGCTCATTAAACCTTTGAGTGAACATACCCCAGGGCTCATGGTAAATGGACTTGGAATATGTCTCACAAACATTGGATCCTTCACTTTGACCATTTGACTGGACCATGCAAAAGGCAGGTAGAGGGATGGGGTTGAGAAGCGCATTAGAATGAAACTCTCTTATGAATTTGATAACCACAGAAGGGTGCTGACCATTAGCTAAGGAATCCCAAGTGAAATGCCATCTACAGAGAAAGCTTTGGAGCTGGGCACAATGGCATATGCCTGCCATCCCAGGACTCATGAAGCTGAGAAAGAAGAATATTATGTTTGAGACCAGCCTGGGTTACATAGTGAGCCCTTATCTCAAAGCATAACATAAACAAAACCCCATAGAAATGGCTTTGACTGTCTATTTCTAAGTTTTCATAAAGTTAGATGGGAACTGAGTAAGGAGGTGATTAGAGAAAATGTCAGAAAGCAGAGGAGAATGCAGCAGATATGGGAAGAGAACCAGCAGAAAAACAAGATGAAAAGCTAGCCCTTGATCCTGTCAGCCTTGGCTGTTCTTCATTCTTCTGAATTCCCTACTGTGGCCTCAATAGAAAACCAATTAGCTTGGGCCAGCCTGACTGGAACTTAGGTCTTGAGACCACAGGCTTTAATCCACATAGTCCTAATGTGTTGTATATTAACAGGCGTAGCCTGAACAAACCCCGTCATTTGGATGCGATCCAGGTATACTCAGCTGTAGTCACGGACCACAAACCTTCACTTTGTTCTTAAGTCCTATTATATGCCTGAGACGTCTTCATGCCGGAGTGCTGGCAGGATCCCAGCCTTTTGAAGTTACCCACTGCCTGTTAAGTGGAGCCCTTTCCACCACCAAAGGGCCTGATGTTTTACTTGAACTTACCTGATGATGCTCCAGCTGAGCCTTGCTCTGCTTGATAATATTCTCCTTTTCCAACAGTTCCTTTTGTTGTCTCTCGAACTCTTCTTTGCCCTATTGTTTTAAACACAAAGACCGACCGACCATGTTACCTCACAGTGGTGAGTCTCTCATGTGAACAGCATCATTGACAAATGTACCCAGACTCTCATTATCCACCAGCACGTCCCTCATGTCCAGCTAGCCATTGTCAACCACTGACAGACTTGCGGAGTTACTGTGGAGACAGGCTTGAGAAGTAAAGCCTGTTTCCAAGTGGGCTGCCATGGATATTGTGCTTTCAAGCTGGAGAGCTTCCCATGAACGCCCAGTTCGGGAACCAGAATAAGTTGGATCGTGAGCGACCAGCCCCCATGTCCACTCCAGAGTAATAGAAGGAATGCCTCAGACTAGGGAGGGATAAGATTTTTTTTTAATCTGAGGATGAATTAAGAACAAATCTCTATCTGACTAGTAAAATGAGGAAACACACACACCTTCTGATGGTAACTTTCTCTTTTACGTCTTAAAAATGGTCTCTGACTCTTTCTGTCTCCACATAGCCACAAATCTTCACACTGCTGCATTCTATACATAAAACTATGTATCGTTCTTTACATACATACGGTCATACATCTCTGCACACAGTTACATCTATTTTCACATGTCTACACCTCTTTCCTTATCATATATATCTCTTCTACATCTCCTTTTATACAGTTTCATCTTCCTTGCCTCCACAGTTATAAATCTCCACACAGCCATAGCTATTCACTCATATTCATAGCTTTCCCACCACATAACGCTTTACACTGTTCTTAGACACCCTCATACAGCTCTCTACAAAGTTCCTATGCATAGTAACAGCTCTTTTTTACAGCTTTCTCTCTCTCTCTTTCTCACACACACACACACACACATACGCATATGCTTTGTCTACTTCATTCACTCCCTCTTTGCTCACTCTCTTATCCATTCATTCTCTCTCATCTCTCTCACCCTCTCTTTAGGCTTCTTCTTCATCTCTCACTCAGCTCACCCACTCACATTCTGCATAGCTTCATCCCTACATCGCTGCTGTTCTTACACACACTCATTCATACATACTCATCTCTCCTCTCTTCTCCTTCACATTACTGCTGAACCTTTGTTGTTTAGCCAAACTCTGAACAATTATGTTCTAATTTCAGGGTTCAACCCATTCTCATAACACATGAAGTCATACAGTTTATCTCAGCCTGATAAAGTAACAACGGCTGGCCAGTGTAAACGCTTGGCCTCACAGGTAAATTTTCCCAGACAGAGAATGACACTGAAATTCAGGACATAACAATAACAGTAGCAGGTTGAACTTTGAGTGCTCAGGGTACGTGCATAAAGTCAGCTATTGCAAGGGTGACTCAAAACAGCCTGGCCTTGATTTAGCAATAAACAACACCTGAGAATTAGTCTATGTGTATTTTCTGCAGGAGCACTTTAGTCTGTTGAATTTGTTCTAAAGTCATTAGTTGTCTTTGAGACTAAAAACTGTTGCTTTCCTGTGTCAGTAAAGAGGAATATTCTGGTATTTTTCTATATATCAGAATTATATAGCCTAAATAGGAATAAATTTTACTGACTATTCACAACTGTAAGTGTGCCCAAAGATGTAAAACACACTACCAATGGGCTGTGGAAAGAACCCCACAGCTGTTCTTATTAGGGAGGCATAGCAGTGGCACTTGAGAAAGTTACAGACTGTAAACAACTGGTCACCAACAATCAGAAGCCCAGTGAGATAAATGTTAGATGTCTTCATCTAACCTAGGCTATTCCTCAGCATGAGATGGGGCTCCATTGATCTTCCTATTCTCTTGCAACTTGGGGCTTTCAGTCTGAAAGTGTTCAGCATAACTCATGGCTCTCAATCAAATGGAAAAGAATGGCAGGATAAACCATTGAACTAAATAGTAAGTAATTGACTATGGTAGAGTGTTTGAATTCCTCAAAGCAGACGGGGAAGTTTTCAGGACCCTCAGTTAATTGGGAGCAAGCACAATTTCTACTTCTAAGAAGCCGTTTGTAGAGTTTAACATATGCAGGCCAAGCTATTGGCTATTGGCAAATGATCACAGGTCTTCTAAACCTGATGGAGCTGTGTGTCTAAACACACACACACACACACACACACACACACCGCACGCACGCACGCACATGCACACAGTAGGCTTCAAGAGTTCTTCAGAAAGTCTCTATGTATGGATACTTTTAATAGTTTTTTTTCCCAACAGTGATATATTTTAAAACTTATTTCTATTGCGATGGGAACTGGAACTGTTCCATAAAACATGAGTAGAATTAATACTATGACTAGTGGATCCGTTGTTTCCCATTGATGAGTCTCGCCCAGATTGCCTGAGGTGTATCAATGAGATCTAATACAACCTGCTGTGTTAATGCATTCTCAAAATAAAATTAAGGCCAAGGGAGGTTAAATTCTTGTACCACTTCACCCTTAATTTTCATAACATCTAGATTCGCAATCAGTACATTCTGTCCTCTGGCTGTCCAGCCTATGGCCATCAGTTCTGAGCTTCCTGAATGTGAGTGTGGGTGGTTTATGGGTCGGGCTCCCTTACCTGTAGATGGACATAGTCATAGTCATCCATCCAGCTCCTTTCAGAACCATCACTGCTACTGCAGTCGGGTGGCTGGTCCTTGCTCAGAGTAGGAGGCAATGGCTTACTGTGGACCTGAGCCTTGTAGTCACCAGCGCGCAATGGTTGCATCTGGGATCCAGTATGTGTGTATTCACTTGAGTTCATGATACTGTCAGGCCCGTTCTTCAGATGGGAACTGCCAGGACCTGCTCTAAAGAGGGTCTCTGCATAGGTGCTGATGGTGGTGGTCAGTTGCTTGGCATCATCTGGCACTGTCTTGGCTACCATCACAAACCGATCCAGATCATCACATTTATTTTGTGGCTTATTGAGAGCCAGGACATTCAGGGACCAGCTGCATTCATTTAGATCATGGCTAGTTTGACTTAGAATCTGGTGGGAATCTTCTACTCTTTGGAGTTCCCGCTTCATTTTGTTGTGGAGGACCAGTTCTGGGAGGCAGGAGGCATTGGCTAAAGCTCCCTTGGCGAAATGGAGGTATTCTCGTAAAAACAGCTCCATCTTGTCCACTGCAGTGCGGATCTCATTGATGTGTCTTTCCATGTATCCGTAACACCTCCAGTCTGTGGTGACGAGTGACATGAGGCTGCCGACACCCATCTCCAGGGTCTGCTGGAGCCGATAGAGCTTCTCAATGGCCGTGTCTGGGTCCAGTAGGAGCCTTTTGTCCTGAGATGGGGAGGCTGACAATGAGGACTCCTTTGAGGAGGTGGACGATGTGGACATATTACTCCTGGTACTGCCGGTGCTGGAGAAAGACAGTCGGTTGATCCCATCCACTACATCCCGAGAGCCTTTGGCATCTGCTGAGGTATGCAGAGGGACATCATAAACACCGTCTCTTTCCTCCAGGTTTGCCTTTTCACTGGTTTCTGCTGGCACTTCCAGAAACTGAACTCCTCGGGGGACATCATATGCATCACTCTGGATACCCCCAGACTGTCCTAGCTGAGAGGGTGGATGGTGCAGAGAAAGGCTCTGGTGTCTTCGTGCCATTGGTTCTGCGGCTCCTGGGGCATCGCAGGTGAATTTGATGGAAAGGTCCTTCCCCGCTGTCTTGGTGCTGGTAGGAGGGATGTCATAAACCCCCTCAGGCCTGTTGTCTGGCCTGCCATCTTGTTTCATGGGAGAAGGGAAATCATATTCCTTTTCCCTAAGGCCTGCTTCATCTCGACAAGCTGATGGTGGAATGGCATAGACCTAAAAAGTAAGTAAAAAAACCCAACTTATTAGTGCAGTTTGATCTTGAATGGAGGCAGGAAATGAATAATCCATGAAGGTGTGGTCCAGAGTTCACAGGCCTGTTTACTAGATCTTCTTCCTCTCTCCTCCCACCATTTACTAATTTCAGATGTTTCCCAGGGTGCAGCATGATCCTTAGAGAATGTGTGCCCTTATCCTTCACACGGAAGCATCCATTACCATATCAGTGCTGTCTGGCTTGGGTGGAGAGCCCTCTTAGTGAAGTTGCTCACCACTGGGTCACAGTCTCATGTTTCCAACCATTTACTGACTTTCCTACTCAGGCTGACCCATGCTGAGATACAGAAGACATGATACACAGGACTAGGGTATCTGAGTTCTCTTTTTGATCATTAGACCATTCATACTTGAGTCTTCTTAGTATTCAGAGGCACAGTTCCCTATCTGTTTAGCAAAGCTGGCTGTATTCAAAGTAGGGGTAGTCTCAGAGACTAACAGAGAACCAGATGAGCTACCTCTTACATATGAACCAAGAAAGCCTTAGATCAGTAGTTCTCAACCTGTGGGTTGTGACCCCTTTGCAGGGTCAAACTACCCTTTCACAGGGTCACACATCAGATATCCTGCATATCAGATATTTGTTATGATTCATAACAGTATCAAAATTACAGCCATGAAGTAGCATTGGAAACAATTTTATACTTGGGAGGTCACCATAATAAGAACTGTGTTAAAGGGTCACAGCATTAGAGAAGCGCTGCTGTAGACCCTTCTAGAAACGTGAGATATATTAGATATTGAAAATTGAACTCACTGTCTTCTCTTCTAATTGGTGCTTCTACATGTTAGGAAACCCTCTAAATTTATAATTATAAATCTGTAACTAATTGCCATCTTTTCTCCCTTGTGCCTCTCCTTTTTACTCTTCTCTCCAGAAGATGGTTTTTCCCTTTTGGAATATGACATTGTTTTATTCCAAAAACTTAACACACATCACCCTTGCCCCATACACACGGAGATACGCATGCACACCCAGGGCTGTACCAGCTCACTTACCCCTTGAGGAGGGGGAATGTCATACACCCCTTGAGGTTTGATCTCTCCCACAGGAACTGAAAACACGGGGCCTTTCACTGATGAAGGAGGGATGTCATATACCTGAAGGGAAACACGAGTTACCCAGGATGGAAATGTCACCCATGACTTCTCTTGCTACTGCTTCCTTTTGATTTATCGTGTCACATCCAGACTTGGTCTTTAACAGCATCCCATACCATCAGGGGTTTATGGAAGTTTCCTTTATAAATTTTGCATTATTTGAGTTCATTTGAATACAAAAATGATCTTACATGAACTATCTGCTTTATAATTTAAATCATTTAAATTTCACATCTCTAGAAGTAAAATGACAAACTTATAAAGCAACAATTTATTTTTCAGACAGAAGACTAGGCTTTCCAATAAGGCAAACTCAGAAACAATTTAAATAATACTGGCTAAGTCCCTGGATAGGCAACTCAGCTTCATATGTTGAGGCTGTGACTGGAGAATCTCTTCTGAATGGTCCTGAAGACATGCTTCCCCCAAAGCCAGAGCCCCTGGTGATGTTCCCATTGCCTACCCCTTGAGTGGTGTGGGAAGGAGGGACATCATAGACATCCTTTTGGTATCTGGATGGGTACTCGTACACATAGCCGTGGCCTGTCCTCACTGGGGTAATCACCTGTGGGTGAAAATACACAGAGATGTCAAATGACAACCCCGAATTCTCAGCCTACCTCTTAACCCGTAACCAGACACACATCCACAATCAATCCCCCATAGGACGGAAAGAAAGGAGAGAAGGAAGGAAGGATACAATGAAAGGAAGAAAAGAGGGCAAAAGGGAGAGAGAGAGAGAGAGAGAGAGAGAGAGAGAGAGAGAGAGAGAGAGAGAGAGAAAGAGGCCTTGTGAAGACATAGGTAGAATATGTAGGAAGCGTCTGAAACATCATTATTTCCTTTCCTAAGCATTTTTCAAAAATTCTATCAAAGTTCATCAATAGAGTCTCAATTCCCTATATTCAAAGAAATATGAAATTGTCTTATATCAATTATAAAAGTCAGTCTGGACAGAGGGCTCAGCAGTTCAGGGCACTTGCTGCTTTTACCAAAACCCCCCATGGCAGCTTACCATCTGCACCTCTAGTCCCAGGGCACCGATGCCTTCTTCTAGCCTCCAAAAGCACCAGGAACATGTGTGCTACATACATATATGCATACATTTGGCAAAACATTTACACACATACATAAAAAGTCTTTAAGTTTCAGTAAAATGAAATAATAAATCTTATCCGATCCTGTGGCTGAAGCACAGTACTACAGTTTTTAAAAGGCTCCAAAGCTTCTATCAAGTACATAATCCAAATAGTTTGGCCACTTAAAATTCCTCACATACCTTCCCTAGTATGCCTCTTCATCTGGCATTATTACTGTGATTATAACTGAAGTTCCATGGGTCACCCTAGTCCTTTCACAGAGCTACTGCAGAGCAGCCCTGTTCTTAGAACTGACCAGGAGCATTCACTCTAATTTATGAAACAAGGGAAACACAATTCCCATCAGTGTCTAGAGGAAATTGGGTTCAAGATCCTTGGATGCTCAAGTTCATGGGGTATGATATTTTGCATTTAACCACTGTACATCATCTGGCATACTTGAAACCCTCTCCAAATTGCTTTTACAAATACTAAGTCAATAGATTGTATACAGTCTTGCTTAGGGAACAATGACACAGGTCTACACACGTTCACTGCAGTTGCAATTATTTTCTAAATAGTTTTGACTTGCAGCTGCTTCTCTCCTCTGATGTCAAGCTCATGCTGCACAGGATATGCTGTGCTGGTGGGAAAGCCCTCAGGACTTTCAACTTTGAAGTGCCCTGACCTCTAATCTCTAATCATTTCCCCATTTCCACCCAGGAAGCAGATATCCCTAACAGCATCTATATCCAGTGGGTATCAGAAGTCAAATACACTCACCAAGGATTATGGCATCTGGGGCCAAAGTCAGAAGACTGAATCTCACCTAGTGGGCTAGCCTGCTTACTCTCCATCCCCCCTCCTTCCTTCCCTTTCTGCCTCCCTCCCGCCGTCCCTCCCCTTCTGTGTGTGCCTATGTGAATGCACTCTCTGGTATGAGCATATGTGGAGAGCAGCGCCTGACCAACTTCATGTATCTTTGCCATTTCTCTCCAATTTATTTATTTATTAATACACACCATCTCTTCAATGACCTAGAGCTCACCACTTGGTTAGACTGGTTGACTTGTAAAGTCCTGAGATTTGCCTTTCCCAGTGCTCATACCATCACTAAGGTTCTAGGCATGTGCCATCCATCACACCTGGCTTTTCCATGTGTGTTTGGGGATCTGAACTCAGTTTCTCACATTTGTACAGCATGCACTTTACCCCCTGTAGGTCCTATGTTCTGCTATGCACTGCACTGGTCACTCTAAGTAGGACAGAAACACTATTTCAACTTAATTGATTTCATTGTCTTGGGACCTCCAAATTGCCACAGTCTTATTTTTGCCTGACTCCCTGCTGCCAAGCCATTAACAGTGTCCATGTCAAAACCTGCCTATTGCATCTTTGAGAAGCAACACCAAAAATCAGAAAGAGCTGTCTGTTCCCAGGAAGCACTCATCTTTCACTCTTTAACATAAAAACTCTGGCGTCAGGCTGCCTACAAAACTATGTGAAAAATGTTCCACGTCCATCTCAAGCCAAGTATGCCAGGCCTGTACCCCAGGGGTTTCAAAACCTTCCTGTTCAATTTTGTTCTAAACGCTTGATGCTTACAACTGATTATTCTTGCACTGAAGGTAAACGAGATCAGTATGCAGCAAACATTCCCATCCAGTCTCCCCATTGTCTCTGCTTTAGAAAAGGAACACGGCGCTTTAAATTTTTGGCATGGGATGACGGAACCATTTTATGAAGCAGCCATTGTACTGTGCACAGCAAATATTCCTTCATTCAGCAGGGGGCCGTTTGCTAAAGTGTTTTAATGCTCTTGTATTTTTTTTTGCACTTATCATTGTACAAGAGAGATATGAGGATCTTGTAGAGTTCTATTTATAGCTTTGTAATAGACCTGCTCACAGCCAGGCTTTTGTTGAGTGTGGAAGCATCTAAGAGTGGGTTCTATCTCAAGCTGCCAACTTAGGAATGCCAGTGAACTAATGTCAATTAAGTTGAAGTCCTGCATCCCCCTTCATCTTTTATTTTGAAAGCAGGAGGGGGGTAGGGAAGTAGAGGGGGTTGTGCTGGTGTCTGGGTGTGGTTTGGGGAAAAGCAGGCGTGGAATGACCTTAGAAAGGGATAGGGACCAAGCCATTCCCTCCCTGCCTTTGTGGCCCTTCCCTGGCAGGGCACACTCAGGCTTCTTGGTATTTACCATTCTACTTCCTGACAAATGTCACAGAATCCCAACTTGCTCTTTCTTTCTCATTTAGAGGATGCCTGTGGTCATCTGGTGTTTAGAACTTTGCATTCCAAGCCAGTCATTTTTCCTTGTTTATGCAGTTAAAGAAACAGATGGTGAAAACCACTGGAGGAAAAAGCCAATAAAATACAGCCTTCCCCATCCCAGCATTCCTGATGGTCCATTCTAACTCACATGGATCCACCAATGACACTGAAGCGGGACCAAAGCTTTGCATCTGGTGGGACATGTCCAGAGCATTTAGTGATGTGTGTGGTAATTTAGGACAGATAGCTGAGGCTTTCTTCAGTGCTGGCTTTGTCTCCACCCTTGCCATGTTCTTTTCCATGTCAATGGTGTGTTCCCTCCTCAGGGGAAAGTGCTTAGCCAGCCTGACCTTTGGTTCTTTCTTCCTGCACAGAAAAAGTCTTTCATATTATCTGCTCATTCAGCCTCCTAGGACTACTGACTTTCAGCCAAGAGGCATACTAAGACCATGAGTTTGGAAGACTCCTTGGCATTAATGAAATAACTACATAAGGGCATTTTAAAATTAATTTCATTAAAAAAATTGGATTTATTTATTTGTATGAGTGTTTTGCCTAAATGTATATTTGTGTACCACACATATTCCCTGGCACCCACAGAGGCCAGAGTATTGCAGCAGAGCCCTTGGAATTGTTATATATGGTTGTGAGACACTATGTAGGTGCTGGGAATTGAACCCAGGTCCTCTGCAAGACTTTGCTTGTGCTTTTAACTGCTGAGCCATCTCTCCCAATCCTCAAATTAATTTCTTAATGAGCTCAAGCTAGGTTTTCATTTCCCTTTTCTCTCTGTTTGTTTTTCTTTTGTGCATTCCTTTTATTCTACGTACTTATTTATAGTTACAAAGGTTTAGCCCTAAGAATTACCAAGCTGACCTCTTAATTCATTACTGCTTCCCAGGGAGCTAAGTGTGAGGTGGGCTGGGGCCCTAAAGGTCTGGTGTACAGCAGCTGCTTCCCTGATTATGATTACCCTGCAAGGCATCTGTGCATGTGGATCTGTCTCTGTCCTGATGAGAAATCCTGTTCTCAGCTAACCAGAAAGCCCCCAAAGAGCTAGGAAGCAGAAAACAGCCTGTAATCATTTGTCTTTTTTCCTCATTCTTTTAAAAATCAACTCTCATTAGTGTGTGTATGTGTGTGTGTGTGTGTGTGTGTATTTGTGAATGTGTGGATGTGTGTGTGGGTCAAAACCTGATATCAAGTGACTCTTCAACCTCTTTCAACTTTGTTATTTTTAAAGATTAAAGAATAGATTCCCATAATGTTTGCATTAGATGTCCAGATACTACTTTTGCTATGCGTGATGCAATAGTTACATATCTGTAACCCTTGTACTCAAGAGGCTGAGGAAGGAGAATTGTGAGTTTGAAGCCAACCTAGGGTACATAGCAAGATTCTCTCAAAAACAAAAATGAACACAAAATTAAAAGGAAACACTCCTAAATAAAACCTCCCTCGAGTATGTTACAGTTGTGTGTGAAAGGTTTGAAGATGTAGGTTAACCTCTTAGCTATGAAGCTATTAAGTAATGTTTCCATTAAAATTCTTTATCAAAAAGGATTTAAAAATATTTAGTATTTTTTATGTATGCATACCATGGGCATTTGGTATCCTCAGAAGAGGGTGTCAGATCACAGAAGTTGGAGTGGTGGACAGTTGGGAGCCGCATGTAAGTGCTGAGAACTGAACCTGGTTTCACTGCAAGAGCCACCAGTGACCTTGACCCCTGAGTCATCTTCCCAGCCCTCATCTTATTCTTTGAGGTAGGGTCTCTCACTGAACCTGGTGCTCATCAATTTGGCTATGCTGGCTGGCCAGGGAGCTGGAGATCCATCTGTTTCCACCTTCCCAGCGCTGGGATTATAGTCACATACACTCATGTTTGGCTTACATGGGTGCCAGGGTTCCAAGTTCAAGTTCTCATGCTTGCATGGTAGGTGGGCACTTTACCCATGCAGCCATCTCAGTAGTTATCTTTGCACGTATTAGTGGGGTTCAGTGTGGTTGTCTTATACATGCACATGGTATACAGTGACTGTAAGCATTTCTAAGCAAAGAGTCTGTTGAATCCATCTCTAGGGCTGTGTAGGCCCTGGCAGGTAGAGTGAAAAGATCAAAGACCTAGGGTGTGCTAGCCCTCTAATTAATGTGTTTATATAAGAGTCCAGTGGTCCTGTCTTATACTTCAGTGGTGTTTGATTCTCCCTACATTGAGCCTTAGATCCTGACTGTAGGGACAGCTGTTGAAGATGTTTCTGACACAGTCTGTCCTTTGTAGCTGCAGGTTCTGAAGCCACAAATTCAACAAAACTGGGGGGAAATGCATGAAAGCAATTAGCACCTGCACTTAGCATATGCCAACTTCTACTTCTTTATCATTCTTTCCTAATAATACAGTTTAACAAATCCGTGCACAGCATTTAATTGCATCAGGTAAGTTACCTAGTGATGATTCAATGTCTGTGGGCAGATGTGTAGGTTAGAGAAGCATCATGCCATTTTCGGTAAGGATCTGAAAGACCTTTGGAGGTCCTGGAGTTTCTGCCATCCTAGAAATGGCAGAGAAGTCTTTCTGCTTTCATGATTCATACTTTGGAGAGCTGATGCACACTGGAGTTAAAAAGGTCCATTTGGAGAGCAGAGCACTAGAGTCTGTGGACTGGAGCAGAGACCATTGGGGCTCTTGGTTGATGTTCCCACATTCAGTTTGTCTAGGCTTGTACCATCGCAGAGCAAGGATCCTGCATTCAGATACTTGAAGGCCTGGTAAATAGGTGCACAGGAAAAACAGCCAGGTTCCTGAACCTAGGAGACAGTGCACATCCTATCGAAAGGTAGAAAGCCATGCCTGTGTTCTAGTACTGGTCTATGTTGTCATCCTTGCATGCATTCAGAAGTACAGAAATCTCATTTTCAAAATTGGTTTAAATTGTAAAGCAGTGTGTTGGTTAAACAAACCTCATCTCTGGTCCTAGGCTGTCTCATCTTATGGGATTTTTTGGGGGGCGGTCTATGTATTTTCTTTCCCCTTCCTTGTTTGGGACTTTGAAAACCCCAAGTTCTGACCAATACCATTTCTATCAAAAGACTGAATGTCTCTGGTTTCCTCACCCACACATCTGCATCTGCTTTGTCTATGTGACTTCCCCGCTTCCTTATCTTTAGACTCCATTGTTTTCAGAGCCAAGCAGAATCTCTCTTCCAGAAAGCCATCCCTAGACAGTCAAATTTCCTCTGTCCTTGTAACACAAGTACGTTCTCCACACTTCTGACTTACAGTTTGACTCTCTTAGTGATGCCATGGCACTTCTTAGTATGTTGGGGTTATTTCTTGACCATTTATATATAAGCAGCAGGAATTACCACTGTATCTTGGATACAACCTATTTTAATAAAGATGTGGCAAGAAGGATGCTAAACTATTTCTGCCTACATAGAATAAGCTGGTTTTACCAGGTCAGCTAGCTCTGGAGTGCATAGCACCCCTAAGCCAACAGGCAGGATTCATACCAGCAAGTGAGAGAGTCAAGAAAAAGGGTTAACATTCAGTGTGGATGAGGCGGTCAGTCAGCAACCACTAATGAATGCATCAGCAGTTGTCAGGAAGGAAGAAGACATCATAGCATACTCTGCTATCTCCTTTGACCCCAGAAAGAAAACATAATTTACAGGAATAAGCATTGTGCTTCAGTTCCCCGGGCATGTGATAGCCCTCCTGTCATAAGACCTGTGTACCAAAGGTTGAAGTGCTCAATGTCTCTGTAGAAGGAAATGGTTGATGGTGTAAGCTGAGGGTGGGTTAAGCTAGACTTGTCTGTGGTTCTACTGCTTAAAAGTCATGAGAACATGAGCAAGGCTGGAGCCAGGCTGTAAGCCATCATGTGTGGGATGTAGGAAAGCATGAGCTGACATTTATCTGTGCCTATGAGGCTGGAAGATGGAAACAAAATCCTCTTTGGAGGTAGAGAGCATGTCATAGACCCCAAATTATTTTTTACAAAAAATGATTTAAATAACAGTCTCAAAGATACCCAGAGAACCAGTACCACAGAGGATAATAGCAACAGGAGGAGAGAAGTTCTTGCTTGCTGGTAATGATGTGGACCATATCTTAGTACAAAGATCTCAAGGCTGTTTGCCTTCAAAGTGTTTCACAATTAAACATGAAGATAAAACAAAAATCACTAATCTCTATGTTTAAGGATGATAACAAGGAAGTCATCTTTACAAATGTATAGAGCATTGAAAGTGAAGGTAAAAAGGCACTGGGAACTTCAAAACAAAGCCAGCAGGACAGGGGACTTTGCTTCTTAACAGCCATCAGCAGACTTACTCAGGTTATTATTTTATCAGTATTGCCAGTATTATGATTATCACCAATAAAGGTCAAGGTATTCCAATGGAAAGCCCTGGAGGAAGGTGTGCTTCCATGGATTTCAGAGATGAAGGCCTTTTCTGAAGAGAAGGGTGACTGGGCCCTATGCTCAGGATATGACAATAAAAACATTCTCATCAGCGAGAACAGAAAACTACATAAAGAAGAATTGTGCTCTGATGTCCACACACATACTTCAAATGCCTATGTGTGTATACTTACACACACACACACACACACACACACACACACACAATATTGCCCAAACTACAGACCAGGATGGAACAGAATAGGAAGATAAATAACCAGGCTCTGGTGTTCTGTCCTAAGGCCTTCACCTTCACTTAGGCAACTGAGGAAATATGCCACTCAGAAGGACAATGGGTGCTGATGAGAGGTTAGAGCATACCACTGCAAAGACAGACCCACATACAGCCTGGCCATCAGCAAGCCCTGATGGTCTAATAAACAAATGTGTCTGTCACATGGCTAGCATCTACTGCTTTGTCTCGGCAAGGGTGGAAACTGTAATTACACTGTTCTCTGCCTCCCAAGACTGCTTGATTTGTTTATACTACCTTTCTTTGGGTTTAATGCGTTAACATGACTATGTTGATTTCTAAAACTGCCTATTAGAAAGGAACTATTTCACTCAAATGAAATTAAAAAGTAGTAACAGAGCCACCAAAGCCTTTATTGGGTTTTTTATAATAACCCTTTGTCTTAAATGAGGAATTTATCCTCTTTCCTTTTCAAGAAAACCTTAGGAAAAGAAATGTCACCACCCACCATTGCCTGTTTACTAGGACCAGGGCTCAGTTTTCAGCAACCAAGAGCTACAGTGGGCTGCCTGTTTGAAATTCAAGATTATGTCTTACACTCTATGAGGAGAGAAAAAGCCACACGTTGTCTACCCTGGATTTATTAATTCTCTATAAATTCTCTCTGCCCAGCTTGGGTGCAGCAATGAGTTCATTTGTTTATTTGCATAGCAACAACTTAATGAAAACTCAGTCTGACCTTAAAAACACGCCCTCTGGAGCCATAGCCAGGCTTTGCCAACACTACTCGCTGCTCTTGCTTTCTTGGAGACCTTTTTCTCTCTATTTTGGGGATGTGACTTTCTTTCCTTTAAGGACATTTGGGATTTAGTTTTATGCTAGAACTAACCCTTTTGCAAGCTTCTCTCTCTCTACTTGAAGAAAAATCGAAGGGAAGGCTCAGGAGTGGAACAGTGCTCTTGGGTCACTCGCATTTGACACAGCCTTGTGTGGCAAAGCACTCAATGGAAACAGTACCCTGATTGTTAAGCCCCTAAAACGTCTCCCCTGCTGCTGTCAGGAAGCTCTTTGTATAGAGAGGACTAAAGCAATATTTAGTTATGGACTGACCAAGAACCCAAGAGCAGTGAGAAGCACTGAACACCAAACCCTGCTGAGAAATGACGTCTGGGTTCCCCAAGTGCCCAAGGTCTTAAATGGGACAAAGTTGAATACAGTCTGTGACAATTAGGTATTGAAAGCCAATGTTTTATATCCCTTTCAGGCGACTAAAATGTTCCTTTGAATGAAACCATAAAGGAACAGGCATTTGGGACTCTGGATAACTGAATAAATTCAACAGAACTTATGCATTACATCTAGATTTGGAAAGATGCCCGAGACTGCCCTATTGAACCATGGGTGGGAGATGATGGAGGAGAGGTTTGGGACACGAATGCCTGTGAGTATTGTTTTTCCTTGAGCAGAACACCTCTCCCATCTTAGTGGGAGGGAGGATGTGATGGTAGACAGGACAAATGGCAAAATCTGGTGCTAGTTCTGAAGATGGCTGCCATGCTGAGAGGTACCAGGTCTATTTCCTTTCCCAGAGCACGAGGCTTATTAGAGAAAGATGGTGGAAACAGCCATTGTAAGGAGGAAGTGCTGCCCTATCTTACAACAAAGCATGGAGGTCAGATCTCAAATGAGGAACTTGCTGGAAGTTTTTTGTGGACAAGATCTGTATCGGTTAAAAGGTGATTTTCGCTGACTAGGACAGAATAACCCTTGTATCCCCATGTCTCCATCTACCCTTGGCAACTTCTAGAAGAAGAAGTTTATCTAGTGTGCTCGGTGGCTGTGGATGGCAAGGTGGGATGGGCCCCAAAGAAGAGGGGGAACAAACTGCCAATGTTTAGCGGTCAAGTAGAATTTTAAAAAATGATTTTTGAAGGTAATCATTTAATGAAATCTCTCAAGTGATTCTTGGAAAGAATCCAGTAAGTATATCTGGATCATAAAGTTTTGTCAAAGACCACTAGAGAGAATTCAGATCCAGAGGCCATTTCACGGTTGAGAGAACTAGTGTGCAGGAAGGAGGACACTCAGCCAGTTAACAGAGGAGGAACAGAGCACTTCAGAGGCTGCCTGCGATCCTTTCCTCAGTGTCCTATTGCATAGTGACACACCACACATCTTCTAGAAACCAAGAAGGAAATGCTCTTAAAGAAATTGGCTTCCGTATATAAGAGACACAACTTGAAAATTAGGTATCATACGCTTTTGAGGTTCCCTTTCTACAGATAGTCCAGTCTGGGTGACAGCTCTATGTGATTGCATGACCTTATCCATTTAGGAGCAGTGATCTCATTTGAGAATCACTATATTCTCAGTGGTACTGCAGATGTGACATCTCCCAGATGTGTGCTTTGGACATATAGCTGGGTGGCTGGAACATCTGTGGCTCTCCTCTCTCATTTCTGGCTACTGTGTGGATGTGCGCTTTGCGCCTTCTGCAGCAGCGTTCATGCTTTTTGGCTAATACAGTGTTTCTTAGCACCCAGGATTCTGGCGAGCTGGAATTGCTAATGAAGTAAACGTGTCCTCTTATTTTCGGCCTGGCAATACTGCCTATTAACTGGAATGGAGAAACCATTAACACTGGAGTTGGGTAGACATAAACTCAAATCAGGATTGTTTTTTTGTGAGAGGCAGTGAGTTAACTTCAGCAGATTGACATCTCAGACCTCAGTCCTTTCCGTTGTTGGGAGGTGGGTGGGGCTATAGTATGCATGCCACAGGCTGCAGGAGGGTTAGAAGACACAGAAGATAAAATGCCCTCAAGATGGAGAGAGGCTTGGAGGCTAAGGTCATTTCTGTACTTCAGATTCAAAGCCACATTGCAGAATGGGATGGAGTTGCTTAATACGGTCATGTTTCAGACCCTTATGTTCCCTGAGGTCCTTCTGAAGAGTAGATGCTTTAGATCTCTCCAGAAATTGACAGAGACTGTCGAGCAAGTTACTGTCCTATGTGTGAACCACCTGTACTTCACACAGGTGGGCACACATCTAATATTGTGCCCACCTACAATCTGTGTGCTTCAAGTTTCCCAGGACAGACACTAATATTGCCCAAGACATTTGTAGATAGCACTGACATTTTGCAGTGTCAAAAAGGTTGGGCAAGCCTGCTGGCTGTTACTCTGACAGTTCAGGTATGACTACTTAGAACAGGGTGCTTTGACCTCTGACATTTTCTAGCCCTAGAATGCAAGAAACTCTGACATGTCAGTTTTTTCTTTTCTTTTGTTTCTTAAAGATGTATTCAGATAAGACCTTTCAGGTTTTGCCATTCAGTAATAAAATAAACACTTTTTCTGCCCTCCCTCCCTCTCTGCCTCTTTCCCCCCTCCATCCCTCCCCCCTCACAGAGCATTATCCATTCACTGAGGCCTTCTGGGACAGGCAACATCTTACTCACCCAGATAAGCAGTCACTTACCACGCAATCAGTGGAAAGGGAAGGTTAGCTGCTGTTGTCTTGGTATGGGTGTGTAAGAAGTTACTAATGCTTCCCCAGAAATATATATTATCTACGACCTTCAGAACAGAGTGCTGTTGAATCTGGAGACTTTGGCATTGACCAAACAGAAAGGACCTTTGTTCATTTAAGGAGGTGTCAGGGTTGCTCATTCCCTTGGCGTGGGTGACTGTCTGGGGACACAGCCTTTCAGTTCAGGGTGAGCTCAACAGACCCCACTCTTCTCTGCTTGAGAACCCCCAAGGCTGTGTGGAAGGTGTAAAGTACACCTTGATTTTTCAAGGGGAGACATTTTAGGTAACATTTCAGTTCTCTGGACAGTTCCACAGACTAAACACTTAGGAATATTTATTAGGTTTATCTTTCTATAGATATGTACTTTCTAGGACATAACTGTACTTTACTGACTTTATATAAGAAAAAATTGGGGGTGTCCTCTGCTCTGGAATTAACTTTTTAGCTGAGGGAGAGTTTAGAAAGTGGGGGCAGAGATGCAGAGCTAGACAGACAGACAGACAGACAGACAGACAACAGGGAACAAAAGAAAGGGAGGTAAAAAGTCAGAGTTTGTCATCTCCGGAAACTTTAGTTTCCTCTAAATCTATTTTTTACTTGTTAGTAGACAAAAAAATATTGCTTAATATATATAGCAGTTTCTTGGCTCATATCTGAGGTTGCTATGGGCAGCCAATTTCAAAATGCCTAAAGGCCAACAAGAGAAGTCTTTGGTTCCTAAGCTAACAGTCATGAGTGTCTGTGTAGGTGTGTGTGTGTGTGTGTGTGTGTGTGTGTGTGTGTGTGTGTGTGTATTGTGATGATTCAGTGTCTAAGAAGGCATAGACACCATAACTAATGCATAATGCATTTCAGGATCTTCTATTACCTTTCAGGAACCAGCTTGGAAGACTTGCCCAAAGCCTTTGAGTCATTTCCTACCAGCACTTGTCTGTGCCCTATTTTGGAATTGCCTATCTTAGAGATGATGCCATGGGGCTTGGTAAGTCTGGACAATACATGAGTTTTTTTAAGTAGCTCCCTCAAAATAGTGCTTGCTTCAGCCTAGACTATGATGGCAGCTTTTCCCTTTTCCAATGAGCTCATGAGCTCCACAGTATTGGTGAAGTGTGTAGATATTATGGAATCAGAAACAGAAAGAGAATACCATCTTTCCTAGAGAAAGCTTTAAGACTAAAGATGAGTTTGAAGGTGTGGGCAGTGTGAAAGTGCAGTACAGGAGGGAAGGTATCCTAGATATCATGCACCCACAGAGGCTAATCTGAGAGTCATTATACAGAGTCTTAAGTTTTCCCGCCAGGAGACTATGAAAGAGTTTACTAGTCTTGCTGTTTGTACTAAGCAAAAATGTTAGGCCGCAACCAAGTCCAACATAACATTTTTTTTTCTATTTTTCTTTTAATTTTTAAGACAAGGTCTCATGGAGTCCAAACTGATCTTTCAAAAATGTGTCCAAAGACTGCCTTGAACTCCTAATATAATTGCCTCTACCTCCTGAGTGTTGAGATTATAAGCATGTGCCACCACACTTGGCTTAAATGAAATCTAGGGCCTCATGCATGCTAGACAAGTATCCTTTTATAGAGCTAAATCTTCATCTCTAAAGCCCAAATGTATGCCAATTATTATTTGCTATGGTATCACATTTATTAAGGACAGTTATGATTATGGGAAATGAGTGGTGTGTCCTCTAAGCACCTTCTGGCGGGAAACTGTGCTTTCTGTCACAGCATGTGGTCACGAGCTGTTGGAGAAGGTGTGAACAGTAGGTGATTGGGTAAGTGAGAAGCTCAGAATCACCTTTGGGTGGTTAGCTTTGAGGTTAGCTGAACTTTAATGTTTTTTTTTTTTCCTTGCCCCTACCTTGTTCATTCATGCTGGCCTGTGTGCTGATACTCAACTGCATATCGTGGCTTCCTAGAGTCAAGCTAATCTTCAGAAGAAGGCAGCACATATATGATTCTGCTGATTAGGGTTCAAACAGTGAGCCTAAAGGGCAATCATGAGTGCTCGTGGGATGGCTCTGTGGCTAAAGGTACTTGCCCTAAGTCCAGTGACTTGCTTTCAATCCCGGGGACCCATGTGATGAAAAGAGCGAACAGACTCGCCGTGAGCTGGTCACTAACTTCCACATGTGTATTGCGTCCACACACATACACATAAATATATAAATATTTACCAAACCTTAGCTAAGTAAATAGTTGTTTTAGGAAATGAATAACCAACATTGTTCCTCATGGAGCTTGAGTGTGAAATGGTGTGGCCCGTGGCAGTTTGACCAACACTAAAGCAGAGACATGAGGTTGTTTTCAGATCTTTGATTTTAGGGCATTTGACCTTCTCCAACTCAAATCCAACTCCCATATTTTTAAGCAGAATTTTCCCTTTTTAAAGACCAAAACCTTTTTTTGTTTTTAAATCCAGCTTTTCAAATTATTTGACTATGAGTAACTCATTTAATTTAGGACTGTCTGTGAGTTCTTGGCGATCTCAACACATATTTAAAAGTCTTTGCAGAGTGAGACAGCTCTGGTTTACAAATTGTTTTCCAAATGTAATGGAATTGTCACGAGTCTCCATATAATTAATGAGGCTTACACGACTATATTTTCCAAGTGTTTGTCTATGTGTTGATTAATTTCTGTTTTGCACTTATTAAGATTCATATTTTGCAGCTCAAAGTTTTCTTCTTTCTTTCTCTCTTTTTTAATTCAGCTTTCAAACTTCTGCACAGGCCTTGGGCACTCTGCCCACACTGCCTGATGAATAAAGCATCCCTGCACACAAAACTCAGAGTAAAAACCAAAGAAGCCAAGCAAAGTGCCCCAGTGTGAGGGTTCCAGATGACTTTGACTCTTCACCACCCTTTCCAGAATTCTTACAGAGCCAGGGAGAAACCTGCATGCTCAAAGAGCTCAGCACATTTGCTGGGAATAGAGACAGTGCATATCCAGCACATACTGAGAAACACACAAGGTCCATGCATTCAACATGGTCATTGAAAACTGGGTTCAGACACCTGTTATCCCAGCATCTGAGAGGATCAGAAGTTCAAGGTCATTCTCAGCTACTTATCGAGTTTGAGGCCAGTCTAGGGTCACTTGAGACTTCTTCTAAAACAAATAAAACCCAAATGCAAACAAAACTCTGAGAAAGGAAAAAGGGCAAAAGGCAGAACTCATCTTGAAGCTGCCTCAATGGTACCATCATACAGCTTTCCACCCCCTACTGTTCCTGTTGACGTTCCCAGCAGCCTTTTCGGTGAACAGGCTTTTACAAATGAAGGAGCAGTGCCTGAGAGAAGACCTGTAATTTCCTGAGCACACAAAACCACAGAGCCATGGAGGAAGCCAGATGAAGGTTCTCAGAGCTCCTGGTCCTGCTGGTTCACAGGGGTGGGCGTTCTCATTCACACTCCCTAGGTAGCAAATTCTGGCTGTTGGCTAGCAGGGATAAGATGCAGTAAGGCTGGCAAAGACTGGAGTTTCCAGAAGGGCAGAAGGTGAATTCACAAAGTACTTTTTTTTTTTGGAATGATTCATTAGTGAACAGTGCATGGCAGAAGAACTTTCTGAAACCCATGCTGTAACAATGTAGGTGGGTTCTGAACTATGGAAATCCCCATCACAGTCAGATGGAACACATCCAAGCTGGCCATTGTCCCTCCCTAGTGTTTCTATAAGCGCAGTCCTGGGCTAACTCCCGCTGGACTATGCAGAGTTTGAGAAAATGTTGGTTTCTTTGCCTCCTGTCCTAGATTCCCTGAAGGAGGGGTTGTGAGATAGCTGACCATCGGACTCAATGTCCCTCCCTCTCAGGGTGTCAGTCTTGTTCATAGCAGCCTAAAAGCTCAGAACAGGTCCCTACTGCTTTCTCATTTTCCTTAAACAGCTTTTAGATAGTCACTAGGATCCCCGTTTACTGGGGGCCACCACAGCCAGCGGGAGGAGCCCAAATTCTTAAAGCAATGGCTATTGCCTGGAAGGTTGCAATTACCTTTTAGCAGCTAAGCCATCTCCATTAGGAAAGAAAATTTAAGAAGAAAGAAAGGAGAGATGGGGGGGAGGGAGGGAGGGGGCTAGAGAAGGAGGGGGAGGGGGAAGGAAAGAGGGGAAATCAGGAAGGAAAGTGGGAAAGGACAGGAAGGAGGAGAGTGCCCTAGAGAGAGGAGAGTGTGGGAGAAAAAAAGGATGAATGGGGGCTGGCTGGGGGAGGAGAGGAGGGGGAAGAGCAGCAGGGAATGAGGGATGGAAAGAAAAGGAAGAGGCAAAGTTACTTCCTTTTGGGTGTAGGCCAGCAGGAAAGGGGCATGCAAGCGGGGAACCTGCCTTCTCAAAGACTCCAGAACACTCACCCAGGGTCCTTTAAAGAGGACTATGGGGCATGGCAGGGAAGGGCTAGCCTCCCCTCTCCAGACATTTCCAGTCTAGCTAGCACCAGTCAGATCCCCACTGTGGAAGCTCCCAGTTCAGGTGCCAAGGAGCACTTTGCATAAGGGCTTGCTGGGGTTCTTAAAAGCTGGCTCACAGCTGCAGGGCTTTGCCTATCCTTTGCTGAACACAGAAGGCTCTGGGGTGTGGAAGTCACAAAGCAAAACATGTGGAGTGACCCGGAGCCACCTGAGGGCCTCAGCCCCTGACATCAGTGAAGATCAGGTGAGGAGCCAAGGGGAAGGCTGCCATCAGTCATCCACAACACAAGCAAAGGGGAGAGGTCTGAATGAAGCATTGGGCTTCCCAGACATGGGACTGAGAAGGTTGAGACTGAAGAGGGAAACATGTCACCTTCCTGCCAAAATAAACTGTGATGAAGGTTTGGTCCCTCTGCCTTCCAGCCAAGCATTTCCTGTTCTAGCCTCCCCTGTCCACCTCGAACCAGCTCAGATGAGGGAGAGCTATTTTTAAGGTGCAAGCAACCGAGACTAAAAATGAGAGAGTTACTTATTTATAGTTACACCTTTCAACTGTTCTTTCCCTCTGGGACAGAGGCCAGGCTCCGTGTTCCCTTTGGAGCTGAAAGCCCTGGGGGAGAAGGCCTTTGGAAGGTCACATGGCTGTCTGTGGCCTCCAGCCACGAATCCTGTCCTGGAGACTCTGAGTAGGAAAGCTGTTCCCCCTATTAGACAGAACTCAGATTGTGTGACCCTAAGATGTATTTTGTCAAAACACACATTTTTGTGTAATAGGTGACTAGGAAATGTGTTCATTGTTAAGAAATCCAAAGGTAAGTCTTTCTTCCTCTGAATTCTTTATAAAACAAGGAGGTTTGGATCCAGGCACCCAACATGGCGGCTTACAGCTGTTCTTAACTCTGGTTCCAGGGGATCCAATTCCCTCTTCTTGTAATCTGGAGATATTTTCTTATTGTGTGAAATTAGTCTATTCTTAATAGCGAACTTTGAAGGAACCACTGGAACTTTCTGAAAAATGAAAGAGGAAATCCCTCCCTTTTAATGGGCACAAAAACATCATTGTGGGTTTGGCTGTTGGCCTGTAAGTCCAGTGTCATTGTTTTCTTTCCAGCACACACACCCATCTGACCTTGTATTTGATTGTTTCCCTCATTGCATTGTAAGCATTGTGAAGGCTCTGTTTAGTCCTTTAATTCACCACTTTATCACAAGTACCAAAAACACAAAACATGTTCAACATTTATTATTTTATGAACGAGTTTCTATTCATCTCAAATTGTTCTGGGTCGAGACTCTAACAGGTGGTGTTCCCTGGCCAGCCACGTGATGATTTAGGTATGCTCTGAGTATCTCCTCCCCAACCCCCCAAATCTGTTGTGATTAAAGGCTTGGTTTCTAGGCTGGGAGACAGTTGAACCTCTGAGAAATGGGTGCTGATGGGAGGTCTAAGGTCACTGGGGAAGTGACCCCCAGAAGAGATGTAGTGACAGCTGGAAAAGCCTTTGCCACAATTGAGCTAAAGTCAAAGGCAGGCCCTAGAACCACCAAAACTCATCGATTAAAAAACAAATGTTCTCTCCTTATGAAGTTAGCTGTCTCAAGCATTTAGTTATAATGATGAAAATCTGAGGAATACATCACATTTTTCTTATGTTTTTTTAAAATGACAATTTAAAAAATTATATCCAAGCATTCACCTTCTACCTTGGAAATTATTATAAGAATTATTTCAAGGAAACAAGGATGGATTTATTCTAAGCCCACTAATATTTATGTATTTTGAATGAATCAATGTTTAACCCAAAAACTCTAAATCATGAGTTGGTAGACAGGATGTACTTTCAGACTTTTTATTTTTTCTCCTTTTGATTGATTTTTATTTTTTGTCCAGCCAGACTAACTCATGATTTAGCTGTTAGCCCAGGAAAAAGAATCTACACTGTGTCAGTATGCTTGAGTAACAGCTGAGGTCACACCATTCAAGGAAGAGGTAGTGTAGACTGTAAACCATTTATACACAGAATCTAGGTCTAGCAGACTCATCTGAAGAGATACAATTGTATGCTTATGTATGATCCAAAATGAAATACCATTTACACTGGACGTCTGTCAATAGTACTCAGCACATGGTAGTTCAAGAAAGTTTTGTTGCTAGATGTGATATCATGTGACTGTAATCCCAGCACTCAGGAGTTCAAGACAAGGAGATCTTAAGTTCAAGGACAGCCTAGGATGAACATAGTGAGACTCTCTCATGGAAAAATAAATTATTGTTGACTCATCAGTAGAAATTTGATGCAATGATGATATCTGGGGGGGATTCATTTAGTATGTTTGCTTTTGGGCAATTTCTAATTATTCTAAATACAATGCATTGCATAAAAGAAGAAACAAAATTCTAGTTAATCACTTACCTTTTTGCTTAGATGGGGCCCATTAGAGCCTCCAATGTTTCTCTGGACTGATGGTGGTACTTGATACACATCTTGTTCTGGGGTGCCATGGCCAGTAGGTACTTGGTAAATTCCCTGGTTCTGGTAAGAAGGTGGCACTTGGTAGACGGTATCACGAGATGCTGCCTGTGAATTTGGCACTTGATAGAGTTTCTGCTGGCTGAAGGTCTGATGCATGGGTCCAGGAGTAGGCTGCTCATGACTGGACGTCTCTTGCACTGGACCAATCAGAAGTTTCACCCGGTTGCCTGGGACGATGCCTTGGCGACCATGTAGGGAACAGAGCCACCATCCCTCTAGTCCTCCTGTGTTCTGCTCTATGACAGTTAAGATGTCTCCCTTCCGGAAGGCCAGCTCCTCAGCACACTCGGGGACATTGTCATATAAGGCCCTTGCCATAAGATTCTGTGAATGTGAAGCAAGAGGAGTGGTGTTAGAATGTTAGGGCCCATGTGTTTAGAGACAGGCACAGTTCCTGGAAAAAGAGATGAAATATGAACAATAGTCTGTAAGAAGAGAAGCAGATGGCTCGGACAAAAGACAGACTCAGCTACAGGGTATCTGCCACCAGTGACATCAGATGGACTCCTCAGAAATACTTAAACCCCAGAAGAGATCTTCCCTCCAATGGTGGGTGCTTTGCCAAGGAGCATCACTAAAGAGTTAGGGTCACCAGGCAAAGTAGTTTTCTAAGTTTTTCAAGGTGGGCTAAAGGGGAATAATGTTCCAAGCTGTTCATGCGGCACAGTGCACTGTTCTCAATGTCTTCATATTATTTCAGGCAAAAAAATATGTCAAATAAAATCCTAAATGACACATACTACAAACAGAAATTTTATTCAGCATTGGAATGTAAATAGAAGTACACATAATTGTGCCTTGGCAGGGATTGCTATATCTTTTATGATTAAGAGGCTCTTAGATGCAGGAAGAAACACAAGCAAAAGCATAGAGATATACTATGGTAATCAAGCGGGGACACAGAGTGACAATTGTCCTTCCAGATCTGATGGTGGAGAGGTACCAGGGATGCATTCAGACATTGGTTTGGTCTCTCTGCCTCCCTGAGGGTCCTCCCTCTCCCAGCCACGTAGTCACCTACTTCTTAAATCTTGCCATTCACATCTGAAAGGCTGTGCTTCCCTTTCATGGACTCAGAACACTCTCTGTCTTTGTATGATGGCCTGTCTGGCACATCCAGTCCTCAGCAGACAGCTAAAGTAGGCATTGAGCAGAGAGTGGGCAAGCAGTCTCTGCTGACATTCCTGGAAGGCTTTCAAAGGCTCCAAAGATTCCCAGTGCACTGGCAGCCAGTTCCACATGCCTGCCCCTTCCCTGAGTGCTGCGAAGTGGGGAAACATAGGGAACCCATCACAGGCATCGGAAAAACTAGATGTGACCCCTCTCATATGTCATTTTAAGCATTTGGATGCATTTACTGTCACTGTGGTGGGGAATCATTTGTGAAGAAAAAGACTGCTGGTTGGCTGGCACATGCTTATGACTTTATTTCACACCATAACATATTTGTGGACTTTGGGGCTGCTTTTCTTTGGACTCTTGCCTCTGTTTTCCTCTCCAGAAATATGGACTTGATCTCTCAGTTCCCTGCTTTTCATTTCTCTAAGACGGACATGCATTAATCATCTTCTCCTGGACTCTGCCTGAAACCACAGGACTCCTCCTGAATGTAGTTCTCTTCTGTGGAGGGGCTGCGTGTGGGAGGGGTCTGCCTCTGCTCAGGAGTGGGGAAGAGGCCCGGTTTCACTGCTTCCCAGTTTTGAAGTGATATAAAGTTTGTTTTATTTTCATTACATTTTAACTTATTTTTAATTTTTTTCCCTACAAGATATTTTGGTTATGATTTTGCCTTCTCCCAAGGCCTCTCAGATCCTTCCCATGTCCTCACCCAATTGACTGCATATTCTTTCTTTCTCTCTGAACCCCCAAAACAAACCAAACGAAAACAAAAGGACAAAACCATAACACCACCAACAAAGAAAGACAAAAGAAAATGGAGTTTGTTTTCATCTTGTGTTGGCCAACTACCTCTGAATCTTCTTCTCTTTAAAACATGGCATCTTGTATACTACCCAAGTAGGCTGGACTTAAATCTTCCTGCCTCAGCCTCTGAAGTGCTGGGGTTACAGGTCCATATCAGTGCAGATGGCTAACCAGTCTTTTAGTGTGAGCAGAAATAGAGCCACAAACATCATCACTAGGAGATGTGGGCTCTCTGACCTGCACAGGGAAGCAGTGATGGCATCTAGAGGCCAATCACAGCTTTTGTTTTAGGTGAGGCTTTTCCTTATTAGCAACTGGATTCTAGGAAGCACTGGGTTCCTTCTAACAATGAAAGCTCATATATAAAATGATAAAAAACTGGCCCCATCCTTGCCTAGTTTTTAGAGCCGTTAAAGGGTATGCCAGGATGCTAAGATCTCTGTTTTTCTTTTCCTGCCTTTTGAGTGTCCTGTCCTTCTAAAGAAGAGCCATGGGTTTACAGAGGACAAGATTCTAGTCCTTTGTCCCAGATCTCAGGGGGAAAAAAAGGACTACAGAATTATGTCTTTAGGGCTTAGAGGGAGCTGGTGGCTCTGGTCTGTCCACTTGGACCTATCTGATAACTGGGAATGGTTGAGAAGGAAGGCCCTAGATGAAATCAGGAGTAATAGATTGGAAGCAGTCCTGTGGGAGCTGAAGATTGATAGCTGTGCAATAACGCTGGCTTCAAGGAAAGGAAAGAAGAGAAAGAGCAAACAGTAGACAGGCAAAGAACTGCAGCTCAGTCAACCACATTATCTGGAGGTATTCAGAGCTGGGCCACTTCCAAGTCCTGGAACACCATGAGGTGCTGAGTGGAGCGCCAGGCCACACTTGATTAGAGGCAGATAGAAATCCCCGTGTGAGTCTGCTTCATATGCTTTGTATTCTGCACACCCCCTAACCTGTGACCTTCCCACTGCCTAGCAAGTAGCATTCTCTTGCCTGCACATGATCCCAAGGGATGTTCCTAGGTTCCAGAGCCTCCTCAGCCATGCACAAGTGGGCACTACTGGTGAATTCTCCTGCCCCATTGCCCACAACATCTCTCCAGTCTTCTCACTGCACAATGGAATTCAGAAAGAACTTGATCCAGCTTGGCAAGGGCCTCCAGGGTTAGGCTTTATACTCTGGTAGATATTAGCTTTGGCTACATAAGACTGAGTTCTTTAACCTCTATGCAATCTGAAGATTGGTGATGTATATAGCTAGTCACTCTCCTAAACAGCTCATTATAGTTACACATCCCTGTAGAGAGCTTGTGAGGTGGTAGCTCTGTTTTGGATATGAGGACACAGATTTGGTATTTCCCCAAGGCTCACACTTGGGTTCAGAGACGGACAGAGAACTGGCAGGTTGACTCTCTTCTCTGGGAGGCTAATTTAGCTTTACTATCAGTGTCCTGGCCGAACTCTATTCCATTATAAAAAAAGGTTCTGAAGGTAACCCTTTGCTCACCCCATTTTAAGGAATAAATGAATTTTGGGGGACTTGCAGTCTCAAATGTGTTAGTAGGACTTTTCTCTTGCATGCCCTATTGTTCTCATCCCTAGGGTAAGAACAAGGTTGAGGTTGGGTGCTCTAGTGAGTTTGCCACGAGAAAGAAACAAGTGAATCCAAGTAAATGTCTGAGCACTGCTGCAGACTCATCAAGCCATTGTGGACTGTATTTCATTTGCTGGGTAGCCTTTGACTTCAGGTTTCCTCTTCACCTCTCTCTTCTCAGTTTTTAATCAAGAAACAATCCTGGGGCAAGGGAAATGCCTCAGTGGTTAAGAGCACTGGCTGTCTCCCCAAAGGCGTGGGTTCAATTCCCAGTTCCCACATGACAGCTCACAATCTTTTGAAACCAGTTCCAGAGCAGCCAGTGCCCTCTGGGTTTCCAAAGGCACTAGGCATGCAAGTCGTGCACAGATATACATGCAGACAAAATACCCACTACACAAGAAAAATAAAAGTAATTTAAAAAGTTTTGGGTGAGATGCATTAGTCCAGAAAAAAGATAAAAGCCAGAACATAAGGTCCTCACTCCAAAGTATATGAACACAGGAGAGTTAATAAAGCGTTAATTCCCCACTTTAGAAGTGGGGGATGCTCTCCTTTATAGGAAAGGTGTGATTCTCTGAGGCCCCAAAGTCAGAAGTTCTTATCTGAACATCTTAAGAAAACACCAGAGAGGGCAGAAGTCCTCTAGCCAAGATGTACTCTTTCTCAACCCCCACCCCCAGACTCTTGAATATTTAACTCAGGGAGGTGCGGGGTCAACACAGAAACAAATCAAGGAGAGATAAGAGCACTGGGTAACTTTATATCCAGCTGGATGCCAACTTTCCAGAGACTGGCCGTTACAAAGGCAGAGTGCTGTTGGGGCAGGGCGCAGAACTTGAAAGCCAGAGGGATCTTCAAGGAGTTAAGAGTCTACCTCTTCCACTTCACAAGGAAGAATAAAAGGTCCAGGAAGTTAATGATTTGCAAGGCCACCTGGCTAGAAGACCTTAGGACTTGGGTATGAAGGCAGCCGTCCGTTTCTAGGCTTCTAGGAGAAGGAGAGATAGTCTAAGCTGATGTTTGTGCCCTTCCTTCTGGCTGCAGACTATTGAGACAGTGGACCCTGAGCAAGTGGAATTTCCCCAGGAATCTCATGCTGGGGGAAGGGAAAGGCTAGATCCTGGTGCCAGTCTGGAGGAACATGTCTTTCTCAGGTAGAGATTTCTCACAGTTCTGTCAAGCTGTCAGACTGTCTTTCAGAAGAGACTGAAGGTAGATGATGGGCTAGTTGTAATGGGCTAGACTGTCCTTGGACCAAGACTATTTGGCTATGCATACCTCTTGCCTCCTATTGAGAGCAAGTGTCCTAGAAGAAGATGGGCTGGGGGCTCGCTGGACCATTTTATTTCTTCTTTTCCCCAATGTGGCCATGTTGGATACATCTCTCTCCACTTCTCACTATTCTGTCTGACTCTGTTTCTATTTCCAGCCTGTGAACTCAATGTCTGAAATAAAATCCATACCCATGCTCTATTAAGTTGAAGTGGGTTCTGACCTCTGCGTTCCTGGTTCTCTGCAGGGAGAGTGGAATTGATTTTCTTGAGAGCTTAGCAATTACTTAGCTCTTTACTTGATGGAGAGATAACAGGTGGCCAAGCCTAGCTTGTTAAGGCAGCCAGGGCTCACTCAGGCTTATACCCAAAGACTCCGGTAAGAGTGAGATGAACACCAATGTTTCTAAACCCATCTGAAGGGACCTTGTTCCTCAATCCCACTGAGGCCCTCTAGACATTCACTTAATTTGGCTTTTACTCTCCCAAGACCTTGCTCTTCTTATTCTTCTCTGGATCACACTCTTTTTCTCCATCAACAGACCATTTCCCCTCATCTCTTAAGTAGTCATGCTCCCAGGGGACTTCTCCTTTGCACTCCGTTGTCTCCTCTGAAATGTCACCCAGGTGATGACCTATGAATGCAGGTACCACCCAGATCTACAGTACAGAACAGATACTTTTGTACTCCAGTTCTTACCCGCTTCTCTGACTACTGCGCCATCTTGATCTCAACAAGCCTGACAAATGAGAAAACACCTTTCCCGTTGTTTCATCTCTCTTGATCAACAAAGTATGGTGTGACCTGCCCAAGTTGGGAGCCTGAGGTTGGCCCCACACACTTCACTACCTGGACCCAATTGTCAGACTCCAAATCCTGCCTCACTGCCTCCCCAGGTGTGGATGTTAGCAATAACTATTTTTTTTCTGGTTTTGTTTTTGGCTGTTTATTTTGTTTTCCTTTAGTGACATTTCCCAACTGTTTCTACTTCATTAAACCTCTTTCCAGCTTAGAACTATATAAGCAGCAAAACTGTTTTTCCAAAATCCATCTGATTGTTTCCCAACTAATTTTCTATCAGTGTTTTTTTGTTTTTTGTTTTTTGTTTTTTTTTTAAAAAAAACTTTATTTATTTATTTATTTATTTATTTGCCTTGGTGTTTTGCCTGGAACTGGAACTACAGACAGTTGTTAGCTGCCACATGGGTGCTGGGAATCGAACTCGGGTCCTCTGGAAGAGCAGACGGTGCTCTTAACCGCTGAGCCATCTCTCCAGCCCCCTATCAGTGTTGTTTTTGTGACTGTGGCGTGCAGTACATGCGTGCACATGCATGTGGAGGCCAGAGGATACTTTTCAGGAGTTGTTTCTTTCTTTCCTGTTGGGTCTCAGGGATCAGACAAAGGTCATTAGGGTTGGGGACAAGCACCTTTACCTGCTGATCCATTTCTCTAGTTCAATGTTTCTTTACACCAGGATTTGCATCACCCCCTTCCCGGCTGTGAACTTCAGTTCTGAAAAGCTGCCTGCCTGACTCTCTTTCCAGTTCTAGAATTCAAGACCAGTGTCAAAAACCAAATGCATATCCATTCCCGGTTTTAACCTTTATCTTGAGAATTTAGCAAGATGTTTAGTTAAAAAAAAAAAAAAATTCAGATGGAGTTAAAGAAGAAAGGTGTAAGCAGAAGCAGCAGGTCAACTAGAGCCTGGAGCCTGAGAATAAGAGAGATAGCCAGCAGGAAAGTGCCAGCCCCTCCCTGTTTAAACAGGACAATGACGCAGATGGGGGAGCCTGCCCCCCTTCCCAGTCTGGTGTGTTCGCAACTACTGAGCAAACAGGAAGGCCAAGAGGAACTGACCATCCCTGCAACATAGAATACAATGGTCCCTTTAAAGCATCGCCCCTCCCTATGAGTCTGGTAGGTGACAGAGTGCCATTCACATACTTTCCCAGAAAGTTTGCTTCTGCTGTTCTGGGTTCTCAAGCTATGGCTGAGGAATTAAGAAAACAAAACCAACCTGGCTGTATGGGGGAACCAGTCACATGGCAACTTCTACCGTCCACCCCTCCCTACTGCTATCAAAATGTCAAGAAAGCTTATTACTTCTACTACCGGGAAAATTATTTGCTTCTCCCAATATAGAGGTGTGATGTGGAGTTTCCATGACCATTCATGCTGTCCTTTGAAGAGGAACGAGACACAATGGCTCGTGTGTCACTCACTGTGACCCATTGCATCATCAATGGCTTGGCTTCCTTTTATTCTTTTGACTTCATTCTATATTTATGCAGCAGAACCTGCCAAAGACTCAGGGCTGCCTCATTCTTGATGACAGACCTCCCACCTCCAATGTTATCCCAGGTCTCTAGTGGACTCTAACACATGCATTCATGCATGCACAGGCACTCAGAGACCAGATCCTGAGAAACAGACCCACTAGAGGAAATGGCCATCATCAAGGAAATCAGTTCTTAAAGGAAGCTGCTGAGAGATGAACATGGCCAAGGTCAGCCTCGGGGCACACCATGAAGAAAAAGGCTCCTGTGCTTTTGTTGCTTTTGTTTCTGCTGACAAAATTCCGCTCTGGTCCAGCCATTTTGGTTACATTTCCCCTTCTGCCTCTCATTGGCACTTTTGATGGTGTGTGTGTGTGTGTGTGTGTGTGTGTGTGCTGGACGGGTACTCAGCCTTTCCCTAATCAAAGCAATTATAGTCTGAAAGCAAGATCACTTTCAAGTATCAAGAGTCTGATTCTTGGAAGCTTGGCTGACACTTATGTGTTTGTATGTTAAGATCTGGAATACTAATTTTTTTTTTAATTTGAAACCTATAGCTGTTATTAAGTAGAAGACAGGATATCTTTGGGTGCAGGAGCTAGAAGATACAGTATATTATAATATGGATGTTTTCTGAGTTTGCTCATTACATTCTGCCCACCACCACTGGTGACTGGAGACAGTCGACAGAAAGGCAGCAGCAGACTCCTACTATGTCCTTGGAATGCCGGTCTAGCTGTGGACCTCTGGGGAAGCTTGTCCAGCATTCCCCACAGAAGGCTACTCCTAGCCAGTGGACCACATTTCCATCAGTGATTTTTATTTTCTGGAAGCTGCATTTATTAATCTATAAAGTTTTTGCAAATAATGTAGACACTTGGTGAATAGTCAGACCAATTCACTCTGCCCCCAGTGTTGTGATCTAGAATAATATCAGATTCTGTTTTATGCATTTCTTATGGAGAGAAGCTCTAGTATATAAGATATTAAACTCTAGTTTCCAACAAGTATTTTCTGACAAGGCAGGGGACAGCATTAATATTCTCTGTGTGTAACACTGTATGTATGTGTGTGTGTGTGCCCACAAGGCTCCCAGGCATATGAATCTATACACTAGCCTAGTCCTATTTGTTGAGTGGCTGTAACCAGTGTTCTTTTGATGATTTATAAGCCAAAGTGATGATTCTCCTTGAAGGAGGTAAGCACATCTAACATTTCAAAGGTCAATAAATGGATCCCAGAAAGAAATTTCAGTCTCACTAGATGTGTGCTACATGATCTGGACAGCATACCTAGGATATTGTAGTGTTTCTTATCATGCTGGCTCCACTTCTTCCTTGAATTGGAATGGCTATCATAAATTCTCTTATGATGTGAGATTGATGGAGGGATGACAAAGAGCACTTACCAAGCAAGACTGACAGCGTGGGATCCAACCCTCAAAGCCATAGTGGAAGCAGAGAGTTAACTTCTCTGGAAGTTATCCTCTGGACCCCCCCACCTACATGTTCTACACACATACACACACTAAAGAAAGCTAGAATTTTAAAAATGGAGGAATAGGCTGAAACCTGTTCTCATGCAGGCCTAGAGCAGAGCAGAAACCTTGCTCTGTATAAGGAACCTCACAGATGGGCAGGTGGATAGGTAAGCTAGTATGTGTATGACTTCAGAATGTTTTAACTCATGATGGAAGGTGAATTTGATTGCAAGAAAAAAGAATTTTTTATAAGGATGATAAGATTGCTATCTTTGCGTCTATCACTATCTACCTATCAGTCCTTAAGAGTCTAATTTTCCACTTGTCCACAGCCTGTGAACTATACTTAATTGGCACCAAGGATCTTAACGAAGATGAGTGCACATATGTTCCTCTACATTTTCAACCTAGTCATCCATAGCTTGACCAGAACTAACTACAGTAGGTGTCTTTGTTTTACAGCCCAGAAGTTCATAGATTAGATTAACAGAAGAGCTAGAGATCACAGTGTGTCATCTCTCTAGTGTTCTTCCCCTACTACAAGGATGCCCCTCCTGAGACTCTGCTCCACCTAGAAATTTAGTGATGTTACTGTTAAGCTTTGGGATTTTTCAGCGTTTGTCCCTAGTTGCCTGGTTTTGTTGGTTTTCAATATAGCATACTGGCAAAGGATCAAAAACGTGGGGCAAGCATGGACCCTTTTTAGGGTTCTGTCCCTAGATAAATCTTACAGGCGCCATATAATGATGAAGTCTTGACACCCACTCACCTAAAAGATAGGTTTTATTAACAATAAAACAACCTTTTGGATTCCAGCCAGCATTACAATGTTGGCACTGAATCATATCTGACTGCCTGTCTAGACAAATCCCCTAACATTCAGGTTCCAGGCGAAGAGAAATAAGAATTAAGTTAAATAGAAGTAGGAGAGTCCAATCCATTAGATTGTAATATATTTCCAAAAATGATATCATTTCTCAAAACCAAAATGCACAGCTGTAACATCTATAAAGTGCTTGAGGTATGAAATGATCCTCCTATTTTTACATTTTCATGTCCTTATCCTTCTATACCAAAGTCTGAAGGTTATACTTAAGTACATTAATTCAAATACATCACTATCCTTGTCAGAGCCCATTTGATGAGATGGTGCCCTTTGCTGGGACTTGTGCAGAAGTTACTTGAAAGAGGGTAGCAGGCAGCTCGCTTTGTATATTGCTTGTCTTACAAGCATGGAGACCTGAATTTAATGCCCAGAACCCATGTGAAGAAACACCAGACATAGTGGTACCTATTTGTAATCCTAGTACTGAAAAAGTGAAGACAGGTAGGTCTCTGGAATGTGCTGGCCAGTTAGTCTAGCCTAACTGGTAAGCTCTAGGTTATGAGAGACCCCAACTCAAAAAAAGCAAGGTTGATGATCAACATAATGAAATTGGAACCTGATGTCTGCTTTCCAGCCTCTGTTCACATGCACATACTCACATGAATATGAGACCCTTCCCCCAGTCACTTGATCTGGGCTTATTGCTTTGCTGCTATTACCTACTTATCCTGTGAGCTCTTCAAAGAGGTTTAAAGCTTGGATCCACACCCTTGGCTAAGAGATATGTCCACTCAAAGACCATCACCATTGCCACTGAGCAGTGGTCACAAAGCTTTTATGGAAGCTATGGCATCTCTATTACATTACTGAGAACAAACAGCTTTTTGTAATGCTGAAGTCTATGCACACTCCAAAAGATTCTGTGTATACTAAGGGAGGGATTCAGAAAGATTTAGGAGAAGTGGATGTCTTAGAGATGGTCTGGAGGTTTCACACTTAGTCTGAGGGAAACCTTATGCTTCTAAGTATTTTGTAGTATTCCCATGAGCAAATAAGGTTTAATCCTATAGGAGTAGGAGGAAGTTAGTTTGGTGTTAAGATATGTTACATTAAGCTCAACCCCAGTCATTGAGTTGCAGCCAACACTTGCAGGAGTATAATTCTGTACTTGAAACTCATAAAACCAATGAGGCCATTATTCTTAAGCAGAAGGAAGCAGGACAGGTAGAATGGTAGCTTAGGATAGAAGAGATCTTGTCCAGTGGACATTCAATATCTGAAGATATTTTTTGGTTGTTACAGTATGTGTATTCATGCCTGTGTTACTGAAATCTAGTTCTGAGATGTTGCTGACTGCACAGACCAGCCTTTCCTCTGGCTAGAGAAACAGCTGATAAACTTCATTAATATAAAGTTTAATCTCCATCCTCATATGTAAAATAATGACAACTGCCTTTGTTTCCCTATCTGCAAAATCGGGATAATGAACAAGTTCTTCTTGAAGTACTATGAGAGCTCATGAAATTACATACGCCAACTCTCTGATTACCCCAGGAGAAAGAGGTTCTAAGAAGTGGGAACAGTTAATGGCTGTACCGTGCTGAGCTCAGGGAATCATGTCTGAACCATATTTGTCCTTGCCCCAAGATGAAAACTCCTCCAGGAAAAGAACACAGACCAGAAATGATCTCATCGTGATTCTACCTGCCACACCAAAGGCAGACACAGCTCAGAGAAGGAAATTCCTTCCCTTCAGCCATGAACACAGTTGCATCTGTAATTAAGATCTTAATAAGGAGATTGGATGATGGTTTACAGATGCTGCAGGCTATGAGGCAAGGAGGTACCTGACCAGGTTTAAAGTGAGAATAATTGAAATACAATCCCCTACTCAGGTGTGCCAAATGAACACACATTTCAAAAGGAGCTTGCTTTTATTTCCAAAGATGCGTATTCCTGCACGAAGATATAAAAGAACACCTTATTATTTATGACTAAATGTTACTTATGACTCTCTATGACGAACCCAGCCAAATCTTCTTTAAAAATGCTCTTATATAAGTTCCTACAGAATGCTGCCATAAGGAGAATGGGATAGTGCCTTGGACAGTTGATTGATGTCTGGGGCAGCTCTTGTTGGCTATATGAGAGTGGCCACATGCTCCTGAACTTCTCATAGAAGTCCCCAGTCTCAAATATTCTTCCCATTGTCAGACCATATGTCCCATTCATGGAAATTACACACACACACACACACACACACACACACACACACACAGAGTCATCTATCACAAAACAAAAGATAGCCTTGAAAACGTATCTCTTTCTGAGGGAGATCCCTTAGTTAAATTAAGAATTTAAGAGAAAAATGGGTATAAGTAAGAATCTGTGGTTGGGAAAAATGATGGTCCTCTGATAGCCTCGATGACCTTAAATACAGGAATGGGGTGTGTTCCTGAGGCCTCTGCACCTCTGGGATATTGTCTAGGAATCTGTCACAGTGAGTGGGGCCAGGCAGGAAAGGCCTTTGTCATTTCTGTCCCCACATCCCCTTTTCATTTCACTTGAGCTTGCCCAGGAGTGGGAAAGAGAATCTTAGAGAATCTTAGCTCAACACTGAAGTTCCAGCCCAGGAAGCTGGAGCGTCAGCATTCTGCTGTCTTAGTCCCTGGGTCACTTTCCTGTCAAGCTCTAAGCTGTGTTTCGAGTGACCAGGAACAGAAACAGACTGGATAGATGGCTAACATTAGACAATGATCCCCAAGAAGGCTGAGTGTGCACAGGTCTATGTCTACTCTTTCTGGTGTGAAGGTTTTTGCATATCACTGCTAACGCTAGGAGGTGATGGTCCTTGGAGGGTAGCGAAGCCCGCATCCATCTTTATGAGTTAGGAGCATGAGCCATGAGGACTGAGAAACCTGGATGGGTTTCAGCAGAATTGCCTATGGGTGCTAAATTAAATTAAACACTATAAACCAACAACTACTACCAACGAGCTTACCATTAAATTAGTCACCAAAGGACTCCTGCCTGATGAAAAGCAATGCGGACAATTGTGCAGGACATGTCACATTGTTGAGATGTCACACAGTACCTCGACAAAAGGGGGGAGTGCGACATGGCTCTAATCTGAGCGTTCCATGTGTTTTGATTATGGCAACTTTCCACTGAGCCTCACAGATGAACCGCGTCCCACCACTGCTCCCCATAAGAACCAATAAAGAATTAAAATTGATTTGATTTCAAAGGAGCCATCAAGCATTTCTGTGGTTGGCAGGACTTATACTTTTACAAATCTATAGTTGTTCCATGCTTATTTCTGGTGAGCACGAATGACAGCATTTCATAAGGAACTTTTTGTGGGGTGGGGGAAGGTGGGGAGAAGTGGTGGGGATGGGGCGTGGGGGGGAAATTCTTATATCTTTATCATTGCATATTAGAAATATTAGGATGAATTCAAACCTGCAACACCAAGATCTGCCAAGAAACAAAACACTTTTCAACTTACTGGCTCCAGTTTTGGAGCAGATATAGAATTTAGCAGATATTGCAAACCCCAGGAAAATGAGGAAAACATTCCAGTGGCAGTTTTGTGTGTATGTGTGCAGCTGTTCATGTGCGTATACACATGTGTGTGCCAGGGCATGTGTGCACAGGGGGTAACAGCAGGCATCTTCCTCAATCACTCCCCACACTGTTTTTTTTGAGACAGGGTTTCTCACTGAACCTGGAGCTCCTGGACTCTCTTGTCTAGCTTGCCTGGCCAACAAATCTGCAGGGATCCTTTTGTTTCTTCCTCTCTAGCCCAGGGATCATAGGCTTTTATCATGGGATCTAGGAATCAAACTTAGACCTTCACACTTGCACAGCAAGCGCTCTACTGACCGAGACAGCCCTTCCACTGACAGTTTGAATATCTTCATAATCGGTTGCTCTTCACTCACAACAAACGGCTGCCACTCACCATCAGTAACTGTACTCTCTGGAGTACCAGTTCCATTGTTCCTAGATGACACGCCTCCCTCAAGCTATCCAGATCATATTATCTATTAAAAGCACCCTCTAAAAGATTCAGCCATTCCAGTTAGGGGTGGAAAAGGTCTCCAACAAGACCACTTATCTTACAATGAAGATTCTTCAGAAAAGTCCTGGCAGCAGACCACAGCTTCCCTGGCATTTGGAGTCCTCATTAGCCAGTAAGAACTACCACAGGGAGATGACTGGAATGTTCAAAGTAAATAAGATGGAGGGGGTGTTGTTGACGAAGTCTAAACAGGGCTTTGGGAATTTTTGTCTTCTTTCCATGCCCATGCTCTTTGCAATCAGTTATTGCCTAGGAAACCAGCAGCTCTGGCATTTTAAGTTAGAAATATTGTATTTGTTCCCAAGAGCCCTGCTGCGTTTGCCTTGGCAGAGAAGCTTGGTAATTAAGTCTATACGTTTTTTTGAGGATAGTACCACGGTTTGGGGCTAGCATTCCAAATCAGTTTGTCCACTGCTTTCTAACCCTAAAATGATCTAAAAATAATACTCCATATTATGTTGATGTCACTGGGTCTGCAGTAGGATAAGGGTTGGTCATCAACTTCCCACATAACCCCCAACTCACTTTCCATGGATTGCATCCATTTAAATAAATGACTTTTTCTTTTCCTTTTGTTAGGAGTAAATAGTCTCTTTTACCCCTGGTTGGGAAATATATGTGGTATATGTGTGTGCATGTGTCGTGTAAATGCATGTACTGTGGCTGAAAGAAGATACTAGCTGTCCTTCTCTGTCATTCCCTGAGAAAGGGTCTCCTAGTAAACTTGGAGCTCACCATTTTAAAAGTTAGGCTCCTTGGCAGAAGGCCGAGCAATCCTCTGTAGCCATGCCTCCATGGCACCGGGCTATAGGTGTGAGCAGCAGCAGGGCTTTTTATATAGTGCTGGGGATTTGAACTCAGGTCCTCATGCTTGTTCAGTGAGTGTTTTTATCTACTGAGCCACCTTCTGTTCCAAGAGGAAACAAGTGTAGAGAAGGTTCCTTCTTAAACCTTTTACTGTATAATGTTAATATCTCTATGTATCTGCATCTGTTTAAGTATACTTATCTCTCCATGGCCAGGGGTCCTGATCATACCTTAGCTATGGCAAAGAAACTATCATAGTCCATAGTCCTGTCTATTCATGGATTGAGCATGTCTATCTATCTATCTATCTATCTATCTATCTATCTATCTATCTATCTATATATCTATCAACTTTTTATTTATATAAAATCATATATCAAAAAAGACATAAGTAGCTATTAGTTATCAATGCCTACTATGTTCTAGGAACCAATGACTTTCATATATTAGATTCTTGTAGCTACCTAATAAGACAAAGGTCTAAAATCGTTGCTGAAAAACATGCTGTCAGAAAGAAGCAAAAGTGGGATTTGAAACACATATTTTTCTGTGTCATTGGGAGGGACCCTAGCGAAGGCTGTTGGCACAGGTGTTTTCTGTAATTCAGCATTGGATACATTATTTGCTGAGTAGCCACTAGGAGGAAAGTCCTGAAATTTCAGGAATCCCAGAGTTTGTTTATAACAACAAAGAAGCCAAGCCTAGGAGACTTTGGCATGTGGCGGCTGTGTGCTATAGGCATGCTGCTGGCTCCCTGTACCTGGGATCTGCATTCCAATCACATACACTCTTGCTATGGGATACCTAGTAATACTCAACCATCTTAACTTAGCAGTTGGGATTTGGACATCATCTTGCCACAAAAACCACTCCAACCTTTCAATATCTACCAAATACATGCTCTACAAGGAGAACTGGGGCCAGCTAGCATTCACTGTTTACTGTGTGCCAGGTTCCAGGATAAGAACTTTATACATTGGCTTAGATTTTAGAATAACAGTATAATGCAGTTAATACTGCCTCAAATTTACAGCTAAACCAGAGGCTCTGGGAGTTTAATTTGCCTAAGATTATAGAGCCTTAAGTCACAAGAAATGGAAATGTCTTTCTCCACTTGCCATATTGTTCCTATTTCAAAAGTATATGAAGCCAAGTCTCTGCCTGTTCAAGACTGCCAGAACCTAGATTACACTGTCAACAAGGGTTGGTGTGTCAGTCTGCCCCTACATATCAGTAAAGGAGGGGCCTCTTGTATTCAATATGGCTTCCTTAAAACTGGAGTCCACTGCAGGAATCATTTAGATAGTGGTTTGATTGAAAGGGGTTAATAAGTAAGGCAGTGCTAACAGAGTAGGGCAGAGGTGCAAATGTAAGGTCTGTTTCAGAGATTAGAGGAGACAAAGGTTTAGGCTTTGATTGTTTTATGGAGTGGATAGATGAGAAGACTTCACTAGTTGAAAGTGATCAGCTACTTAAGTCACATAGGCATGGTGTCACATGCCCATGAAAGGAGTAAGAACCCTCACAAGGAGTCCAAGGAGCAGCCAAGGTGAGGGGCAGAAGGTGTGCCCTAGGGTGTCATGTGGGTAGCTGGGTGGGAGTGAGCCCCACAAGTGTCTGGTATTACAGACACATAAGGAGTGCTCATTTGAAAAGGTAGTGTGTGACAGTGCCATAAAGGCACAAAGGGAACATAGGATCTGCCAAGGCTTTGAAAGGTATGGAGGCGGGATTTTATCTGGCTTTGTTTTATTTTGCTGGAGACTGGGGAAGAGAACAAGGAAAGGCATTTGCAAGGTTCTGAGCACAAGAATGATGTGAGGTCCCATAGCAAGAGGATGCTGGAGGGATTCTGGGTGTGTTGCGCACCTGCATTTTGACAAAGCCTCATCTCTGTGTAGATAAGTTCTTTAGCTCTGAAATGAGTTTGCTAAATAAATATAAGAACAGAAATAATGAAGCTATGTTTTCCAAAACATTTTCTAGTGCTTTTAAATTCACAGACAACATAACAGCATTTTGAAAGCAGCTGGGTATAGAAGGGGTCCTAAATTTGAATTGAATACAACAATTATCAAGAAAGATTTTACAGCTGAAACATCAAAGCAAAGAGAGAATTGATGTTTGCGTATGTTATAAATAGCCATATTAGCTAAATCAAAGGCCTGCTATAAATTCTTCCTTAAAACAGCCTTGGAAAATAAAAATGTTTTCAAAGTTCCTCCACAGAAACTTTTTGTTATATTCTTCTCTTTTCCTTGGGCTATTTTGCCCCCAATTCAACTGGACCGTAATTATCTAAATTCCAGACGGTAGATTTTTTAAATTATATTGCCATACTTTACCATACTTTGTTTTTTTTTTAGTCAAAACATTTAAGAGTGACCTTTTTCTCTATAGTAACTAGAAAATAGATTAGATTTTGACTATAGTAGATACTTAAGATTTATGAAATTTGGCAAAGCCACAAAAACTCCTCAGCCATGAGAGCTCACTCACAGGCTGTACTGGCTGAACATCTGCCAGGGCTGGGCATAAAGTGGATCGGACTTCATTCCTGGCCCATACTACGTGGGCAGGGCCCTCAGGGCTTCTGTTAAAGACAAGGACCTGGAACTAGTCCTTCAGCTTCAGGACAAAGGGCAACACCTACTAGCCACCTTCAAATCTTCAGTTGAATAAGCCAAGGCCACAGAAGCATGAGGAGCATACACTACACATTAAAGGGATTTTAATGTAGACTTCGTTGTTGTTATTGTCTTTGAGACATTATTTCACTATGTAACCCTGGCTAGTCTGGAACTCATGGGGATCTACCTGCCTCTTCCTCCTAAAGTCCTGCTCTGCCATGTCTTGCTTCTGCCTGTGCAACCTTAACAAAGGAAGCCCTCAGAGTTAGCTATCACCCAGGCAGACTCTTTTAAGAGAAATGGAACACTAAGCACCTATAACAGTATTCCCATGAACAAATAAAAATATAAGTAAAATGAAAACATACTACATGGGTACTAAGATTTACCCAGAGCAATAACTTGCATTCCGTAGCCCTCATAATTGTAAATAATTACTAGCTGCCTGAAGCTGTGTATTTTAAGGACAAAATGAGTGGAAGCTGATTGCTCTTTGGTTATGAACTCTGAAGTAGCTAAACAAGACCATCCAGTTGGGGATGGGGTGGGGTGGGGGAGAAACCTTTCAAAAGGAAAAGAAACCTTTTGAACATAACATAAATCTCACAATGATCCATTTTTAAGCCCATGCTAAATTTATAGTTTATGGTGCAACATAGTATTTAAGAGATAATTCCAGACTCTTGGGTTTTACAATCTAATAATTATCTGGTTTTATTACTTAAGTAGCTCAAATTAAGCAAATAAATGCCAACTTTGTGTTTCACTTTGTAGAGTTACCATTGGAAAAACTAAGAGAAGACTATCCGGAGGGAATACTTGGGATAAAAGGGTTCCGAACTTTCTGGGACCAGTACATACTGGTTAGAGGGATGTTTTAGGGAGTTACGGATTATTTCTGCTTTAGTTTTTTTTTTTTTTCTTCTCTTTCTCTTGGTAGTTAATCATTAGGTTTCAAATTGAGGCCCTTTCTAACCTGTGCTCATCAGCTGGTGGCACTGGAAAATCACATAGCTTCTGTGGGACATAATCACTACATCTGAAAACAAGTGTGCCTTAGAGCTTGGGAAAGAGTTCAATATGACAGTCTTGTAACTCTGTACCCATCATGCCTCCACTTTAGCATCTCCTACATGACATTACTAATTCTTTTCTGAAATAAAGTTACCTCTCATTAACTAATAGGCTTTATGACAGAAAGGAAGTGGCTCACTTCTGCTAGGGTCAACACAGTGCCTATGTGTCATTTGTCTACTTGGGGAGCTCAGCATTTTTGCTGGTGAAGTTTCCGATGATGATGATGATGATGGTAATAGTAATAACAATGGCCACTATGTATTCCTATTGCTTGGCAATGTGTGTTCAACTCTGGGTAGACTCCTCCAAGTGAAAGGCTGTCACCAGTTCCAGTTTCTCATCTTCAGTGTACATCACCACTCCCCATGATATTTCTTTCCATAAAGAGCAAGGCTAAACATGATGAGTTCACTGAATCTAAGTGACTTTAGACTTCATTGCTTTCTAGACCTCTGCACTCAATGCTCACATCAGCCATTTAATGTTCCAGTAATAGAGAAAATACATTCCCTTTTCTTTACAATACAGTCTTGATTCAACAACAAGGGGAAAAGGAAGAAAAATACCATGTAGCCCCACCAGTTCTGTGAACAAGGAGTCTTTGCAATGGGGAGAAACACTTCCAAAGAGATTCTATTCTGTTCCTGCCAGGTAGAAAGCTAGCTGCATCTCCCACTGCATAGTGGGGCCATTCTTTCTTCTGCTTCCCCCCAACAGATGCACAAAACTGAAAGCTGACAGTGGGGTGAGGTATAACAGATACCTAGGTCTTCAGACTGCTGGAACTTTCCCAAGAGCTATCGCCCATGCTTTACAATAAAGCCTGGGCATTTTGGTTCATAGCTTTTGAACAAGATTTACAGATACTGAACAAAAGATTTATGTTAGCTAGTGGCTGTTAGCTACAGCAAGTGGTTACAGCTTTCTTCTATCCAAAAGGAAGGGTCAGAAGCTACCGTAAGTACCTGAGAGAGAAGCAAAGTTAGCCCCTACTACGTCTGTTAACAGGATCTAGTAAGTCAGTTTACCAAAAATAAATTTTTGTAGCAGCACTGTCCTTTGAAAGTAGAAGGCTTGTGTCCATTCACCATAAATAATAATAATAATAATAATAATAATAATAATAATAAGCATGGCTAAGTCATTGTGATCTGCTACTGGACCAAACCCCTTGGAAACTGCCTCCTTAGATGAGATGTGCTGAGCAAGTCATAATCATTTTGCCAAGAGTAACCCCAGAAACTGTGGTGTAAAATGCAATGGAAAATAATGCTGCCAAAATATGAGCACGACATTCTGTAAGCGTCAGGGAAAATAAGCCAGCTGGAGCTTTCATACTTTCAGATCCATTCAACCCCCAATAAAGTGTTACCCAGAAATGACTAACATCCATTTATTCGTAAAACAAAACTATCTAAGGATACGTGAATTCTCCATCATCGGCCCTAAGGTATCTGGGTATCTGATTTGCTTCTACGAAAGTGCCTAGAGGAGACAGCTTCCCAGATGAAGTATTTAAAATAAACTCTGAAAAGGTGATTTTAGAGTCTCAATAGTTCTGATTCCTCTTATTAAGGCTCCCCAGGCCAGCTCTAGACAGGCAAAGACCTGCGAGGTGCCTCCTGCAGTGTAAGTTAGATCCCTCTAATCTCCAGTGGCAGAAGCCGCCCCATACTAACTTTTCTCCACTGTCTTCCGCTACCCCAGGACAACTTTCAGAGCCATGCATCGCAAACTAGTAGATCTGAAAGCCCAAGTCCGCTTGCGGGTAAACCCCAGGGCACCCTGGAAACGAAATCAGACGCAACCCAGCAAGACCAGACACACAAGGGATCCCTGCACAGTTGTCACGGTGGGAAACCTGCAGGCACAGCTGTCCCCAACTTCTTGAGACTTGTGTAAAAGGCACTCTTACCTTATATTTCATCTTGGCGGTGGTCGGATGAGCCCTGTTCCTATCCCAGTCACACAGTGGAGCACTGCAGTGTCCGCCCCTCCATTGAGCACTAGACTGGATAGAAATGAGAACCTTCGCCTCCCGCGCACTGCGGAGTGTCTGAGCTCACCACGGAGACTGTGGAAGGCACATCACAACCGTCATTTGCATACTTCGCCACCATTGGCTGGTGGGTGGGAAGGTACCGCCTCCACCCCGCCCACCTCTAACTTCTGAAATACTGACAAAGAGCGTGTAATATGATCATTTCTTTTCACATTATCAAAAGGGTGGAGGAGAAAACAGAAGATGGGGAGGCGGCTCAAACCACCCCGCGAAAGAAAGGAAAATTTAAAGAGGAAAGAAATAGGAACCAGACAAAGGAGATACATTCTTTTTGAGATTAACCTAAATTTTAAAGAATCCGAATTCATAAAGCAGTCTGTAGATCTAGCTTCCTGTGACCTAGCAACTAGTTCATAAACCCATTTCATTTCAAAGTCATTCCCCTCACAATCTCTACATGAAACGCTCTGGGGAAACAAAAGGTTTTCTGTCTCCACCCCCTCCCCTTTTTTTACTACCCACCCCTGCTGATAACTCTCTCCGGGTTCCTTTCTCATTCCCTTCCCTTGTCTGTAGCTCTTTGCTTTTTCTTTTCTTTTCAGTGTTCAAAGTACTTTGCAAAGTCAGCCTGCTACGAGCTGGAATACATTTCTCTCTCAGTGAAAAGGAACACACAAGCACCAGATTTTCCCAGACCATCTCACTTGGACCTCAGAGAGGGAAGTGTCTGTCACATTAAGAGACCTCAGCCTTTGATGAGGATAAATGTTAGATGGGAATCCATGCAAGTCCTATAGAACACACACTATACATCATCCCTGTCCACCCAGAACTCTGCTCTTCGCTGGCATTGCCAGACCAGGCTTTGAACACTGACACTTTTTCCTTCTGACCTCTCTCCCCCAAATGACCCATTAACCCATTCACACTTATACCCAGGGAAAAGAATCCACTGTTTGATAAGCCTGGTTAAAAAAGAACAGATTCTCCCTGGTAAAGCACAGAACATGATTTGTACAGCGGTACCATTGTGAGATTTCTATAGAGAAGGAGAATCACTAAGGAAAAGACAGAAGTTTCTTTCGTTGAGCCTCAGGACTTGGAGCATTCAGTTGGGATGTGCATTCCAGCTAAACTGCTCCACTTGGTGGAAAAACCAACTCTTATTTTTTCCTGACTAAGCTGGACTAGACTCAGTTTTGCCTTCTACTACCCTCTCTAAATTCCTAATGAATTAAAACTTTTGAAAAAAAAAAAAAAAGATTGAAGCAAAAAGCACAGGAGAGCAGATGCTTCACAAAAGTGGTTTCTAGGTTTAGGGTTTACATTTACATTTGAGTTCACAGTTGGCTGTGGCTGGGACTCCCTTATCAGGATGCCCTAACAGCTTTGGTAAAGTAGATACTCCTGGTTAGGCCTCTTCCAGGTCATGGCTTTTGCTCCTTGTCCTCAAAGCAGAATTGAACCTGTGTGATTTGCAAGGTCTTTTGGACACAGTTTAGGACTGAAACACAGTGTGGCAGAAATATTGTCCTGGCTGCCCCACAGACATAGTAGTAAGATATGTTTGCAGGAAGCATGTCTTGAGACTACATAGTCATGGGAAGACAATGAGTCAAAGGCCTTCCTCTCTGACAGATGTGCCCTGGGCTCCAGGAGATGGAGAGAGAGAGCAATACGTTAGCTTTCTCTGCAGCCGGGCCGAAGTGTCCTTGATGAATGTGAGCAAGCCTAACCCACCTGATCTGAACATTGCGAAACCTTTTCCTGAAGCCTGTGCTAGGTGTTTGTGAGACTGCATTCCCCAGCTAGAAGGCTTGATTCCTATCAGGTGACTCTCTTGTTTAGGAATCTCTACAAATTTCTTAACTTTGCAATTTTAGTTTCCCTAAGTATGAAACAGAAAACATAATTATTCATACCTGCTGGGGTTATAGTGAGTACTAAATAAACTAATGTCTATAGGAATTAATGATACCAAGTATGGTGCTTGTTCCTATTATTATTATTTTAATATCAATGTAAGTGATGTTATATGTTATTTTGCTCTTATTTATTTTATAATATATCATTAGTATTGTGAATTAAATATTTAGTTGTTATGCTAATGACAGCTACCACTGATATTAAGTCACTTAATAATGATTGTTGTAGGCACTCACAAATAGGTGGAGAAATCCTTCCATTTGGGTCTTATTTTTATATTTACTTTGGGTATATGAATATTTTGCCTATATGTATGTCTATAGATATGCCTGGTGCCCATGAAAGCCAGACAGGGCATTGGATCACCTAGGACTGCCATTAAAGATATTTGTGAGCTGCCATGTAGTTGTTAGGAATGGAGCAAAGGTCCTCTGGAGAAGCAGCCCGTGCTCTTCACCACTGAACCATCTCTCCAGCCCCTTCTCATTGTGTCTTGTCTTCTCATAGGTAGCAGTGTTCTACTGAACAAGTCTCACTTGAGTGTCTATTATGAGCCAGGTGCTTTTCTAGGAGGGAGAAGATGAACGTAGCCTAGACAAAGTTCCTGTCTCTCATAGAGGAAAATAACTGAGAGAATATATAACATGAATTGCAGTGGCAAATGCTCTGAAAAGAATATTAAACAGTGAAAATTTCTAGAGTAAAACAGACCAGTGTCTGTGTGGAGGGTGAGTGGGTGTCTCAGCTCCTGAAGGAGGTGATATTTAGACAAAATCTGAATAACATGTGGGAGGCAACCACTCCCAGATCTGAGAAGAGAACATTCCAGACATCAGTGACACATGGACAGGACTGCGGGAGGAGGCATGAGCTCCATGGTTAGGGTTAGAATCAGTGGCTAGGGCAGCATACACAGGACAGAGGGAACACATAGGAGCAGGACTTTCCCTGAGTGTGGCAGGAAGGCCCTGAAGTGTTTTGGGCAGAAACAATCTATTTCCATGTTTTGCTCTTAAAATATCAAGCTATGATCTCAGAGTAGTTTAAGTGACACAGGTAATTCAGTTTTATTGCTTATGTTCCCTTCCAACTCTTCAGGGAAAAACACAATTCTCTCAGTGAGTAAAGAAATAGTCCTTTCTGTATCTATTGCCTGAGATAGTGAATGTGAAAAGAATGTTAAGGCCGGACTAGGTAAGTGAATTATACAGGAAACCTGTGGGTTGGTACCTCCTCAGAATGGACTGGGGCCCTGGGGCTCAGCCCCAGTCTGCACTCACCACTATTCTTTTTTTGTAGCTGACTCTTCAGCTAAAACAATGCCTCCTTAGACACTGGTGCATTTAGGAGTCAGGGAAATGGCACCTGATGCCATCTGAGAGATTTTATTGGTAGCCATTGGATATTGGCTGGGACACAGATGGAAATCAGCAAATGCTGGGACTGCCCATAGCTCAGGCAGAACCCCGTGGCTGTTCTGTAAGAGGGAAGGGCAAAGTCTCAGGACTAGAGCCTGTGAGCTGCCTGGGCTCACACCCAGTCAAAGCCTCTAGAGAGAACAAAGCAGACACTCAGCCAGAGGTTGGGCCCCTGCAGTCTTCTGGACCTCAAGCTACTTTGCTGAGTCTCCTCTACACTCCTGATTTTTAGTTTCCTTACTTGAAATCTCTCTGTGTCTCTCTCTTCAGCATACTACCTATTAATTCCTAGAGGACAGAGCAGATGCCATTGTGCTTGACAATCTCTTAGTGATATGTTAATGCCTTAGACAACATAATTGGGACACTTTGGTGTGGACTATAATGAGAACGTCATCCCTCCCTCCTACACAGGCCAAGCTTATACCCTTCTGGCTTTGCAGACAGTCCCTCAGCAGAGAATGTTCTAGCTAGTTGTCTACTTTCAGGCCTGGCTGACACACTAATGCCTTTGTGTGTCCTTGTCCACAGCCCCCATCCTGCCCACCTCGCTTTTCAGAACAAATCCCTCCTTCCCCTCACTGTGCCCACATTGTGCTTGGAACACAGATCTCTTAAAGTGCTTTCCCATGTCTGCATGATGATGGTGTGTTTATGTTTGTTTCTCCAGGTTTGGGGTGGGTTCTGGAAGAACAGGGTGATATTTCTGTCTTTTCATACCTTGTATGAAATGCTCAAGTCATTGCCATATGAATAAGGAAATAATTCAGAGAACATGTTTACCTCAAGTTCAGCATAGTGCTCGAGAAGGGAAAGCAAACCAAAAACAAAAACTTCTGAGCATATGCTCCAATTTACATTTATTACAATAGAAATGGGCTGCACCTTTTTAGAACCAATGCCAGGCTGCTGTCAGTTCTGTGTGAGCTAAAAATAGCATTTACAATTTCTAAGTGGCTTTGGAGGAGGCTAAAGAATAACATTTTGAGAGATGTGAAAATTACGTGTAATTCAAATTTCTGTGTCTATTTGTAAAGTTATATTGGCACACAGCCATCACTGATCATTTACATACTGTCTGCTGAACTACAGAAGTAGGGCAGATGTCTGCCCCTGAGCTGGTAAATACCACAGAGCCAAAGAACATATTTATTATAGAATAATAAATAAAATAATAAATAAAATGCTAGTGTGTGTCTGTAATCCCAGTACTGAAGAATTCTTGGTGACTTCAGATCAGTGTGGGTGAGATGAGACACCCCCCTCATTAAAATCCACAGAGATAAAATAGACAAATAAAATATGACTATCTGACTCTCCACAGAAAATGAGCCACTCATGCTATAAAATAGTAAAAGATCTTTTGAGTTCAGATCCTTCTAAACAACAGAAGTTTAATGAAGCATAGACCAGAGAAAGCAGACTACATCCTAAACTAGGTCTATGTGTTACCTTTTCTAGTTTGATATTAGGTTTTCTTCCCCTCTGTATGTATTAAAACATCCTCCAAAATACTACTCATGCTACTTTTCCATTCTATGTCAATTCTATAAAAACTGTCAAAGATAAGCCACCAAGAGTTCTCTTTCAGTCCAACGACCTCTGACTAGAGATTCCTCAGGTGCTAGGCTCCAAGGTAGATGTTTACAGACATCATCATTCTTAGCATTTGTCTTGTGTACCAAATCTACAGGCAGATTGTTCTTGGCTTGTATATTATAACATGGAAAGTTTGAAAAGTTTTACAGTTCACACAGAGTTAAAGGGAAGATTAGTGACACGTTTGCAGTAGAAGCCCAGGCGCTTGCCTTTCTGAGTCAGTGTGGCCTCAAGAATAGGGCTTCGCTGCCCACCAGGCTTCCTCTCAGCACCGTTATCTGCAATCTGTTGGTTGTTTCTTTAATGGTAAGTACATAGCTTAGTGAAGGATGGGGCATATCTGAGAAGCAGAATGCAGTACTGTCAAATAGTGTAAACACACACACACACACACACTCACACACACACACACGATTCATTTCATCCCTTATTGCCCTTTCCATCCTCGGCTTACTTAAATGGCACCTTGCCCCAGCTAGCAGCCCACCTCTGCCAAAAAATATTCCCTAGGAAAGTCCCTGTTGCCTGTGCTCTCCTCCCATCCCTCACTGTGTCCCCATCATCTAAGGGCAAGGTCATGGCTTCCCAAATCCTATCTCCCTTAAAAAACAATCATGACCATTTGGCCTTCTTCTCTCTACATGTTGAATCAACATCCCTTCTGATCCCTGACAATTCTCTATAATGTATTGTATTCTAGAACATTTGCCAGGGAGTGTGGGCTACTCATCTCTGCCACACACACACACACACACACACACACACACACACACACACACACTATTAGCAACAGTGAACTAGGAATGAATGACATTTCCTGAAGGAGCTGGCATGGAGATATTTCTTTAATATTTGTCTCTGAAGATGAAGGTAGCATATATTACAAAGGCTGGTTGGTTATGATCCCAGGGTTACTTTAGACTTGGTTTTTCTTCAACTCAAAGGCAAGCCACCTGGATACAGGTGGGGCTCTGGATTACATGTATTGAAAACGATCCCTCTTACTGGGACTACTGGGATATAATAGGTCCCACACTGGAATGATTTCGTGGGGTCTTACATTTAGCCAACCTTTTACCACGTGATACTGTACAGTTTTCTAAAGAAAAAAAAAATCTACCACAGCACTGACTTCTAGCTTCAGTCTTGAGAATGAAGTGGCAGGCTTTAGTGTCCTTGTCCTGGCTAATTGTGCATAAACCATCTTAAGTGAGGCAATCTTGAGCAGTATCTGGACTTATACTGGAAACCTGTGCAACTGTGAAGTTTGATGTTTAATGCTGTTAACTTGGGAATACTTAATTGCTGCTCTTTAACTAAGGCAGGTTGACAGCTTAAATTACACACTAAGGGAATTCACTCAACTCTAGTGAAATATGACAAGCATTGTGAGGCCCCACTCAGCACGTACTATTTTCTTCCTTTGAAACAGTGAGAATTTACTAAGGGATGAAGTTGTAAGAAAAATATAGTCGTACAGTAGAGATTTACACTTATTGGATTTTATAAATATGCAAAGGATCACATTTCTATAGTTTGTATGTACCTAGTTGGACCAAGGCATAGTATTCACTAGAACAAAAGGGCTTAATGGCACACATGTGCAGGCTGCCTGGCAAGGGTGCATGCCTCTTTTTTCTTGCTTCGAGGTGTTCTGTTCTTGCTTGCTTTACTTTGTCCAGTTTGTGATGTGAAACTTCCATGGAAACCCCTTCTGCTGGAGAGTGGAAATGTTAGATTGTAGATTTTTACAAAGGTCCAGGTGATTTGTTATTACCAAATAAACAAGAAGCCTATGACTGGGATAGAACACAATTTTCTTTTACAAGCACTGTCCAACGTAACAACAGTGCTACAGAACATCTTTTAAATGGTAAGAACAAAGGCAATTGTTTCTGCTAATCTTGCCAATCTTCATACAGTGACATGCTTACAAAGTAAACACTCTTACTACTTTTAATTGAATTCATTTCTTTGTGTTATTATGTGGGTATATGCACTTGGTTTACGCTCCTGCATGTGTGGGTGTGAATGTATGCAGAGGTCAGAGGACATTATGTATGTATGTATGTGTGCATGTATGCATATGCTAACTGTGTGGGTGCTCTCAAAGGACAGAAGAGAGCATTGGATCCTTCCTGGCTCCCTACATCTGGAAGCTGGAGTATGAGACACTCAGAATGGTGCTGGGAATTCTTCTCTTAAAGAGCAACATGTACCCTGAATAGCTGTGTTCTTTCTTCAGCCCCTGTCCATGTTAGCATTTGAGGCAGATTCTCTTGATAGGACATGAGTCTCACCGTTTTAGACTAGGCTGGCTGGCCAGAGAGCCCCAGGAACCCTCCTTTTTCATGTGCCCAGTGCCCCTGTTGACGGAGTAAGATGATGAGACTATGGACTCTGGCTACTGGGTATAGCTGGGTATTTTGTTTTTAATGTTCTCAAGAGCTTTGCCATCTCCAGGGTCCAGTGGCTGTTGACAGTCACTTTCAGCATCCAGCATCTAGAGTAATTCCAGAGCTGCTGGTGGTGGGACAGTATAGGAAAGGGAGGGGGTTGGAAACCCCAAATGACCACTTTGCTGGAGTCAGCTGTTTCTTTATGGGTTGGAGATGCATTACCACCTCCCTCCAGCAGTCCTAAACAAGCCTAGCTGTTCCAATCCTCAGAGAAAGGCTGCCCCATGTTCCCAAGGGCCTCAGGCCTGTTTGTTCAGGTCAATTCCTTGCCAGCTAGTGCTGACTAACTGAGGGAAGGAATCCCAGCCTGCAATGCAGGGTCTGGTGGAGGGGCCAGGAAGAGAAGAATGTGGGGTGGTGATACCACCCACTGTGCCCAGTTCCAGTCTAGCTTTAGAAGACTGATTCATTTTTAAAAACAGAGCATTCTAGCTATCAGCAACCTTTTATTTTAAATGCCTGTCCAACATGGGCCCAAGACTGAGGTGGCGACAGAGGCACCAGTGTCCACCCTCAACTTGCCCAGTAGATGGCACATTCCTTTCTGCCCACAGAAGCTGAGAAATATGGGACAGTTCCCTTCTTTATATGAAAAACTGAAGGGGGGCTGTGCCAATGAGGAGACACAGCTTCTCAGTCTTACTCATGTGCACTCTGTAAACGCTGAGGTTTACGGAGTATGAGATCCCTTAATTTGCTACAGTCTTGGTTCTTTGTGGTTTCATCCTTGAAGATGTAGACAAGTGGGTGTTACAAGGGTTTCCTCGAACTTTGATGCCTGGCGGTTCCATGACTCATGTTCTAAACTTGGGCTTCTGGTCTTAGGAAGGGTAGAAATGAGTGACTGGTAGCAAGACCTGGGTCACTGCTGACCTTTGGTGGCATAAGCTACAACTCTCAATTTGCCATCCTCAAATCACCCTACATAGTCAACCCTCCTTTGATATCTGTGGGGGGATTGGTTACCGGACCTCATATGGGTACCACAATCCATGGATGCACAAATGCCTTGTATAAAAATGCTCTAGCATTCACAAAGAACTCATGCATATCTTCCTGTATGCTTCAAATCTTCTCCAGACAGCTCAAGCATTATACTCAATGCAACGTAAATGCTATGTAAATAGGTGATTTAGGGGATAGTAACAAGTAAAAACATCTGTGTACATTCAACAGACATGCAAATTTTTTCCCAAGCATTTTCAATCCACCGTTGACTGAATGGAGAATGTGGAACCCATCTTATGGAGGGATGACTCAAAAGCCATCATCTATACATCCTGTTGTCAGAAGAAAAGTTCCTCTTCCAGACAGCTCTTTAATTCTTTCCTCTCAGGTCCACTGAGAGACCAGCTTCCAGCCATCCTATCTGTCCTCAGTTCTATAGCCTTTCATGCCCTGAATAAATTCAGGTCTTCTCCCTATGTGTGCAGACTCACAGTTCCTTGTTTCCCCAGTTACTAAGGCTTCCTTGGGGTCAGAGGCTGATCCCATGGGCAGATTAATTCACCTGTCAGAGGACTCGTGGAGAAAATGAAGAAGATACCACCTTGGGTCAATCCATTGGTTGGGGGGTTTCATCCTAGTGAGCTATGTAAAAGTCCTAGAATTTTGTATATCTCTGACAGTCTAAATACACCTTCAAGCCTTCCTCAGTGCTGACCGATCTCTGTAACTAGAGAGCGAAGAGTCTCACATGCTTAGCCATCTAACTCTATCCCCTGCCTCTCCCCCAACCCTCAACATCAGTCCTAAGCAGAAACATTCAGTGCTAGTGTTTACCTTACTAGAACAGGGAGACCAGAATGGTTCATGAAACACAATTTGTGGCCATGACAGTGGTAGGGAATGATTTCAGCCAGTATAAATGGCTCTTCTGGCATTGCTGTCAAAGTTTCAGAGAATTAAGAATGAGAACATTCTTAATTTCTGCTCCTGCCTACTATGGGCCTGTCTAGCATGTGGCCCAATATGAATCCTGCATGGCATATTTGGGGGCCATGCTCCACCAAGAAGCACAAACTTCTCTACTCTGGAGCTGGAGGCATTCTCTGTTTGCTAAAATCTTTACCTCTCTCTGGACACAATGTCTACTCACTTTCTCTGGTTTGAGCGATGATGTACCTGCTGGTTTCCAAACAGACAACAGACTCTTTTATTCTCTCCCACCTCTGCCTAATCCTTTTGTGTTTTATTTTCAGGCATGCGTTCCCCAAGGTTCCATCCTCAGCACTTTTGCCTTCTGTATCTCCCTGTTTCTCTAGCACATCCTTTTCTGTGACTTCAGCTCTTGCTTCTACACCAGTAATGATCACATCTCGTGATGTAGGTTCTGAGTCATGAACTCAGTTTCTACTATGCCCAAATATTCCAGTGACATCTCATAAGAGCCCCATATTCATGAGTTGTGATTAGTTCTTTGTGTCAACCTGGCTAGACTATGGTCTCCAGATAGTTAAAACAATAGCATACTAGATGCTACTATGAAGATAATTTTATAGACGAGATTAACGTTAACATCAGTAGACAAGGAATAAAGCAGACAGCCCTTCATCACACAGGTGGAACTTGTTCAAGCAGCTGAAGGCTTTAACAGAAAACAGAGGTTGCAGCTGGAAGTTTTTCTGTCTCACCCGGGACCCTCAGTCCCCAAAAAGTTCTCTCACCTGCGTTCTTGTAGCTGCTTATAAAATAGTTATTCAGAGGCTTATATCAATCATAAACCGTTTGGCCTATGGCTCAGGCCCATTACCAAATAGCTCTTAAAACTTAACCCGTTTTTTATTAATTTATGTATTGTCACGTTTCGTGGCTTACCTGTGTTCTATTACATCTTGTTTTGGGGGCAGCAGCCTGAAATGACTCTTTGACTCTGCCCATTTTTGTTTTTATCTCTGCTTGGATTTCCTGCCAGCCTCTAAGCTGCCTTGCCATAGCCAAAACAGCTTCTTTCTGAACAAATGGTAATAGCATTTCCACAGCGTACATAAAGACAGCCCACATCTCTTCAAATCAAAAAGCAAGGTTTCAAATTTAACATAGTAAAATTCCATGTCACAAACAGTTATCAAGTAAGAACCACAATTCTAATACCTAGTCTATTTGTATTTAGCAAAATTAGAGAAAATATTTTATTTTTGTGAGGCTAAAATTTTACATCTAATTTACCTTTTATCATAACTAAGGAAAATTGTTACGATTTAATTTTTAACTCTATCAAAGACTATAGAAAATATAATACTACTCGAGTAAGAAAGGACATTGTAAGCAGCTTTTAAATTTTAGAAACGATAGAGAGCCCTGGCTGTCTGGACAGTCACTTAAAGTTTCTCTTTAACACCAGGACATCTATCTTCAGCCTACAGGCCTCCAGTGTCTCTGGCATACCTCTTAGTGAAGCAGGAAATTTGAAGGACTGGTCTGCTCATTTTGGCAAGGCTTGTCAGTCACTTCTCCCTGTGTCTTGTAGATTGTCTGGCAGTCTCTGTGAAGCAGGAACCATCTCAACTTATTCTGGCAAGTCTAGTGGTCATTTTTTAATGGGTCTTACATGTCCAGTTTACATAGCATATTGTCAAGCAGTTAAAGCAAGAACAGTTTATTGTCCAGTGGCTAAATTTTGCCACAAAGTAAAATTTTTGCCAGAAAGAAAGTACATATGGAGTTCTTGGAAAGAAGATAAAATTCTGTCTTTGTTTTGACCTCAGACTCAACTGCTTCATCAGTTTGACAGGTCTTTTCTGAGTCTTCAGTCTACCAATCCACCCTGCATATTTAGAAGCATGAGCCATTCTTTAAATCATAGTCATCACAATTCCCCATTTGTGTCTATTTGTCTGTCTCTGTCTCTATCCATCTTCTCCTCCTCCATGCAGTTTTTCTTGAGACAAATTTTTCCCAGCGGCCCCTGTGTGTTAAGGTTTTATGTCCAAGTTTATTGCAGTGATTCTCGACCTATAGGTCATGACCCCCTAGGGTCACCACATGCCAGATATTTACAGTATGATTCATACCAGTAGCAAAATTACAGTTAAGAAATAGCAATGGAATGATGTTGTGGTTGGCAGGGATGTCAGCTCAGCATGAGGAACTCTATTAAAGGGTCATGGCTTTGGGAAGGTGGAGAAGCACTGCTCTATTGGGAGGCAGAGAAATCTTTAGGAAGTGGACCTTAGCAGGAAGGAGTTGAATCACAGAAAGGGATTGTGGGACACCAGTCTCTTCTTTCTCTGTTTGGTACCCAGCCTTGAGGTAAGTAGTTTCCTAGGCCACATGCTCCTACCATAATATGCTGCCTCATCACAGGCTTTAAAGCAACGAGGCTGTGACTGTAGATGGAAAATATTAAAACTCTGAGCCCCAGTACACATTTGTTTTCTAGCTAATTGTGTTAGGATTTTTGTTACATTGGAAAGCTGACCAACATACCACCAGCAGCAGCAGCAGTTTCTCAGAGAAACACAAACAGGAAGCTCTCTGCAATGAACGTTGTTTGTTGGAAGCTGGTCTTTAATTGCTATTGTTGGGAATCTCTAGCTCAAGGGGCCCCATTGCACACTTCAGGTTTCACTCTTCCCATTCCAGACTCCACCCCTCAGAAAGACCTCCAAGGATCAGCTCCTCCCCTGTGGCTGCTCAAGACCACACCTACGTTATTTAAGAACTGATCCCCAGACATGCCATGTCTTCCTCCTGCCCTTCGCTCAGATTAAACCTGGACTTATTAATTTGGATTGATTGGGCTATTGTTTCAGCCAAGGATATTCAATAAATGGGAATTCAATCCTTATCTGCTACCATAGAACTTTAAATTACCATCGTCTCAGTCACCTAGAGCCAAACTGTTAGCCTGATTGTACTTTCCATGTGCAACAGTCCCCAAGCCATGCCAATTCTGTACCCCAACAGTTACAACCGAGTTACCCTCTCTCGTCCACCCACTATTAGAGCTTCCCAACCCCCACACAGGCCTTGCAAGTCAGAGGCTTTACCCCACAGTGTCCACAGCAAATTTATTCAAGAATGTGACTCATGACCCAAGACAAAATCCATCTGAGGTATTTGAGATTTTGTATATGCACCATGAAAGGAAGGCCTCCCCATCTTTGGGTCATAGACTATGCTTAGCAGTAGATACCTTTTCCTCTTTGTAGCACATCTATAGGGATAAAGGATGAGTTTACAAGCAAAATGGAGCAGAGACATTAAGAGCACAAGAATGGAGAGAGAGAGTCCTGCTCTCGTTTGCACTTTCTGAATTAGCCATGCCTGAAGTCTTCGCTAAGACAATCTAACTCCTACAGTGACCTGCTACTTGGCTTTTGTCAATGTGATACAAACCCACATCTATCTGGGACGAGGGAATCTTAATTGAGGAAATGTCTCTATAAAATTCACATGTGGGGCCTTTTCTTGACTAATGATTGATGTGGGAGGGGCCAGCTCATTGGAGGAGAGTGCTAACTCTGGGCAGGATGTCCTGAGGCTTAGAAAGCAGGCCCAGCAAACCAAGAGGAGCAAGTCAGTAAACAACACTCTTCCATGACTTCTGCTTCTGGTTCCTGCTTTGGGTTCTTGTTTGACTCCTGTCCATGGTGGACTGTGATGTGGAACTGTAAGCAGAAATAAATGCTTTCTTCTCTAGTTGCTTTTGGTCATGATGTTTCATCACTGCAATAGAAACCTAAGAGAGGTAATGAAGATATTTTCCCTAACCCAATTTGAATCTACCTTCTTTGTATAGCACTAGTGTCTTTATTAACCCTCTACCAGAGAGCAAGGGCATCTCCTCATTTATGTGCACTCCATAGATGAAAGACACTCAGTGTGTTGCATTGGATTCCTGGCTTGGTCTTGAGGTGCCAAATGCATTCTAACATTGTCAATAGGAGACAGCCGAAACAGAACAGAGAGTCAGGTGTTAGGAAGTTGCTGGGAGACAGCTCTTCAGAGCATAGCGACACAGACTCATTGGTTGATTGGAACATTGCTTTAACAATGAAAGGGAAAGTAAGACATCCTTCCTGTCAGGTTCTGAGGAGTAGGGGTCTGTGCACCTGCAGATCCATTGAGATGTCAGCATCATATTGCCTTGCTGATTATTTTGTGTTTGTTAACAGCTGCAGAGATTTCATTCTCTCCTCCACAATACTAATTGCTAACATAACACTAGGCACTGTGGGAGCCAGAGATGAACAATAGTCAGACACGGCCTTTACTCAAACACCTATTATAGTTGCAGGTAAATGTAATTTCAGGAAGATAAACTTGTGCTGGGGGTAAAAAAAATCACACCGTCAAGTTATGTAAGTTTCTATTTTAAAATCATCTGGTTCTAATTTGCTAAAGTTAATGCTTTCTAACTAATGCCAAAGTACTCCATTTGATTTATGGAAATACTTTAGCACATTTTTCCATCGCACTCTTGTACAATATATTTACCACCCTTTTGTTATGGTTAGAAAGATTATAGACTTTAAAACAGCCTTCTTTATGAGCTTGCAGATATTTTATCATAAAATTCCATAATATGGAATTAAAAATGTCTAGTAAGCAGCACTACTCAGGGCCCATTCCACAAGGTTTAACTTTATTTTCCTTTTTTTTTTTTTTATTTAACAAAGCGATCCATCTGGAAAATGGATGTTTAAAAACTTTCACTATGCCAAACCAGTTCTTTTCAGGGCACAGCAGTGTTTGCAGGGGGAGGTGTAGAGCAGGGGTGGATGTTTAGATAAGAGTCACACCAAACTACACTGCTGACCAAATAAAAATAGTACCATCCCAGAAGGATAAAGACTTGCACCGACCCAGACTTCCTCTACACCACAGAGGGAGCTCAAAAAACATTCCAGGTAAATAGAATGGATGTCAGAAGATCTCATAGGTACTGTTGATGTCTGTGGCTCAGGACCACTTACCTCTTAGGGAGAGGTCAGCACAGAGCATGACTCAAGCTGATGTGCATATCCCCATCCTTTATGTCATACACTACAGTGACCTATGGTTCCAAGGAGAGGCAAAGGCAGACCCACTAAGGCTCCAGGAATAAAATACCTTTATTTATTTTGCAATGCTAGGAATTAAATCCTGAGTTTTCTGTATGTTAGATAGTTCTGCCACTGAGTCACATTTTTTGCCCTTCAATAAAGAAATTATACACTCACACAAATGCACATATACATACACACATATACACATATAACATATAATGTACACATATTATATATACACATAATATATTTTGATTTGCATTTATAATGTATGCACACATATATTACATATACACATATAACAAATACATGTACATACCCATATACACATATGTAACACATATTCTTTTTAGGTGCTTTGAACCCAGGGTCTTGTATAGGCTAGGTAATGCTCTGCCCTTGAGCTCTGTCCACAGCAGGAACCTGCCATTTTTATGAGTTCTTCTAGTTCAGCCATATCATCCAACATGGCTGTCTGTTCACCACCTTGAGACATTGTAGAGAAATATTGAGAAATGTGAGGAATACTGTGGTATGATGCAAGCCTTCCAGCCTTCCAGTGGTCTGGCTGAAGAAACCCTTCCCACAGCTCACTTGATCCCAGTGGGCTTGGTTTGCCCCTTTTGTTTCTGTTCCCTGCAGGAAGGGTTGGTTTTCACTTCACATCCACAGAAAACAAGATGGCTTCCTAGGAAACTCCCCCTCTACTTGCCTAAGTCTAGTTCTTTAAAACAAACAAGTTCCATTTCTCTCAAGCAGACTTTGTAATGACAAGCTCCCAAAGGCCCAGCAAGTCAAGATGTTGTCTTTCTTGGAGTCTCTTTGCCTCTGATGCTGGGATTCATGCTGTAAGTGCTTAGTTACCTCATCAGGGAGGCCTTGTGATTGTCTGCCATGCATCCCTGTGCTACAGCTGGAAAGTGTCTAGTCCCATTAAAACTCATTTCCCACTGTGACCATGACAAAGGTGATGGGGCCTATTGTTGAGGGGTTTTGCTTTTTAGGGGGCCTGCCTAAATGGAAGCCTGTGCTTAATTATAAATGCTCACCTAGCTCAGTTGGTAGAGCATGAGACTCTTAATTTCAGGGCCATGGGTTTGTGCCCCACATTGGGCACCATTTTTTATATGAACCCACAAGACTCTGTTAAAATGGGGTATAAAATGGGAACAATATACTCACAGATACAGAACAAAGTAAACACCACCACTTATCCAGCTACGTTTGTCCTCTGTTCTGCCCAGGGGTAATAGGAACCAACCATTTTGCTCTGACCGACAGAGAGAGAGAGAGAGAGAGAGAGAGAGAGAGAGAGAGAGAGAGAGAGAGAGAGAGAGAGAGAGAGAGAACCTTCTTCCACTGCTTTTAAGTGATCATTTAAGCAGGCATGTTGCTACTTCAAAGCCATAGGCTGAATAGAATGAATTTCCACAATAGCCTTCATTTTCTTTCACTGAATGGGTTAGCCTTTGTGGGACTCCCACCACCTTTTCTCACTGCTCACACCCTTCTTCCCTCTGAGCAGAGGCTGAGCAGGTACAGCTAACTGATCTTGGACTTTTAGAACCATGAACTCAAGTCAGCTTATGACTTTTAAAACATACATTGTTCAGTCTCAGATATTCAACCATAGCCATATAGAACAGATTAAGACATCACTTTTTCCATCTGTCCTGGAAACAATATAATAAGGCATGAAAATTTAAAATGACAGAAAGAGAGCAGCCATGACCTCTTTTTCCTTTTGGATTCTTCTTTTGGAATGCTCGTCTTTCTGTATCAGCCATTCAGGTCCATCTGCCCTCCCTGACTTCTCAGTTACAGTTTCACGCCCAAGCAGCCTCTCAACCTTGATGAGGGCTATGCTCACCCTCACCCCTGTCTATTCTGTTACTTGGGCACAGCCATGGTGTCCCATTGTAAACTCCATCTATGCCTTTCTGCCAGAATGTTCTTCTTTGTACTATAGTTAACCCCAAAAGCAGTCAATTCTTTGTTTGATATAGGGAATAGCAAATTTTTCTTATTGAGATATGATCCACATGCATAAAATCTATCATTATATAATATACTGTATGACTGAATTAGTCTTTCAGGACTCACAGAGGTAGATCAAAGAATTTCAGAATGCTGTCTTTAGAATGAGATTGCTTGCTACTCTGGACCATTCCCCATCTACACCTCAAAGCCTCTGGCAACACATCTCATTTTTGTTTAGAGGCAGCTGCAATTTTGCATACAACCCAGTTTCAAAGCCAAGCACAATCATGAGACAGGCTGTTAATTTTTTTATATATTTAAAAACATATTTCAGATGCATGAGCACATGTATCCATCTAATACTAGACAAAGAAAATGAAGCGGAACAGTTCAACCACGCAAATAAAACACAGAGAAGGAAAGCAAACCTTGTGGGCAGGACTTTAAAGTGTTTTCAGAAAGAAGAGAGGAATGAAGTTCAACAGGGAGATGATTTCCCAAAGAGATGCCCCTGGGTCAGTAGTAGCTAAGTGAGTAACCATGTTAATTACTCTACATCACAAATGCTCAAGGAGGTGATGGCCTAGACCAAGATCATATAGCAAGGTCTTCAGTGGCATGAAGTTCCATACTTTATAATTTGGAACTGTCCTTGAACTCTGGATGATCAAACAAGTGTGTGTGTGTGTGTGTGTGTGTGTGTGTGTGTGTGTGGTACAGTGTAGCGTAGTCAGGGCCTCATGCATACTATAGAAGTTTTCTACCATTAACTATATTCCCAGATTTCCCATCCATCTTCAAACTGCTTAAGAAAAATAGTCCAATAAGGAAAATGCTATTCTACAGACAGTTACTAGAAAAACAACAACAGGCATTGTGCCTCCTCCTCTGCAAGAACAGGCTGGACAGCACTTGGTATCTAGAAGAAAAAGACCCTGTATACTCTAATGGCCCTCAATGGCTTGGTACTGGGGACTTTGCCCTTACTTATGCCTCAGGGGGAGTTCTGTTCAGCTAGCCTTCTCATGACCTATATAGTTTTTTGCTTGTCACTGTGGAAGTGACAGGAGCCCTTGGCCTGCCACAGCCCTCAGTCCAGACTTATCTAGGAGCTGGTAGACAGGGTACAGTGGACATTGAGCCTCCCTGGATGCTAGAAACCCTGTGATGTACCTTCCCTTGCTTCTTGATGGGATGCTGAGGCCCCGCTGTTGTCCTGGGAGTCCCAGTTCTCTGTACTTGGATCTCCCTGACATTTTGGTCCCTAGGCACTGGTCCAGTCACTTGTGCCAGCTCACTATCTCAATTTAAGTTGATCTTTAAGCTGTGATGCTTTCCTGAGTTCCACTGGCCTCCATATTCCCTTCAAGCTGTTTCTTCTGATACAGGATGCTTCTGTAGTCCACTGTCCACACAACAGTGATCACACCCTTGAGTTAGTTTATGTCAGTGTAGCTGGGCCATGCTCCCCAGACATTCAATCAAATATTATTCTGGATGTTTGTCTGAAATGCTTCTAGAAATCTAGACAAGTCTGCAGACTTTAACCACACAAATGGCTCCCCATAGTTGCTGTGGGCCTATCCAAATAGCTGAAGGTTTTAATAAAACAAGCACTTACTGAGTCTGAGAGATTTAGGTTTGACTTGAGTGGAAACTATGGATGACGAGGCTTAAAAGCAAGATGATGTGAATTCTCTTCTCATGTTCTAGAAGTCTGAGATGCCAAATTGCTCATGAAAGACAGGCAAGGTTATATCATCAGGTTGGAAAAGGAGTTGGCCACCTCACTAGAAGGGGTAGTAAGGAGTCATAAGGAGGTAATAGGGTGTGTGGTAAATATCTGTTTGGTTTGGGTTTTAAAGAAATGTAACCTACAATGGAAAGAGTAAGTCCAATCCTATAAAAACAAAGTCACATAAAGAGCTGTGGCTTTCACTAGGTGCTCTTGATCTTTCTTCCTGTTCAACAAGACAGACTGATTTAAATCTAAATAATAGAACCAGTTCCACACTGACATTTCAGGAAAGGTAGTGGTTTTTAGGGACTATAAAAATGAGTTTGTTGTGGTGGCTCTTATTCATTTAACTCCTTTTCCTCTTGTCTCGTGGTCTTGGCTAATAGGATGCCTATGTTGGGGGCCCCAGTGCTGGCTTTAATAGACAGGATTTTAGAATGCAGGGGAGTTGAATAAGTAATGTCAACATGGCCAATCACATTGCTGAGAAAAATCACAATCTCCCTATGCAGCCATTCTATCCGGAAGCACTTTTGTTTTACATGGCTCACACATTTGTTTTCTTTTTACCCCTCTCTCCTTTGAAGGAGGACAAAGCCCATGCCAGAACTCTATCTGGGCAGTGAAAAGCAGAGGAGCCAGTTCGCACAGGACTCCAAGGTTCCTCAAGCAAATTCCATTCCCTTCCATTCACTAGGCTCCTGCCGGCTGACTTTGGGGCACTGATGCTGGATTACTTTGAGGGCATAGGAACAGTCTGACAGGCAAACTGGAGCACAGGCTAAGCTGAGCTGATGGATGCTGACCTTTCCCCTCAGTGTCTAGAAGAAAAAGACCCCGTGTACTCTGGCTGTCCTTGATGACTTGGCACTGGGTACTTTGTACTGATTTATGCCTTGGCCTGAGTCTGTGGTCCCCCCTGGCCCTGCTTATTCTTCACATTAAATAGAGAAGTAAAGCTGTGTGCTTCTGTGTTTGCCCTGAGGTCTGAGGCTGGGGGTTACCGGCTCCCTGTCAAACACAGACCTTATTTTCTTCACCCTGCATGGTTTGGAGCTTGCATTTTCTAGCCTGGATACTGCAGATCTTGCCTCTTTAGATCTCTCCCACTGTTTGTGTACAAAGGCCAGGGACCAAATTGCATGTGGCAATTCTCTCTTTCCTCTAATGGGTCTTGGGAATCAAACTTAGGCCCTCATCCTTAGTGGCAAGTGCCTTTCTCCACTGAACCTTCTCACTCACTAGTCTTGTTCTAGGATTGTGCCCAGTGTCTGGAAGGCCAGGCCAGAGATGATAGGTATTCACACTTTCTCCCAGCCTGAGCATTTCAGACACTTTCCAGTTTACTGGCTGCTGAAAATACAGACAAACTCAAAAGTCCAGCAGGGCTTTGAGCAGCTCCAAAGAGGGTGCCATCAAGCAAAGGAAAGCGCATACCCTTGGGACTATTCAACCCAGCATTGTGTCCCTACTTCACGCTAACTCATTTCTGATGTCTGCTCACACTGAGTGCCTTCCACAGACTGCATTTACAACTCTTAGTTGGGATGGTCTCTTCTCTGCCTTTAAAGAGATATGCAAATTGCCAGCACACACTGCACATCCCCCTCTTCACTGACAGGAACTAAAACATGAATCTTTGCAAATGGGCGTTAAAGACCCTGGATATTATAGTTGACCTTTCCCATGCCTTCTGGACTTGCCCTGTTCCACACTCAAAGAAGCACTGTGGAGATGAGAAAGAGGCTATAAGGAGGTAACCATGCTGGCTCCTGTTACTACTGGCTTGAGCAAAGAGTTATCTTAATATGTGAGTTTGGAAACGACAAACCAAAGAAACCAATCTCTCAGAAGAAGAATAAAAAGGCCTCCATTTTGAATATAAAGTTTATTTTATGAGTGAATTAATTCTAGGGTCAAACCATCCTGAGAAAAGGCAAGTTACCTCTCAACCTGTCTCCCTTCCTGACTTCATGCTCTATTGTTTATTATTATTATTATTATTATTATTATTATTATTATTATTATCCTGTAGTCTAACTATGTTGGACCATATTCTCACAGGTATAAATATTTAAAATGGTGAGCATAGATAAAACTGACAGGAACATCTCTCTCTTTTTCTCCTACATCTTCACCAAGAAACTTTAAGGCAAATAAAATGAGCCTGTGCCAGGTGATCTTAGTGTTTTACTGATGGTTGCCTGGGAACCAAACATTATTTTCTAGAGAAGCCACAGAGACAAGAGAATGTTTGAGCTCATCTTAATGATCTGAGTCCTGTAAATGTCCACATCACGGGGAATCACGGTACATTCTTTACAGAGCCCTCAGAACATCCAGGTTATGGCAAAAATGGGAAGGTCTCAGTGTTCAGTTAGATATGTTCTCATCTCATTTGCTCATTCACGGAAGTGCGTAACCCCTGAGCTCACACAAATCTGTCAATTCAAGCCAAGCTTTCATGCTTCTCAATTAAAAAAAAAAGGGTGTGTGTGCGTGTCCCTGGACAGGGAGAGAGAAGATGTTTAATGATGTCCTTCCCACTCACAGGAATCCAGCCTCCCCCAGGTCATGAGGCAGAGGACATGTCTTGTAGTGGCTACTTTCTCTGAAAGCCAAACTCCACCAGGGGACGTGTCTTCACACTTACTTCCTTCTGCTTGGAACATCCTGTAACTCCAAGAAAACTACCCTCCTCCCCGTGTGTGTGTGTGTGTGTGTGTGTGTGTGTGTGTGTGTGTGTGTGTGTGTAGAATGCCTTTTCCTTTAGATCTGAACTTAAGCCTGAATTTCCACAAAAAGGGATTTTAGAAGTTCAAAACCATTTCCTACTTTTCTTAATACTTATGCTGTTGCTTAAACATTAAAAAAAAAAGTGTGGAAAACCAGGGTATGGTCATGAAATGTAATTCTTCCATGGGAGCATGTTAAAAGCCCCCACCAAAGTCTTTCAGTCCTCCCTGGAAAGCATACACAGGGACATACATATGCTGTAAGTTTAGCCTCCCATGAATTCTATAAAAAGACTAAAACAGCTCCAGCACCACCCTCTAAGACAGTAATGACTCAGGCACTGATAGTAGAACATATATAGACAAAGGAGTAAATACTGCAGAAAGTTACACACAGGGCAATCGAGCACTGATATTCATGGGATTCTGGGTGGGGCTCATTGTTTTAGTTTTTGAGATGGGGTCCTCTTATGAAGTCTGGCTTTGAACTTGAAGCAATCATTCTTTTTCTTATATATATATATATGTATATTTATTTATTATGTATACAGTGTACAGAAGAGAGTACCAGATCTTATCATAGATGGTTGTGAGCCACCATATGGTTGCTGGGAATCGAACTCAGGACCTCCAGAAGAGCAATCAGCGCTCTTAACCTCTGAGCCATCTCTCTCTAGCCACATCATTCTTTTTCTTCTTAATAATATTTTTATTTACTAGTTAAAAAATTCATGTATGTATACAATGTATTTTGGTCTTATCCACTTGTACTACCTTGCCCCATTCCCCACCCCTAACCTTCTAACCTATGTTCTTCCTGGCTTCATGTTCTATCATCATCATCAAGTCCTATTATTATTATCTGTGAAAATCAGGAGTTGGCCTGGTCTAGGTGCCTTGAGGCATGCATCATAGGTTTTTCAGGTTAGACTCCATGGCTCCTGGGACACTATGTGCCTTCAGCTCTGGAGAGAAGGATGTATTCCCTTGAATAGGGGAGCATTCAGGCTGCTTTGTGTTTTTCTGTATGTTCCCTCAGTAGTCAAGGAGGCATGACAGGACAATCGGTCTCGGACATAAATCTTGTGTACTCTGTAATGTTTGCAAACATCATTGTATCCTGGCAACTACAACTGTATTGATCCTGGAAGTCATCACTATATTCTATTTTTAATAAAGATATATAAATGTTCTCAATAAAATTGTCACAGTCTCAGTCTTCCTGTGGCCCCTCCAACCTGAGCCTAGTCAAATTCATTGACTGGCCACATTAAGTAAACTTAGCCTGGTAAGTAAATATAGGCACTTAAAATCATCATCACCCAGTCCAATTACTGTTAACCATATGTGCACTGTGTGAGTGTGGGTCATCCAATAGAGCATGGGCAACCTACCAGCAGCCGCATTCCCAAAGAAAAGTGACTCTCCCTCAGCAACCATTAATTGTTACTTGTTCCTTCTTTCCTAGGGTCAGGGTTCTTATCCATGCTGGAATTTTGGCCAGCTTGGTCTTGTGCAGGCAACCACAGCTGCTGTGGACTGATGTGTAGCAGCCATGCCATGACGAAAAGACAGCGTTTCACAGCTCTCCTTCACACCCCTTGACTCCTCCAATCTCTTTGTCCCTTCTTTTGAGCTGTCGATGTGTAAGGCTGGTGTAGATGACTCAGCTACGGCTGGACACTCACAATGACTCAGATTCTTGAGTGTGCAGATTATAGGTACATGCCACTGCATCCTGCTCAGTGATACTTACGTTTTGAAATTTGTTATTTACAGCCAGTAGTTAACATCTTGGCACCATTGAACATATGGTAAAAAGCAGGTAACTAAAGTTGGGGGTAAAAAGTTATTACAGGAGAGCCTGTAACACTTTGGATTTCAGATTAAACTATGAGGGGCTGTCAGTATGATTACTTTCCATAAAGAATTTGGGACTTATTTATGCAAGAAAATTGTTCTTTCTTTGTCTAAAATTTAAATTGAACAGGATTCTCATTTTTTATTTGCTAAATCTGACTACCTTATATGTTAAGAATAGTAACCTTCCTAACTAACTGAAAAAGAGAAGCACCATTTGTCCCCAGAGGTGGTGAAAACTTACTACTGATTACAAAATTTTCACCTCTTGCCTGGCTTCTTCCCACCTGTATTCTACATCCTCTAGGAAGCCCAGCTGGTGGAATGTCAGGATGCTGGTATCACCTTCAAATTGCCACCTAAGGTTATATCCCATTAGTTTCCATTGGTAGTGCTTCAGCTTACGTGACACTAAGTACATGCTACCTTATGAAAGAATATGGTAAGTCGAATCTCTGCACAAAGTTCAGAGTTCAAGGAAGACTTGGTGTATCTTCGACAGGTGACAACTTACAGAAACACCAGTGGAAAGAACAAGATGTTACAAGATTCCATGAGGATTAGGGGAGGAAGAGTCTACCAAAGAGACAGGTATCAAGTACAAAATGATAGAAAAGTTCTTAGGGATAAAGATATTAGCCCACAGCTTCTTATGTTAAACCATCAGAACTACCAAGGAGACATAAACAGGAATATGTGGTCCAAGAAAGTTTCTATTTCAACATGGGAGGGAATGATTCACTCATTCATTTGTGTATTCAGTAGATACACATCGAGCTTTGAAGCATAAATTAATATAAACTTGTGAATGTGTAAAGAGCCATGAAGAAGAGGTCCGTGGTATTATGAAGGTATATGAGGGATGCAGTGGGGTTGATAAGACCAATGACTGAGTCACACTGTAGATGGAGGACAGGATTAATCAGATGGCCAGGGAGTGATGAGAGCCTTGTGGGAGGAGAATACAGAGGAGATGAGCCAGCCTGTGGGAGGACCCTGGTGCCGACAGGACCAAGAACATTCAAGACTGTGTGCTTGGAACACAGGGATCATGAGGCAGCAGACAGGAAGCTGTGAACATGTCCACAATTTCTGGAAACTTTATCTTAATTTTTAGAGCACTATGGGGCTACCTTTTGTATTTAAATGATGAAGTACAACATCCTCGGTGGAGAGGGGAGATTGTAATGTAAAAGAGTTAGAGGGACATAGACAGACAAGGAGAGAGAGAGAGGGCTTCCTGACATGGTGGCTCCTTATTGACAGAAGGCATTGCAAGAAAAAAATGTCAGGAAGAGTGTGTGTGTATGGGGGGCATTTAAACAGGACCAATAAGGGAAAGGGGACCAGATGGGATAAAACTGTTACTTCCCCTTCTCTGCAGCTTGGTCTTTTGTCTTTCCCAGACATTCAATTCTATTGTCTTTCCTGGATGTTCAGTCCTTTGTCCATGCCAAGGAATAAGCTTGTTGGTCTGACAGAACCATCAGCATTCTCACTAGGAAAAAGAAGCCCAATATCCAAGAGCAGAGTAGGGAGGGAGGGACAGTATCCGGTAAGGCAATCTTCTGTCTTTCATCTCTTCAAATATGGAAGCAGCTCCACCAGGCCACTGAGCAGCATGCACATGAACCCCTTGCCTTGGCTCAGCAGGGTAAGCAGGATGTCACAAGCTACCATGTGGGAGTTGGCTGGAGTGTGTAGTAAGGCACAGAACATGAGACGGCTCAAACTCTCAATAGCCACAGGGCTATGTTAACCTCAGAGGACCAGGGGGTAAAGGCTGGCTGACTCACAAACCAGTTGCTCTGAGCTCTTCAGAACAGCTCTGAGACAGAGCCTGAGGAAGAAGCTCTGCTGCTGGCTCTGGAACATTCCTGTTGAGACCTTCTCTTCTGGACCCTCTTCTACAAGATGGTGGACAACAGAGTTCTATAACTTAGGCTTCCTCGTGGCAAATCTCCTGCTCACATTAATTTTACAGAGGCTCCTCTGCCCTTGCTGGCTACACTCACAAAAGGATTGCTGAGAAATAGGTTCTGGTGTATGTTAGGAGTGGGCATTTGTGAGGAGATTCCCATATTCCTGTATGCTTATAGGTGAAGGGGTTAGGGTTAGGGTGTTGAACCTTATTTTATGTACCCACCTTATCTTTGGAGACAGGGTCTATTAGTGGCATGAAACTTGCCTGTTAGGCTAGACTGGATGGCTACTGAGCCCAGGGATCCACCTGTCTCTACCTCTCTAGCATTGGGAATACACACACATGCTGCCCTGCCTGGCTTTTTAATGTAGATTTGGAGTATTGAACTGAGGTTAGCACGCTTTCTCAGCAAATACTTTACCAACAGCTATTTCAACATAACTTCCAATGTATTTGAATACTGAGTCTTATATCATGTATTAATACTTAGCTATGATCCTGCATTCAGTAGAGCCTTTCCTATGGACTTCTGGTATCAAGAAACAGAAATCTATTTGGGTGACATTCTGTCTTTTGTGCAAACTCAGAGATACTCCCGAGTGGACAGCATAAGTCTATGACAAGGTACAATGCTGATGAGCTTTCTGTGTCTCATACTTATATAACATCAAAAGTCATCTTGATTTACTCCTTACCTCCTAAGTGATTTGTTCCCTGCCCATCGACTTGTGTCCTTGTGTTCATCTGAAAGCAGCATGTGATGCCTTTGTGACAGGTATGAGGCTTCCCTCACAGCAAACCAGGAGAACAGCTCACAGTTCTATATAGTAACCATCTGTGGAGCTAGGCTATCGGGAAAGAGAAAGAGCTGGGCCCGTGACAGCTATGTAAGTATGTAAGTGCAAAGCCCCTTTCTAAACAAGCAACGAGAACCCAAAGACAACAGTGAAGGCAGACAGACATCACACCAGCATTTTTGCACACATATAGCCAACTTCCTGATGTTGCTAAGTTTCACAGACTTCAGAGCACCAGACTATGAGATGCTCTGAGGTAGGACCCACCAGAAAGGGAGCTTTAAAGCCATACAGGCCTCATGTCTTAAATGTCAGCATTTTTTTCTTGAGAGCATTATGAGAACTGAGCTCTGGTGCCTCACCTGGCTCTTCTGGAGAAGGTGTGAATGCTCTTCTCTGAACTTTGCTTAGAATAAGTCTCACTTGACGCTTTCATGTTCGGTATCTAGAATTGGAAGGGAAGTGGTTTTGTGGGTTCTTTCTTTCTTTTTTTTCTTGAAATATCACGTCACTTGAAGATTTTGTTTTATTTTTTCTTCTTTGACCTGCTTCAGAGGGTATTTTACCAAGTTCTCTTAAATGTCTGAAGGGTAGCTGTTCAGAGGTATTTTTTTCTCAGCGAGAGGGTTTGGGGAGATGAATAAACCCAGTGAATGTCCCAGGGGGTGATGGCCATTGGATTGCATGACATAGAGCATAAGCTCATCAACGGCTAGGGAAGGTTATGCTATTGCTTTGCAGTCTCAGATATGGCATGTTCTAGGAGGCCTGGGGAAGCTACCACAGCCTGCACATCTCATCACTCTCTGTGGCTCTTGGAGCTGCCTGTGGTTTTCTTTGAGACGAAGTAAAATGGCTGTGGGCAGAACTGAAGTGTCCTTGCAGTTCTGAGCAAATGGCTGTGGAGGACCTGCAGGCTTTAGTAAGATACTGAACAATTCTGAATAATTACTATTAAGGAGCAGAGTTAACTTCACCTTGAATTCAAGCATAACTTGAATCCTTACCAAGTGAGAAAGTGCCCTTGCTTCTTCTCACTCTAGTGACCCCAGGTAGGCTGAGAGAAGCCTTGCAAAATAGAAGCTTCTGGCAGCATCAGGGCTCCTCGCATGGTTTCTTATCTCACAGCCTGGAAGGAAGAGCTATTTTGCAAGAGCAAGAACTGTGAAAGAGAACTGCCTAAAGCTGGTTTAGTCAGACACCTTTTACAGCTCATCCTCTCTGGAAGACCCTGTACTCTCAATACTCACTGGGCAGATGGACAGAAGTGGTGATTCCCAGGGGTCTTTAAGCAAGTCTTTTCATAATCCTAAATATTATCTGTAAAAGCAACAGGCCCATATGCAACAGTGTGTGTGTGTGTGTGTGTGTGTGTGTGTGTGTGTGTGTGTGTGTATGGCCATCCACCTGCTGCAGTCTCTCAAATGCTGGGATTATAGATATTTGTTATGACATAGGGCTTGAGAGTTTGTTGTGACAGAGGGGACTTGGTTCCCTACTATCAGTCTTATAAAAGAGTTTAGCATAATTTTATTAGTATGTTGTATAGTAATTTAGTCTTGGATCTCCAGACACACGTGATTATTTAACAAAATTAATTGCTTATACAATGGACTATTGTTTGACACAATTCAAAGAGCCAAAAGATCCTAAAACCTCAGCAGTTTATCAAACACATACACACACGGGGGTGTGGGTGGAGGGAAGAGAAAGAGACAGAAAGAGAGTTATCCATGTGTGACCTTAAGCATATTCCTTTACCTGCCTTAGAACCAGAGAAACAAGTCATCCTTTTAGGAATCATTCCTGATTCCCTCCATAACAGAGATAGCTGTTACAGGAGGTGGATTCCTCATAGTAACCACTTAGGGTTACTATGGTTACATCTAGGGTGAGGATGAAGCAAGGAGTAGCAATGATGTCGAAGCTTTGGAGAGAGCTCAGGTCAGATGGTTGCTGGAATAGTATAAGGTAGGCAGTGGAATACAGATACCCTAACACATAGGACACCTTAACACTGACTGTCCCTGCTGTAAGCACAGTGTCCCCACTTGCCTGCCTCAGTGATGAAGTTATGTATGCCATTAGGGTTTCATTCATTTGGCTCAGAGATAAATGAATACAGACAACCCCAGCAAAGGGAACTAAATTACCAGTAATCACCTACATAGAAATAGCTTTTTTATATTCCATTATGCTGTATAATGGTTCAAAAATATGTTAGTAGATTGGCAGTGATTCACAGAGTACCAAACGGGGGTTGAAGAGCTCTCTTAAGCGCCTCTGTTCCCTGGCTTGGTTCTACCCCCAATGAACCCCAAATTCCCATAATGAAATCACCTGGGCAGGCAGTACAGTGCAGTGCTTAGAGCACAGATTTTAGATTCAGGTGTGCTTGACTTTGTATACAGACACCACCATAGGAAACTCTGTGCCTTTGTGAAAATGGCTTCATCATTCTAAGCCCCAGTGTGTTCCTATGTCAGATGGGAATGGTCTTTAGTAGGGTATTGTCAAGACTGAAAGAGACAATGAACATAATGACATAAACACCAAAGAACAAAGGTGAGGAAGGAAGGATAGTAAAGGAAATGAGGTTTTCCTTTCACTCAGTTCCTGAATTTAGTGAATGGGGTTGACTTCCTGAACAGAGGTGACAGTCATTTGGAGGTCATGGATGACAGATCTTCTATAATATCAGGATTCTGGACACTTCAGCAACTCTAGATGAGAACAATATTGAAGCAGAAGGAGAGGAAGAGGAAGAAGAAGAGAAGGAGGAAGAGGAGGAGGAGAAAGTGGAGGAGGAGACATAAAAAGTTTGCTAATTGCGGAGGAAAAACTATCTCCTTTTTTAAGGGTGTGTTCTCACACCTACCAGAATCATTTTTCAGTGCTAAAAGAGTGTTTGATGTTGTGTGTGTGTGTGTGTGTGTGTGTGTGCATGAGTGTGTGTGTGTGTGCATGAGTGTGTGTGTATCTGTGTACACAAACATTTGTGTTTTGTAAAAGAATTCCTCTGAGATTAGTACTCTCTAATTTCCAAATTGTGATCATGCCTTTGTTGGCTCACTGTGATGACAAAACACAAAATGTTATGAATTATTTTATAATTACTATAAAATTGAAGCCTCTTGGAAGAGTAAGTGCAGATGTGGCATGTGACTTGTGGTGACTTGTGGCAGTTTTCATATTGGCAGGATTCAGGTGGCTGAGCTCCCAGAGTCTCAGGAGACTGTGATTAGTTATACTAATGATTATGACACAAATGTACATTCTTGTCCTTGATTTATGTAAAAAGCTCATAGTATTAGCAAGTTAGGGAAGTTATCATCCCTATTTTTCAGATGGCAAAACTAAGCCTTTGAGAGATTTCAAAGCTTTGTCAATGACCCTACATGGCTAGGATTCATACCTAATTGTTAATTTTTGCTTTGTTTTAATTTTTTGAGGCAGAGTCTCACTGGGTAGCCTAGCCTGGCCTCCAGTTCATGAAGACCCACCTACCTCTGCCTCCCTTGGGCTGGGATTAAAGATTGTGGGCCACCATGTCTTTCTTGAACCCAGGTTTTTGCAGTCTTGGTTTAGGATTAAATCTAATAACAGAAGTGAAATAATAACCCTCCATAAAATAATAATCACCTTCTCATCTATCTCTTGATTTACATTAGCTGTCTCATTTTCCAGTTTATTCACTCCATATATGTTGAGGTCTTTATATTTGCCGTGTGTCATGTAAGGCATTAGAAGTACGAAGATAAACATTGTCCTCAAGGGACAGTAAACTTGAACCTTGTTTTTGAAAAGTACACCTACTTTATAGTTGAGACACATGTCCTTTCCAGTATGACAGCAACTGGCAGAGATTCTGAGAGTCTGAGTCTCAGAGAGTCCAGGCTCTTTGGTTGTTGAGAATATTCACATCATTTTTACCTCAGTGTCTCTGATGTCTGCAGACCTGTAAATCCATGGAGGGAAAAATCACCCTGGCCCAATGCCAGAGTTCCGTGGGAACACTCAACCATCCCTGCTGTGTGTTTAGATTCTTGTGTCAACTCACGGTCGTCAAATTTGAAACTCATTTTTAGAGAATTTTTCCTTCTGAAAATTTCTACTTTTGCACCTCTCAAATTCCCTAACATTATCTGACTCCCAAACATTTATTTTAAAAGAAATAGACAAGATAAAAGCTCTAAGTATTGGCAGAACATTCCACAGTATAGGATATTAGACTGTGTCTAGATCAGATCTGGAAATGTCTATAGTAGTGAAGCCCTTTGCAATGCTGGTCCACTTTCTATTTGTTATGAGCCTGGAATGTGTAAACTCTTGCTCTCAGATTGCCTGGGAGTCTCAGGGGAAAATGAAAAAATCACAACAAAACAATACAACCTAAACCCCAAAACAAAACAAAACAAAAAGAGGTCCGCTTTAAAGCCTTACTTCTTTGGCTTCTTGGAAATGTTGGCAGCTACCAGGGTGACAGATTGGGGGTCACATTCTACCTGCCTGGCTACATATTTGCTCTCTCACACCAGTCCAGCATTCTAGCTTGTGCAATCCAGAGTTTATGAGGCTCAAGTTGCTCCCTGCCCTGAGGTGTAAACACGCAGCCTGCCCTCTCAGGGGAAAATACAGACTTTGTTCACTTCCCAGTTTTTCTTTTGGAAGCAAACCTAGGAATTTATATGTGACTGGAGTCGGGGATTAGGACTGTTCTGGAATCTAGATACCAGCATGGGTCCAGAGTTTCAATTCGGCTTCAGTTGTTAACCCAGGATAGAGTTCCCAGAGGAGAACATTTTTATCCATGCATCCCAGGAAACATAAGGAGAAACCTCGAGTTCAACACAGCATGGACTCGTTAAAAGAATAAAACGATAGAAAGCTGGTGAATACTGTTCATGGGGGCAAAGAAGCATACCGATGAACAAAAAGAGTGGTAGTTAGGGCCTCAGGTAGGCTTGGTTTTATAAATCAGGACACCTGATTCATGTGAAGGTCGTGAATAAAATCAGAAAACATTTAAAATGCAAAATGGTAACATTCAAGTGTAAACTCCAGGCCAAATTCTAACTCAGTAAAATTTGATAGAAATTATCTTATAGAAAAGTGATTCTTTTCTTTCCATTAGTATTCCTGATGGTGAAAACTTGGGTGACTGATGTCTTAATAGATAATTGAAAGGAAATGAACAATAAGTCCTTGGCTAATTTTTAATTCTGATTTCATGATATGATTGTGAATGCATTTCTTTCTTTTTTTGTAAGTCTATTTGAAAGCTATTAAAATACATATTCAGCGTGGGTTCCATATTCCTTGCAAACCATCATTTGAAATCATTTAACTCAGATAACCAGGCTGGATTCTGTAGCTTTGTTTTGGTAAGGAGGATTTTGAATGTTAAATGATTCAAAGAGGTTCAAGAGTCTGGCTTGCATGATTAATAGTCTGCAGGAGATATTAAGAATCCAGACAGACTGAAGGCAAAATGCCTTTGCCTTGTAGACAGTCTGTATTCTGCCCTCCAAGGACTCTGCATATTTAGTCACCCTTTCAATCCAACTGTCTCTGCCAGGCCAGGCTTCATTGGATTAGAGAGTAGTGGAAAATCCCTCCCCGGAGTGTGTGTATCAGATTCCCTTAGTGTTTAATCCGTCTGGCACACGCATGTCTCTCTGAGCTGCAGAGAGCTGGCCCTGGGTTGGCTGGCCTGTGCTCAGAAAGTGAAAGCAAGCTGTTATTTTCACCACACCAGTACACATTCCTGGCCTTTGACATCATGAGATCATGGTTCCGTTGGACTGAAAGTCTGTTCCAATAGGTGCCATTTCTGTCTGGGACATTGACCCAGGGAATTTGTAACCTCTCTTGATAGATGCAACCCTATGCCTTGCAAGCAAGCAAGTTCTATCCTTATCCCTAACCCACATTTTAAATTATGCTTCCATAAGCTTGTGTCTCTTCCAACCCTACTCAAAATGGAGAGTAGTCCATCATATATAGTCTGTGTCTAGAGATGTCCCATGTTCTCTCAGAAAACTTTTTGGACATGATTCTCCTGTTGTGGTCAATTTATACTGTACCACTTATCAGGTGTATGATTGTGGGCAAATTCCTTAACTCTGATGTGCGTCAGTGTCCTAAAAACAGGCACAAGGTAGTCCTACCTTCTTAGGCTTATTATGTGATTGAACAAAGCTCTCTCTACCTCTTATATGTCATTGGCAGGACCAGTGCAGTGGGATTACATGGTCTAGTGATCCCATAGACACCTTGGTTTGTGTGTATGCTCTCTGCACTGTTTATCTGGTAGGGAAATTGCCCAATGACATATTTCTTAGAATGTGTCTCCCACACTATGGCCTATGACTGTTATTAAAATTTTACCTTCACTCTTCACTTATTTTTTTGGCATTTCTTTATATAATTTCTCTTTGAGACATGAAGAGTTCCTGATACATGTCCTCTATTAAAATATTATATAATATCTCTTTGTATAGGGTTACTTTAAGGTGCCTTTTTGGTCATAATCTAAAAGATGACAGCTATTATGCAGGATGGCCTCCTCATACACTGTGTGTGTAAAGCTGACTGAAACACAGCTGTCAATTAGGGCAATGAGAGCACACAAGAGTAAACAGGATGGTGTTTCCTGAAGAGCATGGAGCTTTTTTTGTCTAGCAGGAAATGGTCTAACCCCTACCATAGTGTTCAATACAATCATGAGATAAAAAAATTCCTAGTTATTTCATAAGTACATTTTTTAGGATGAGTGAGAATAGTAAGAGTTTGAAGAAAGAATTATCTAGTATTTATTAGGGTCCTTGGGGTCTCTCAGGAATAGAGAGAAACTACAGGGCACTAAGACAAAAGGGGCATAGAAATGGAGACATGGTGACTCCCCAGGGCAAAGGCAGGAATTAAGGGTACTTTGTCTTCTCCACATGATGGGAAGAAAGTAGGAGACTGAAGAGCTCTCAGAGTTCTCTGAAGAACACTGAAGGAAAGGATGAGAGAGAGAGAGAGAGAGAGAGAGAGAGAGAGAGAGAGAGAGAATATGACTGTGACATGGCCCAGTGTCTGGACAAGAGGTCCTGGCCCAGAGATATATCCTGTTACCTCAGGGAATGGTGAGGAACCACAGTACCCACATCTACTGAGACTCTGAGGGCACCATCAGTGTAACACCAGACTACAGAGGAGCAGGGTCTATAAAGCCTGAAAACAGAGATGTCTCTAGCAATTTGATCTCCTGCTGAGTTGTTAGGAAAGCATAGTCAGTTATTATCAAAGTTCAACAGCTCATGACATAGTGTTTGTGAGTCTTATTTGCCAATGCTGAGCTTAAAAGCCAATTAAAGTAGGTTGGAAAAAAAAGTCAAAATAAAGAGTTAATTTAAAATAGAACTGACAGCAAACAACTGTGGAAAATGCAGCTAAAGAAAAAAGTGCAAAGGTCACATGTAAATGTAGACAGTTCCCAAAGTCAGATGGCTTGAGTTGGATGTTTTGTATTTCGGTCATATGAAATTGATACACATTCACTAGAAAGCTGTACTTCAAATCTGGACTTCGAATCCCCCCACCCCACCCCTGGGATGATCTATCATCTCCTGTGATTCTTACCAGAGGCAACTCTTTTCAAAGGACATACTAAAGCTGGGTCCTTAATCCCAGCACTCAGGAGTTTGAAACCAGCCTGATTTACATAGTGACTTCTAGGACAGCTTGCAAAGAGATATCCTGTCTTTAAAAAAAAAAATATCGACCAAGAGAGCAAAGGAAATGACTGGTATCCTGTGTACAAAGCGCAGCTAGCTCAGCCCTGATGACCTATAGGTGAAGAACAGCTAGCACATTTTTAATTTATGGTATTCTCAGCTTCCAGTGAATAGATTGGGAAGGTAAAAGAGAAAACATCTCTATCACAAAGTAATCACATCACCAAACTTAATTCTTCCTATCAAGATACCAATAAAATTCTAACACTGTGGTAATTTGAATGAGAATTCCGCTCCCACCCCCAACATCTGAATGCTTGGCCTCATATTGGAAAGAATTATATGTAGTCTTGTTGAAGGAGGTATGTCACTGGGGGTAGAATTCTCTCTCTCTTCATCCCTTTCCTCCTCTCTCTTTCTCCACCCCCTCATTCTTTGTAGATCAGATGTGAGCACCAGAGCCATGCCTACCCCATCCCACCCCCGCCATGCTCCTCATCATGATAGTCATGGTCTTTACTACCCACTGGAACCATGAACCTCAGATTAAATTCTTTCTTTTGTTAAGTTGCCTTGGTGATAGTACCTTATCATAATAACAGAAATATAACTAAGACAAACACTGAAAACTACAACTTAAAAATTGCAATCAGCCAGGTTTGGTGGTTCATGTTGATAATCTTAACACTCACGAGGTGGAAGTGGGAGAATTTCTATGAATGTGATCTCTGCCAGGACCCTAATGAGTTCTGGGCCAGTGTGAGTTACAATGTGAGCTCATGTTCTTCAAAAAACTGAATCCAAATCCAAAACAACAGCAACAATAAAACAAGCAAAATACTCAAAGGGCTGGTGGAACATGGCAGCACACACCTGTGACCCCAGGACAGGAGAAATAAAGATTTCATGTTTGAGGCAATCATAGGCTATATAGAAAGACCCAGTTTCAAAAGTAAAATGATAATAACAACAACAACAACAACAACAACAACAACAACCTCAGTACTTTCTGCTTTCTCTTTTGGGGGAGGAATATGAACAGTTAATATTGTCAACTGGTTGGATTAGGAAGTCTTTTTTTTTTTTTTTTTTTTTTTTTTTTTTTTTTTTTTTTTTTTTTTTTTTTTTTTTTTTTTTTTTTTTTTTGCACATCTCTGGGTATGTCTGTTAAGGATGCTTTAAGGTGTAATACTTACAAATTTTCTTCTTTTCTATCAAAAGTAGCTAGCCCAAGGACCAAAATGTCATAAATCTTCCTAGCCTTAGAAAACTTTTATGCAAAATAATTTAATCTTTGTCACTTTGAACCATTTCGTTTACGCAGAGGCCTTGCTCTCTTCTCTGAACTTGATGGCCCAGAGCAGCCAACTCCTTCTCCCCTTTATTTATCTCCTGTTCGCAGCTTTCCAAATTATCCAATCCGAAGTAGATTGTGAGGTTGACCCTCAAGCCAATGAAGAGCAGCCAAGCTCTATCTTGAGTTAAAGATAAAAGACAGATCTTGACCACGTGTGCTGGTAGCTAGCCTAGTTTGGGTAGTGGCAATCCAGCGATCCAGTTGCTCAAAAAGAAGTTGTCTTGCCAGGTTACTGTGCCTTTGGTTGTGCTCCCTTGTGTGCCGATGAGAATATTCTATTTCAAGAACTGGAAGAGCTGCTCTAAGTGAGGCTCCTGTGTGCAGCCATCCTCACTGCTTCCAGGCTGTCATGAGGGGCTCTGCTCTGGCCCATCCTCTCTCTTAGGATGGATGAAACCACGAGCCACGTCCATCGTTCCTCTCTCCAGTTGCTTCATCATGGTGATAAGAAAAGCATCTGGTCTAGGGACAACTTGAGAGCTAACTGCTTGAGCTGTGCAGAAATAACAGTCCTTCTTCGGGTTCAGGTTAGCATAAGACCAGGAACTGAATGCTAACCAAGGTGGTGTTAAGACATTTCACCCTAAAGTCTTAAAGAAGAAGCCATTATATAGAGGATTACTCTACTCATAAGTTTGAGCCTTGAGGGGAGGATCCCATTTTAGATATGAAAGTTCTCTCAGAGTATGTGTCTGGGTCATTAGGGAGATGTATGGGTGCTTGTTTGTATATAAACAGGGCTTTGCTATGTATAACAGGTTGCTCTTGAACATGACTCAGACTGGGTTCAAATTTGTAGCCATCTTTCCACCTTCAGCCTTTTGAGTGACTATCCAAGTATATTTATTAAGAACATTAAAAAAATTTATATTGGCCCCTAGTTCAGCTCTAACCTGTGCATCAAGTCAGGGTTTCAGGTAAGGATGGAGAATGGCTGTTATATCCAGCTGCAAATCTAACCAAGGGCAGCTGTTGTTTCCAGTGGTAACTTGGGTGACCTTGACTGCAGGGGTCTCTGATATCAATCCCAACTGACCAAGGATGCCTAGCCATGTTATTAGAAGTTTCTAAGAAACTGATAGTTATATTAGTCAGTAAGTTAACGCAACAAGACTGGATCTGCTTGGTGTGTATGAAGTGGATGATCTTACCTTCATCCACTTTAGGGACCACACAATATTTGAATCAGTATCAAAACCCCAGATACAACAGGAAAGATACTGCGCTCAAGAAGAGATTTTGCTTTCAGATCAATACATTTTATAGCATCTATTCCAGGAGAACCTGAACACAGTGGAATTTCCTTTCTGCTTTATGACTTCAAGCAGACTCCTTATGGAAACACCAGCATTCTTGGGTACCACCATCAGCTGCTCTTTCTGAAAAGAGAAAGTTTCCCTTGATGTCTGTGATTGTATTTTAGCTACTGCCATTATGTTCCATCTCTCTGCAAACATGTCTTTTAAAGAGAACCAAGCCTGGGAATGGTTTGGGACACACTACCTGGTCTTATCCTGTGAGGAACAAATGTCTCTTGTGCGTATTAAACAGCAGATGAGTTGAATTCTTGGACTGACTCTCTGACAAGATCAAACCTTTGCAAATCTAAGAGGCAGTTACTTCCTTGAGTACAAGAATAAAATCTTCAAATACAACCCCATAATACTTTAGGAATCATACTTTGGTTTATTGAATACATCTTAGATAATTTATATCACTTAAAAATGGTAGACTACTTGAGTACTGAAGGAGAAAGCTGAGCTTCTAGGGCTATGAGCAACTTGTTTTCCAACTAAGAATGCTGATTGTAGCACATATTGCCAATTTGCAGCAGAGATCCATGGGAGTAAGGAGGTGAGCATGTGTAATCCAGCAGATGTGTTGCTAATCAGCTATGAAGAAAAGAAAAATCATGGAACTATGGTCAATGTCCACATCTGGGTCTTCTATAGAAGACCAAACAATAGCCTCCTTTTGCTTCTTCATAAATAAGTGTATTTAATATATACATGTAAGACTTGTAGTAAAATTTATTGTAAATATATTCTATGAGTACAATGAATTTAAGAAGGTGGTCAAAGAGGACACTATAGACCTTCTGAGCTCCACCCTATGGACAGATCAAACCAGCATGGAAGGACCATTCTACCCTGGGCTCAGCTTGATACAGTGCTAGTTTACCTTGATCTTATGTGGGCCATAAAGACAAATTTGCATGGACCCATCTCCGAAGGCTGACAACAGTGGCATCTGGCATGAGAATAAACTTAGAAGAAGAGTGTTGGTGGCAAGGTAGTTAGGACTCTGGGCAATGCAGAGTTAATGTCCTCTTGGGCCCCGGAACCAAACCCTCATGAATATGGAGGGGGTAACTCTAACTGTAAAAAGTTGAGAATATTTCCTTGATGGAACCCAGGTGTTCCCCAAGTGTCCTTAGGACACATTTATAACCCTCAAAAAAGAATGCTTTGGAACATGAATGAATCTGTATACCTAGTGTTGATTTCAGTCACTTTAGCAAGATAATCCTTTTCCATATTATCCCAGATTTGGATTCATTTACCAAATCCTCATGGATTGTCCAGCATAAAAAGAAATATTAGTTTACTACAGAGGATGCAAAATATTTGCGATATTTGAAACAGGTATTTTATAACATTAAAAATAATGACCTCAGCTATCATTCATTACATCACTCTTAAATAGCATTCTATGGTTGACCAGGAGTGTTATACAAAATGCTTCCTAGTGAACTGGTCCTTGTATTATAGGACATCAGGGAGGAAGGGGACAGTGATACCCTCATTATCTTTTCAGCCCTGGTGTTTGTCATCAGGCAAAATGTCCACCTGCATTCAGGTCAGGTTGTCACAGCATCCTAAGGCTTCCTCACAATTCAACAAAGTGCTTTTCTGGCAGGCTGTGGCATTTCGGTAATTTTAGCACTTGGGAGGCTAACCCAGGATCAGGCATTGGAGGCTAGCCTTAAATATGCAGGGAGACATGTTTTCAGGAGATGATGATACCATCCCAAACACAGATATGACCATGTTTCTGAGATTTGAAAACAAAGCATCAGAATATAACTACTTTCTAGAAGTAGCATTCTGGGTTCTAGCCAAGTTCCTGGTCATTCTCGCTCATTTGGTTTCCATGGCTTATCTAGAAACTTTTTATGGATTTGACTGGGCCAAATAAGTTCTAGGGAAGAGACATTAATTTCATTCTTTTCTTTTTTGGTGGTGGTTGTAGGGTTCTAGGGACACATCCTGAAATGTCATGACTAAAACGGGGGAATAAGAGGCCGCTCTGCTTCTTTGATTTCAATTAAACATGTGGCAAATGAAACATAAAGTGAAATATATTATCCCTAATGCAGACTGCAATAGAGGTGGTTGCTATTTTGCCTAATGAAATACGATTTGTATCAGTGTCTTGGTTACTTTTCTATTGCCATGACAAAATATCATGGCCAAGGCAACTTATAGAAGAAAGCATTTAATGGGGCTTACGGTTTCAGAGGGTGAGTTTATGACCATCAAGGCAGGGAGCATGGCAGCATGACCACCATGGCAGGGAGCATGGCAGCATGCAGGCAGATATGCTGCTGCAGCATTAGCTGATATATTACATCTGACCAACAAGCATGAGGCAGAGAGAACTAACTGGGAATGGTGTAGGGTTTGGGAGCCTTAAAGCCTACCCTCAATGACACATTTCTCTAACAAAGCTACACCTCCTAAGCTTTCTTAACTGGGGGCCTAGCATTGAAATGTATGAGCCTATGGGAGGCCATTCTCTTTCAAACCACCAAGCACAATTAATTTATAATGAAGAATTTCTTGATTTTTAAACTATTTGGCAGCCATTATATCATTGTAAATATGATAATAAAAACAAACAATATAATCAATATGCTTCTCTCCCTTTTTCCATTTTAGCGTGTGTGTGTGTGTGTGTGTGTGTGTGTGTGTGTGTGTGTGTGTGCATGTGTGTAGGCACACGTGCAGTAACACGTGCATATGGAAGCCCAGGTTGATTTACAGTATAATACTCCATTACTTTTCCATCTTCCTTGTTGACATAAGGGCTCTCAGTCAGAGCTGATGGCTAGTCTTTCCAGCCAGCTCATCTGGGGATCTTCCGTGCTCTAAGGCTCAAATCACAGGCAGGCTGCCAGGACACCCTGCATTTTATATTTAACATGGATTCCATGGTCTAAACTCAGGTCCTGTAAACACTTTAACCTCCAAGCTATCTTTTCAGTCAGAGCCACTATATTTATAGAAAGTTACTTATTAATAAAAGCTCAAATAATACTCAGTTCATGCTATTGACTCGTAAAGATAACAAAGAATTTTCCAGTGTTTGAAGAAAAAGGCTAAAATTATATTTATTTCAGCTAACCAAAAAGGGAGCATTATGTCTTATCTTGGGCTTTAATCTGGTTCCAGAAAAAATCTAATCTTGAAATCAGAAGGAAAATTTTACTTGTTTTTAAGAAATTTCAGTAAAGTTGAAGATTGAAAAATTAGAAAGAAGGCTCAGGTTCCCGAAGGCAGTTTTCACACAAAAGTGGAGATTTTGTCTAGCTTTGAAATATGTAATGACAGGCATGGGCCTCAATTCTAACTAATTAGTGAATGTAAGAACAAAGTCTGAATTGATGGAGACAGCTTGCCACATGGCCATGAGGTCCTAAGTGTGACACAGAGATCCACATAAAATCTGGATGTGGCTGTGTATACCTGTAACCCCAATGCTGGAGTGGCAGAGACAGGAGGATCCCTGTGGCTTGCTGGACAGCAAGTCTAGCTGAATCAGTGAATTCTAGGTTCAGAGAGAGACCCTGCCTAAAAACTATGATGGGAAGTAATTAAGAAGATACTCAGTTTTGAGCTACATGCACATATGTCTGCACATATGTAAATCTGAATGCATACATACACAGATACACACAAGACATTTGAGGCTGGAATGTCAGTGGCAGTGTTCCAGGATTGTTCTTTGACCTTTGCAATGGCTCTTCTATGGAGCTTGTACTATCACAGCTCTGTTCTGGCTGAGCTGGACTCTGGTCAGGCAGGCAATAGGTCCTTCTTACTGTTACCATCTATATAAACAACTCCATTCCAATCTTGGATGCCATGAGCTCTCCAGAGAGCTGCTGGGAATTTGGGGAAGAGAAGGGAGAGACTCAGAGCTGTTCCACCTAGCTTGTTCCATTCCTCTCCTTCCTTAGAAAGAGACCTAGTCTGTGATGGTAACATGGCTCCCTTCCTAGTCGGTTTGTGCCAGTGTATGTTCCGAGAGAGTGCTCACTCATGATGACTAGTCTTTCCCCCCAGGGACTTTCTAAGAATAATCTCTTGACTTCCTCTGAGTTTAATGGAGAATAAGGCCTCAGAAATAGTCATCACTTATTGATAAACAAAAATGGAAACAGTGCTTGACCAAAAAGAAAGGGCTTGCCTGGAGCTCTCTCTAGCAACTTGCCAACTTCAACTGAGGAGCGAGCTGACTGCAGTGTCCACTAATCTTTGAATGCAAAATGGTAACTAGTGACTGACTGTGGGTGAAAGAAGCCAGAATCACAGTGTCTTCAGTTTCCTCTACCCTCTTCAATGTGTCTGGGATTCTCAGGTACCAACAACCTGTTCTGAATTTTTAAAGAGCCTCCAGTGATCACCAGCTCCCAGCTTTTCTTCCCTTCCCAGGAACTATAGCAACACTTACCTACCCCAAACAAATAAGTGGATACATTCAGGATGGCAGAGGCTTGGAGGGAATTTACTTATCAACCTCCAGTGAGCTCTGAAGCAAAGAGACTATGGGGCATTTAGAATATGAGGGAAATTTTCCTGAGTGTCACGTCTGCATGCAGGAGCTGGCAGAACTCCAGGAAACAGGTGTTCAGGGTTGTCTCAGTGAGGACAGTCATCTGATCAAAAGGGCACTGTAACAGAGGACGTTCACCCTTCAGGTTGTTGTCCAGACTAGTCATTTACAGCCCTGGAGATGCTTCAGAATGCAAAGGATGAAGACAATGCCTTAGCTCAGAAACAGAGGAGTTAAAAACCCAGAGAAGCAAAGGAGTGGGTATCAGGGTGGGAGGCTGGACATCCCAAAGGCTAACTGTGGGTAAATGGCTTCAGAGCATTGCCTTGTATTGGCACAATCCTAAGAGATCAGATTTCTTTACTCTTGTGTTTTCCCTGCTTTAGAAAGACAGAAAAACCCATTCAGGTGGAGTGGGCTGGACTTAGTTGCAGAGGACTTTGGGACCAACCATGGCTGGGGATAGTCTCAGAGTGAACTGGTTTGAGTGGAGCCCTTTTACTTCTTGGAGAACAGTGACCCCAGAGAAGAGGCGAAAGTGCATTCTGAGCATTTCACAGTTGAATCTACAGAACTGGGGGCATTCTGAGAAGGAATAAACCAATGTAGGACTTAAAAATATAAGGGTAAACCATCTGTAGCCTTTGGTAGGTACTGTGGGATAATGCTCTTGTACACTATAATGATTTGTCACTGGTGTTGATTTAATAAAATGTTGATTGGCCAGTAGCTGGGAAGGAAGTATAGGCAGGACAACTATAAGTATAGGAGAATTCTGGGAAGAGAAAAGACAGAGACACAGTCACTAGCCAGACACAGAGGAAGCAGGATGAGAATGCTTTACTAAGTAAAGGTATCAAGCCACATGGCTAAACATATATAAGAATTATGGGTTAATTTAAGTGTAAAAGCTACTTAGTACTATGCTTGAGTGACTGGCCTAGCATTTACTATAATATTAAGCCTTTGAGTCAATTATTTGGGAAGAAGCTTCTGGGCATTCGAGAGCTGTTGACAAGATAGAAACTTACAGCTACACGTAGGCATGGTGATTATGATTTGGCTGTAATCATAGTGCTTGGGAAACTAAGGCAGGGGGACAGCCTGGCCTTGCAGTGAATTCTTAAGCTCCTCTGTCTCATTTTCACGCCACGTTTTCTTTCTCTGGGTAAAGCAGAGGCATGGTCCTGCCCATCGGTTCCAGGTGGCTGGGCTGAAGCCAGTTCAGCAAGGACATTGTGAGCTTTTATCATAGAGGCTGGACTCCCTGGGTTTCTCAGCTCTCCCCCCATGTCACCCAGACATTTCTCCAGCTATTGTGGGTAGGGTGATAAACACATGCATAGTTAAGGATGACTATATCACACAGTGCTGTGTTTGTACCACTGCTATGAAAATCGGGCTGGAGTATTGAGAAGCCACAGGGCATATCTTTGTCCTTTATATTTAACCTGGTTCTTATATATTGATATATTTTCCCGGGCACTTCTTAGGTAGCCCTGCCACAAGAGGCAGCTGTTCTTTTGAAGGCCAGGCCATCACAGAGCTAACCTGCCAAGCCAGGAACTTCTCCCTCTCTGCTTTTTCCCTTGGATCCTGAGTCCAGGGGCTTGCCTTACCTATTCCTTTCTAAGTTGAAAACTTGGGTTTTCATATCTCAAAGAACGACATTATGTGATGACAGCAAACATCTTTCTATTTTCCTCCATTGACAAATATTTCTCCCTTTGAAAAGATTGGGTCTCATATATGCCAGGGTGACCTTGAACACACTATGTATCCTATTGACCCTCCAGCCTACCCACAGGTTGGTCTTCAGGCTCAGGTTCCTTTCTTCTGCCAATGCTTCTTCCAGGAAAGGAGAGGCTGAGTGAAAGATGAAATCTCACAGATACTATGTGTTAAAAAACTTCAGCAAGTAAACCACAACCACTGAACAGCTTGGGATCTGAAACACCTTGGACCGACACCTTGGATCCCACTCTCCCTAGAGGAACACCTGACTCAGTCTCAATGTTGGGGGGAGAAAACTGGATCTGCCAGGAGTGGAGGCTGAACTGAGCAATACTGGGACACTGGGACATTGGGACCTTGGGACCTCCTGCCCATGTTGGGGAGGAGATGGGGAGATGTGGGGAAGAGAGAGTGACCTGAGGGGGTAGGAGGGGGAAGAGACCTTGAATAAGGATATACATGGATAGAAAATGTGACTTTATTCATAATAAAAAAGAAAAGAAACTTCAGTGATAACAAAACAACTGTCTCCTCCTTCTAGGGATTCTTTCTATGTGTAAAGTTACATTGGTCCAATTTGCAGTGAGAGTCTCTGTCTCTCTGTCTCTGTCTGTCTGTCTGTCTGTCTGTCTGTCTGTCTGTCTGTCTCTCTCTCTCTCTCTCTCTCTCTCTCTCTCTCTTTCCCTCCTAAGCAAAAATGTGCCTGATGAGTTTCCTTCAAGGTCATTGACTAGGAGAGAAGGAATTCCCATTTTTCCTGAGTAGCAACAGGTCTTTCTTCCCTCCCTAATGTAAGGATGATCGGTTTCTTGCTGCCCTTTCCACTGTATGTCCTTGGCTTACACAGCCCCTAGAAATGTTCAGAGCCAAAAAAGTGAGACTACAGAGAAGTCTCTGTATTCAAGAGAGAAGAGCTAGAAGCTGCCCTGGGAGGTCCCCTTCCTGTTAGCAGCTTTATTCTAGCCATGCTTCACTGCACACTCCCTCGTGTGCAGAGGAGAGCAGTGTTCATCCTATACCCGTATGAAATTGTTTTTACTCCTTTTAGTCCTTTGTAATTGCCTGCTTGCTTTTCCCTTCTTTCCTGGTCCAGTTAATTGCTTTGACTCTGGACCCTGAGACCATTGGCCTGTTCATGCCTGACCTTGTCTCCCACAGTAGCAAGGTCTGGGGAGTGTCAGTTGCCAGGTTCTGTTTGTTTTTGCACATTGATTATTAGCAGATAGTCAAAAGGACATGGACTTTATGCTAGCCTATGGGAAGAAAAAGAGTCTATTATTTAACTGTTGCCTAATCTAAGTTGGTACCTTGAAGGTAGATAATATAAGACAAAGTAGAGGTATGTTGGAAGGCTTATGATATTGAGAATTATATATGATTACTTACCTCTATTTTGCTGTGTGCTTAAACCCAACAGATGCATTCCTGTTTGATTTGATTTATTTTAGGTTTTTTTTTAGATAGTCTTATGTAGCCCTAAGCTAACCTAAAATTTTCTAGATTGCTGAGGTTGACCTTGAACATCTGAGGCTGGGATTATAAGTGAGGGGCCACCACACCCAGCTCTAACATACATTTTTGAAAATGTTTGATTAAGGTGAAATTATATATATATCATGTATATTAGTGGCATATAATTATAGTCCCAGGAGTTCACTGCCTTGATCTACATATTGAGCTCTTGGACAGTCTGAAATACATAATGAAACTTTGTTCTAAAAATTGCTAAACAACAATCAAAACATCAAATGTTGTAGTGCTTGCACAGAAAGTCCAGTTACTTAAAAATGAAAAAACAAAGTTGTAAATTCATAGAGCCTTTCTACTTAGCATTTTACAAAAACAAGTCCATACAAAGGAGATGAATTTCCTTACGGTGAGGGAAGACTGGATCGTGACAAATACCACACACAGTGCCACAAAGGCTGAGGCTTGTGACCGTATCTGGTATCTGTGTCAACTCCCTTATGATGCCCTTTACACTGTCCCACCCTAGGCTGAACCCTATGCTCCCTTTCCAGCTGGCAGAGTTTGATCTGTTAGTGACTCACTATGACTTCATTTATTTCAAGGTTTTGAGTCAATGTTATCAAGATCCACATTACCCAGGGCATTGTGTGCATGACTGAAGGCAGAAACGGACCATCAGTGACTCGAAGGCCACCTGTATTCTGAGAGCATTACCTGGTCTGGGCTTGCTCTTTGAGAAACATCTCTGTCCATCCAAACAGCCTCCCTTCCACAGATGCCAGGATGAGCAAACACTCCCACGGGGGCAGCAAGAAATCTTAAGTGCTCTGTTCTTTTCTGTATGACTGGGTCTTTCCTCACTAGAACTTTCCAAGTTTCTCACACAAACAACTCTTCCCTATCCAAATTTGCTTTACCCTCTTCTAATGATGCCGCTCAGCCAAAGGCTCCAGTGAGAAAACAATTGTGGGATTTTTTTTTTAATCTTTTTTTTCCCTTAAAGTTGTTTCAGAGCAAAACCAAACTATTCTATTGAGAATAAGTTACAAAATTCCATTCTAAATCAAGCACAAAAACGAGGTTAGACCTGAAGTTGCTGCTTGTGATGAGCTTCTCTGAACAGGTCAAGTTTACATGCATCCTAAAAGTTTTACAGGACTAACAAATATAGTTTATTACCACAGATATGATTTAAGACTAGTGATCTAGTCCCAGTTTACCAAATCCTTGAGACAGGGAGTGCCCCTGGCTTGTGTTTTAAAGAGTAACCCAGGCCATACCCTTAGATCCTTGCTCAGGATCTAAACAATCTGAAATGATGCCTCAGTCATGTGTCAGTTATTAGCCTTTGGAACAAGGTCACACACTCTGGATCCTTCCACTAGGCAAGGTTTACACTGTATGTAAACCTCACTGTATTGTAATCATCTCCATGTGTGCTTCTTGCTCTCCAGGAGAATGAATATCTGTTAGTTTTCATTTTTTACTGATCAGTTTCTTGATCCATGCCTCAGTCTATCGGCCCCTTGGACGACTGGGTAAAAAACAAAAACAAAAACAAAAACAAAACAAAACGAAAGAACAAAAAACCATGCCTCAGTAGGTAGTGCTGAGCTAAGTAAGGCCCATTGCAGCATGGGAAGAAGCACACACAGTACATCTGTCCAGATGGCTAAACCCCAAACTCCTCAAACATCAAGTACCAGTGAGAATGTGAAAACAAAAGGATCTTTGTACACAGTTGGAAGGAATGAAACTGGTATAGCCATTATGAAAAGGTATACACAGATGCCTCAAAAATTATAAATGGAGCTAGCACATATGATATAGTAATCCTACTACTAGATATTTGTCCAAGGGAAATGAACTTAGCTTATCAAAGTTACTTTCATGCTCATTATCATTGCAACACTGCAATAGATAAGATATGGAAACAACCTATACATATGTTGATAAATAAACTGATAAGAAGATGTGAATACACTCACACACATATAATACATACTTGAGCAGACTGTTACTCAACCTTTAATATTTCCTCAGTCATCTAAGACAATATAGAAAACTGGAGAACTTTATACTAAGTCATATAAGCCAATGAGAATAAGATAAATAGTCCCACAATGTCATTTATATGTATCACCTAAAAAGCTGAGTAGATGGAGCTTATAAGTGAAGAAGAGCTGTGTCTCAAAGGACACAAAGCTGTAGACAAGGCAAACAATTTCAGGGATTTCTTTTGTAGATTATGGTGACTATGGTTGACAGCAAAGGTCTATCTATATTGCTGTGAAATTATACTCTTGTACACTGTAAACATTTATCTCTGTAAATATAGGTTTAATTAAATGCTGATTGGCTAGAAGCTCAGCAAACAGGAAGTATAGGCAGGATGACCAGACAAGGAGAATGCTGGGAAGAGGAAGAGCAGAGCAGACACCAGCCAGACACAGAGGAAGGAAAATAAAAATGCTGCTCTGAGAAAAGGTACCAATCCACGTGGCTAAACATGGATAAGAATCATGGGTTAGTTTAAGAGTAAGAGTTAACAAGTAAAGAGCCTGACCTATAGGCCAAACAGTTTATAATTAATATAACTTTGTATGATTATTTGGGACTAAAATGCTGAGTGGGACAGAGAAACTTCTGACTACACTATATTCCTAAAAACTGCTGAGAGAGTAGATGTTATAAGTCCTATGGACAAAAAATGATCAGTATGCTAACTGAAGATAATAGATATATTAATTAGTTTGATTGAAGTATTCTTCGATGTGTTTCAAAGCATCATATGTTATAGCATGAATATACACTGCATGTTTCTTTCTTCCTGGGGAGATGGATGTGACCGCTGATGGCAAGGCTGGTAGTTATCAAAGGAGCCGGGAAAAATGTGAGGACAGAGTGTCAGGTAAATATAACAGGTGCTACTATGACAAGCTAATTGTTTGTTCTATTTGAGTTCATCTGTATGAACTTGGAGTCCGAGACGGCTTAGGATTAACCCTTGCTTTCCCCTGTCTGTTGTTAGAAGGGACCCAGTGAGGAAAGTACTGGGTTTGCTGGAAGAACTGAAGAAAGTGGGAGCTGACACAGAAAAGACAGTCTACTTTCACCTCTGCCAAAAGAGACGTCATGCAACTTCCACTTTAGAATGTTTCAGCCATAAGAAGCCATCTTGAATCCATGTTCAGCTACTACTGATAGGGGTGTTCTGTACACATGAAATACTGTCATGAATTCAAAATGTCAATCAACACATGAGATCTGAAAGGGGGAGAGATCTCTCAGCCACATAGATTATGCATATGAAACGAGATGAAGAAAACCAGCAAAAACTCTACCATACTTGGATAAGAAGCGAATCCTCATGCGTGAAAATTCTGATGTCACAGATTTAAAAAAAACGCAATGCAATTATTGGTATTATTGATATTCTATTTGTGCATCATTCATCCTCTGCTAGCCCAAATTATCACACATGATGCCTTCTTGAACTGTTGTTATGAATGCCAGTGAAGAATCAGTCTTTAAGGTGTGCTTTTATCCAGAGAGCTTTGATCAGCGAAGGCAGTGGATGAACACCCTATACAAATCTCATCTACTCTCCAGCTCTCCAGCTAGCTGGTTAGACAGGGATGGGTTCATGAAGATAGCCAGGATCCCAGAGCTCAGTCTTGCTCCACTGGCTAGATGGACAACCACTCCTGAGATGCATGATGTCTGCACCTCTCCCATCATCCTTTGCGTTCTTCCATTATCTCTAGGTGTCTGAATTGGACACTTCATGAACCCACTCTCTACCCTGTGGCTGGAGAGTTAACTTAGAATGGTCAAAACATTAACTGTGGTGTGCTAAGCTATTGGTAACCTTTACATGCAGGTTCCTTTTATAACACGGAGTATAAATGTCCCTTTATAATATAAAATATATATTAATATGCGTAATATAGAATATAATAGAGAATCTCCTTCTCACTCTTTGCTCTATCACTTTCTCCTAATTTAAAACAAGTCTTTGAGAACAAGAATGCACTGAGTGCTTAGACTTGGATAGAGAACTATAGGGAGTGACTGTCTACTTGGGATCATTGGTACAGCTACTGAGGCTTTGGGCCCAACCAGAACCCAATCTCTAGTTAAAATCCTGCCAAATGCAAGCTCACTGGGCCTCACTGAACATCAAGATCCTTTTGTGCCTGGAGGTCTCTCATGTTGCACAGCAGCTAAGCCTGAGGTACTGAGGAGCACCAAGAGTGGGTTCCTATTCTTTCCCTGGGAAAGCATAGTTCTAAAGTCACTTGGCTTTGAGGGAGGACATGTCAGGGTAATGGCCAGTGACGGAGTACCATGAGTGGATGCCGGAAGGCAGGGGCCAAAGGGATTAGAGAGGAGCTCAGGAAGAAATAAAGATAGATAGTTTAATTAAATCTCCTAAGGAAATAGATGGTTGTAGAATTTGGAAAAAACCTTAGTGTCAGAAATCAAGGCAGGCTCACTGCATGGTCTCCTACTTAAGCAATCATATGTGACACACAGAACAGGAAGTCCCGAGACCCTGGCAAGAACCTAATATTAGACTAGGCCAGTGGCAAAATCCAGAGGGAGCTAGCCCACGGCAGGGATACCTACTGAGAGAGCCACCTCCCGCCCTGACACCTACAATGAGCTTCTGCTGCTTCCAGTTGTGCCTCTGCTTCTTCTGGTCCCACTCAGCCCCAGGCAGGCGCCGGAACACTTTGGAAGATGTTGCGGCACTGATGTGAGAAGAGCCAAGGATGGCCAGTTGCATAGAAAGTGAGAGGGTGGATGATTAGAGTCTCCACTGCACTAAAGGCTGACACTCAGGAGAGGAAAAAGGAGGCGTTTGGAGACAGGGAAGCAATGAGGGAAGACATTGCTGTCGTATTAAATTTTGTCTGGCCTTTCCAGCTTATGTTTAAGGTTTGGACTTAGAGTCTCACAGAACCATATGTAGTTTTACAGAGATATAAACACTTATATTATTTTTATGCTAATTGACTTAAGGCCTAGGCATACAATTTGCTAGCTCTTTTATTTGAACTCAGCTCATCTTGTTCAGCCCCGCAGTACCTTTTCTCATAGCAGCATTTTAGCTTTTTGTGTGTGTGTCTGCTGCCGTCTCTTGTCCTGTCTGTGGAGGCTCTCTCTGGCATCTGTCTGAGCTCTGAGATGTTCCCAAGTTTTCATAGTCTGGTAGCCCCACACTTCCTGTTTGCCTTTGGCCAATCAGCTTTTTATTAAACTCATAGGTGGGACAAATATTTACATTACCAGCATAATCCCACTACACATTACAGATGATGCTGTTGGCCAGGCTCCAGAATGCATGATTAGTGAGGCAGTGAGCAGGAGGGAGGTCTGTGATTAGCTCTGCAGGTGCAGGGTGGCAGAGGATTATGTGAATAAGGCCCAGAAGGGGCTGGGACTAGTTCATAGGGATGACAGGATATGCTTGCGGTCCCCAATACCCAAAGAACTTGTGGCACTTATAAATAAAACTGCATTTTCACCACCACAGTGTTGGCCCACCTTAGTTTTGGGAATGAGTATGGATGAGGAACCAGTCTTTCTTAGGTGACCCAGCTGGTGCTATCTATGTACCTTTGCTGGCTCCTGATGGCTTCCTAGGTCTAGGGACAATAACCATAGCTCACTGTGCTGTTGATTGCATTGGCCTTCCCAAACACCTGATTTTTTTCTCTGTCTTCTGCTTGTGGGTTCCCTGTTCTCTTTGCCTTCTGTGGTTAGCAGCCAGTGCAAGCCTCCGACAGGAGAGCAGGAGAGAGAGAGGGTGAGGGAAGGAGAGAGAGAGAGAGAGAGAGAGAGAGAGAGAGAGAGAGAGAGAGAGAGACTAGGGATTCCTTCCCTGCTCTGTGTTCTCTCTCTGTCTTTCCATTTATACTGTGTGTGTGTGTGTGTGTGTGTGTGTGTGTGTGTGTGTGTGTGTGTGTAATGTTGGTTAGGACTGAACTCAGCATATTGCACACCCTGAACCACATTCCCCTCTTTTGAAGACTGCCTCATTATGCAGTTCAGACTGGACTCAGCATTGCCATCCTCTTACTTCTACCTCCTGAGCTGGGACGTGGGATGACAGGTTTGTACCTGGCTGCTTTACCCATGTCACCTGTGCAGCCTCCACCTGCCCTGAGTGCAGACAACCCTCTCTCTTCCCCTACCAGACTAGATTAGGCACAACTGCCCATGGACACTGACTTCAAGGTGCCATTAACACCCCGATCTCTTCTCTGCTCCTACAATTGTCTCTCCATCTTAACTACCCAGAACAAATCCAGTTCCCTGAAGGGTCCTGAGTAGTGACAGTCTGTCACATGCTGCTCTGCACAGGCTCATTTAATCCTTCTTGCTCTCATGCCTTCTTGATGAAGCTAAGGCACGGAAAGGTTAAGACACGCATCCAAAGTCACACAGGAAGAGCCACACTCGAGGTTTGAAGCTAGGCAGATCTCTGCACTCAGAAGCCTCTAACTACTGACTCATTCTGCCTCTCCCTCCCCTGAGGTCACGTTGCTGGAGCAGCAGGAAGAAAAATGTGACACCCAAGAGCTCTACACACACACTCAGGAGATTCATACACTAAGCTTATTTGTAGGAAAGTCTCAGACCATATTAACCTACTCTTGCATATTTCTAACAGGTTATCACTTTCATATTCCCAGTGGTCCACAGACTGGACTGTTGTGCACTCTGTTGAGGACAGCAGAAGCACCTGAGAAGGTTTATGGCCTCTCGGTGCTTAGGTAATACCCCCAGACTGATGGAGCCACAGCTCTGGGAATGGGATCCAGGTACATATAATCCTTAGGGGATTTCAGTTTACTTCCACAACCGGGAACCACTGTCTTAGCCAACTGTGGCAATTGCCAGAAGGCAGAGGTGACAGATGGGGAGGTCTGGGGCTATACGCAGAGTCCAGGCCACACACAGGGAAGATGAAGAGGAATCTGCAGAGCTTATATAAGATCTAAAAATAGCATAAAACAAAAAAGCCACGATCAGTGATTATTTAATACCTGGGCAAACTGCTGCTAGGTCTGTGAACATCTTACTATGAGTTATTACATCATAGCCATTTACTGAGCCACTTAAACAAATAGAATGAGTGTCCATATGTTTTATTGAAGCAAAGGAAATAAATGTCCTTTAGAAAGTTTGTTTTTCCTGGAAAGTTACATTATCCAGGTTATTCACCACACTCACCTCTTAAAAACAGTGTCTTGCTGTGGACCCCAGGCTGGCCTTGAATTCCCATTCCTCTTACCTCTGTTTTCTGGGTACCACATAAAATGACAGATTTCCAGATGACAGCAAGTATTTGTAAAACATTTGCACTTGTTGACCTTCAGCGGAAATGAAGTTTCTTTGCCTTTGATTCATGGACACAGGTGATGTTTCCATCCTTTGTGGACAGACGTGAGCTTTACCAGGTCAAGGTGCTGGAAGAGGATGAGCCAGTGTCTTGCTTTCTTGGAAGCACTCCACAGCACCAGCGAAGGAAATGTCATAGATGCATATGGGATTAGGGGATTCAGGCTTTTAGGTTCAGGAGCAATAGGGGTATATAGTTAGTGTAGCCTCTTTCAAACCCTCAGGCCTCAAGATGGGCAGTGAGTAGACAAAGAAACCAGCAGTAAAACTCAACATGGGGACCTGCCCATGGTGTGGGATCCCAGGGTAGCTAAACCACATGATCCAATGGTAATGGTCAAGGCAGGGGGGTGGCATAGCTGAAGCTGTTGAGTGGCCCAGTCTGCTCTGTAAGCCAACAATATCTACTTTCTTGCTCTGAAGTACTATTGTTAAGAAAATCGGCTGCCATTGCTAATGTTTATTAGTTGATTATGAAGTGACAGGAACAGGTCAGGGTGTCTCTTGAGTTTATTTTCGCAGAGGCCTTCTGGGGGGTGCTGGGATTCTTTGCAGTTTGCTAACCAGAAAACTTGAATTTTAGAGAGACCAAATCTCCCAAGTATGAGAAAGAATTCATCATAACTGTAAGAGTTGGGATTTGAACCCAGGTGTGTGACCTCATAGGCTTGATCTTTCTCTTAGCACTCAGAGTTCTGGGGATGGGCATAACTGCTCCCACTTCCTGTCCCCATGGTTTGCTGATGGAAGAAGCACATGGGTCTGGGCCTTAAACTCATCTGAAAGAGAAAATTGACCATTCTCCCTCCATTTCTAGCCTGAGGGCTCTCTGAATTTTCTATACACTGAAAAAAACCATAAAACATCATTGGGAAAAATGCAAGAAGAGAGAAAGAAATGAGGATGCATGTGTGTTTGGGCATTAGAAGATGGCAACCTTTCTTCAAAGCAAAATATTAATGCAATCTTTGGGTAGAAATTGAAAGATGAGTCTTTATTTTATGTGCAAACATGTATGACCCAGACTAACAAAAACAAACCACATCAAACTAAAAGCAAGACATTTACAGAAGAGCTCAGAGGAATACAAAGATTCAGTGGTAGGACTCACAAGAACATGTTCATCACGATTGTAGAAAACAGATATTTTACACTATAAAACACAGATATTTACATTACAATTGAAAACAGTAGTGAAATTATAGTTATGAAATATCAATGAAAATAATTTTATGACAGGAGACTCACCAAACATGAGGAATTGTATTAAAGGGTCACAGCATTAGGAAGGTTGAGAACCATTGCTCTAAGGACATTGTTAACAAAATGAATGACCAAGGCAGATGTTGGGAGAAAGAGACCACAAATGTATCAGTTTGACCAAGTATGAATAGATACATTCAATCTCAGTAATAAGAAAGCAATCTGCTTAAAATGGGTAAAATACTATAATAGACACTTTATGAAAGAACACAAGGGTGGGCGGTCTAGGGAGATGGCTCAGTTGATAAAATGCTTGCTGAACAAGCTGAGCTAGAATCCACAGCACCCCTAAAAGTGTGGGACACAGTGACATGGGCCTGTAATCCTAGACCTGGGGAGGCAGAGACTTGAAGATTGCTGGAGCGTGCTGTCCGGTCAGCCTGGCCTGCCTGGTCAGTGGGCCCCAGGCCAGAGAGAGACACTGTTTCAAAAACAAAGATGGATTGTCATTGAAGAAGACATACAGTGTTGACCTCTGGTTTCTATAGTCATGCATGTGTGCATGCGCACATGCACACACACAAACACTAACACAAGAGAACATGGGGATGACCAAGAATCACATGAAAAGATGTTTTTACATCACTAGTCACAAGTGAAATCCAGAAAATATCACTCCACCTCTCTATTAGATGCTATAAAAGGAAAATCTGACTCCACCAAGAGCTGACAAGGACAGGGAGGAACCAGAACATTCACATACAGCTGATGGGGATGTGATTTGGAGGTTTCTTAGGAAGAGGGGCGTGGACCAGATGCTGGCTTATTACCCAAGAGAAAAGAAGGTGTATTATCATACAAATAGTTTAACATAAAGGTTTAAAGAACTTTATTTCTAAACACCCCAAGCTGGGAACAACTCAAGTGTCTTTCAAATATAAGGAGGCAAATTGTTCACTCATATAAGAAATACTACCTAGCAAGAGTAAGAAAGAATGAGCCGCTGCTATACGCTAAACATAGATAGAAGAAATCATATCAAGTATAGTGAATAAAAGATGACAGCAGGGCTGAGGAAATGGCTGAGTCGGTATAACACCTGTTGTGTAAACCTAGACACCTGAGTATAGATCCCTCCGATGTACATAAACATTCAGGCACTGACCCACATGTCTGTAACCCTACTGTTGGAGGGGTGGAGATGAGAGGTCAATCCTTGGTGCTCAATGGCCAGGCAGCCTCACTGTAGATGAGCTCACTGAGCAACCCTGCCTCAAAGAATATGATGGAGAGTAATTTAAAAAGACGCCCCTGTATAAACCTCTGGCTTCCACACACATGCAAATACACATGCTTGAGTTCCTGCATTCATATAGTAACACACATCATAAGCATTTATCCATCCCATGTGCACACATACACATGTGTGGAAACATATCTTTCTCATATATTTCTAGAAAATTCAAATTATAAAAGAAACAAGCAGCCTTGGAAAGGTAGGCAGTGTCAGGAGTTGTGGTTAAAAACATGTGTAAGGAAGCTTTATGAGTTGATGGAGGTGTTCATTGTCTAGACAGAGGTGATGGTTCACAGGTGTTTATAGATGTTGCCATTACAAAAGTATAACCTTTTTATATTTAACTCCTTAACACCCATTATGCTTCAATAAATCTCTTTAAAGAAATCAAGCAGTTAATGTTGGGACATAGGTTTGTATTGTGACAATCTGGCATGACTAGGGCCCAGAGACCTTCTTCTAAACACATAAAGCTACTTTTTAAATCCATGAACCTAAGTTTTTGAGAATCTCATACATAAGTATAATGCATTTACATCATTTCCACCCCCCTACTCCAATTCCTCTCATCCACTTACCATATTTTGTCTCAAATTCATGTGACTTATGACATATTTTTAATTGATATATGACTTGTTCATATTTATGGGGGTAGTGTGAGATTTAGGTATGTGAATGGATCAGATCAGCATAATGTGAATGCCTACTTTAGATACTTGTCATTGTGCTGGGGACATTTACGTCATCTCTACCAGTTTCTTCTCTCTCTCTTTTAATCAGTTGTAAGATCCAGTTCCCTATCATGCTGTAAACCCTCATGCAATTCTTCCTTTTGACTGCCTCTCCCTCCCATCAGCCATCCTCACTCCAGCTCTTCTCCTCAGACCCTAACCCTTTCAAGCCACTACTGGCCAGTGTTCTACATCTACATCTGTGAGATCCGCTTTGTGATTCCCTCATGAGTGGGAAAGGGGTAGCTGGTGTCTCCAGGCCTGGCTTGTTCCATCCCATATGTCATCTTGTCCTAAGTTGCAAATGATAGTGTTTTATTCATTTTTGTGGCAGAGTACTATTCCACCTGTATGTCAGGGCACAGTGTTCCCATTCTCCTCATCTACTAATCTGTATGATAGTATTTCTATCTGCGACTCTATAGTAAAGCTGCAAAGCATGCTGGCCTACTTGACCACTGTATTTACTACCTTAAATTGTAGCATCCTATGAATGCTAGCTGCTGCCCCCTTTGTAAGCACACTGACAAAATTCCTATTATGAGCCTATCATATTTCATATAAGTAATCCTAATAAATTAATTTTTCACTTTAACAGGTTTCATATAAAATCCAATATCTCATATCCAAGATTCTAGATGAAGCTGGGCTGGTGGCAGAGTGGAGAAGGTACACGGTTAAGACTGACCATGCCTATAACCCAACAGGTGGATGGGGCCATGTGATGCACCTTGGAAGCTGGATTTTGTAATAAGATGTCACTGTACCTTTTACCTAACAGCCATTGCAAAAGAAGAAGCTGTAGAAAAACCTGAAAAGCATCACTCTGTCAACAGTTTTGCTGTCATGGAAGAAACTGTCAGTTGTGGCTTCACAGATTCAAAGGCCCTATTAAAATGATCCTGGCTATTTCCATCCCTTTAGCTTATAGCCTGTTTCTGTCTTGCAATACAGACATTTTCTTGTCAGTCCATTGAAGTCAGCTGTAACCTTAGAACAACCTTTGAATATGATTCCATCACAATGACCCATGTCTCATTCAGACAAAGGGCTGAGGTGGTGCTAAGCAACATTCCATCTGCTCAGATGGACCCATTATCCTTCACTGATATGTAGAGAGTATACAATGGCCTGAAATATGATAGGCTCATAATAGGAATTTTGTCAGTGTGCTTACAAAGGGGGCAGCAGCTAGCATTCATAGGATGCTACAATTTAAGGTAGTAAATACAGTGGTCAAGTAGGCCAGCATGCTTTGCAGCTTTGGTGACAGGTCTCTTGGGGTATGTGGAGAGTCAGAAGAGTTGTTAAAATGTGACTGCTGGTGATATAAGGCAGTCTAGATATGATAGTGTATCAAGGAGCCACAGTGTCATGACCCATCTTTCCTAGCAATTTCCATGTACAAGGGCTCTGCATCCAGAGGGCCTCGGTGACCCTCTGATTCCCACAGTGCTTTCTTGGCTAATCAACTCCTGTTCAACCAGCCAATTGACTCTCTGCTCATGAGCTGGCAACCACATGTGTCTCTTCCTCACTACACTTCATAACTGAAGTTTGAGGTACCTCCTACCCTGTCTCTCTCTTGACAGGGCCTCCTATGTAGCTTAAGGTAGCTTTGAAGTCAGGATCCTCCTGCCTCAGCCTCCTGAGCACTAGAGCATATGTCTGCCGCCATCAGGCCTGGCTCCACACACTTCTCTTTTTACATAGAGCTGGTAGCTTCTTGGCTTACTTCTATAACTGACTAATTGTATCAGTGTCAGTTATTTACATATTGTGTGAATATGGTGAGATTAACTCTGCAAGCACAGTTTGTCATTTGGGGGAATATGGTGCCCATTTTTTAGCAGCCATTTTGGAACCAAGAAGACAGACTTTTTCTGAGCACAGATTGGTTCATGGCAAAGTCTGAGATTGAACCTTAGTTGTCGGGTGGTGGGGGTGTCAAGAGGGAAAGGCAGGTAGCTAAGGTACCCTGAGAGGATGTGGAGGCAAGGAATGTGCAGAGTTAATTTCGAAAACTTCATAACCAAATGTGAAGCAGCTGGAGAAGCAAGACTGATATAATTGGCTAGTATGGAAGTAAGCCAAGAAGCCATCCATTGCTCTCTCTCTCTCTCTCTCTTTCTCTCTCTCTCTCTCTCTCTCTCTCTGTGTGTGTGTGTGTGTGTGTGTGTGTGTGTGTATACATGCATAGAGTTCAGTCAGTCTGGAAAGAAGAGAATGAGACAAAACCCTGAGGAATGAAGTTGACTGGCCGTGAGCTTTATAGGTTTGCAGTTTCTTATACTTGATCTGTCATCTGGGAAAATAAATTATAAAGATAGTGGGAAAGATACAATAAAGTGATTCTGGTTACTACATAGACCTATTTATTATTATTTGATTTGTATGTATTTGTTTGGAGATAGGGTTCCACTTTGTAGGCACAATAACCTCAGACTCACGGCAGTCCTCTTTCATCATAATCTCAAGTAACAAAATCACACGTATGTAATGCTACACCTGGATTGTCACTTAACTTCATATTAAGAAATGTTCAGACTGTATTAACAATTTCACTTTTCAGCCAAGTGGCAGACACTGTTTATTTATATTCTTATTTTGCTCTGGCTGTTATAGGAGAGGAGAGGTTAGAATGTTTAATAATTTTTTCAAGAGCCATAAAAATATGAATGGTGTAACTGGGCTATCACACATATGCTCAAAATCTCAGAACTAGGAAGGTTGGGGGAGGATTGTGAATGGGAGGCTGGACTTGGACACATATTACAACTCTGTCCACATCACAAATGTCTCTCTCACACACACAGATGCACATGTATAAATGGCTTAGTAACATACAGGTTTTTACTGGTCGGGCCAAAGATCCTATAGATGTGTCCCGTGAGGTGGCTCTGTAGATTGCTTTTGCCACAAAACCTCATGGCTTGAGTTCAGTCCTGGGGACCCACATCATCCCAACTCCTGCAAGTTGTCCTTGACCTCACATGTGTTCTGTGACACCCCACCCTCCCTGCCAAATAAAAAAAAAAAAAAAGGTTCAATAGATGTGATGGCTCTGATGGTCAAGTGAGGATCTGTAAATATTCTTAAACACACTCATTGACTAACTGCTGGGCCCCAAGAGTGTGGAGGACGAGAGATGGATATGCAGATTTTCACCACAAATGAGGCCTCTCTGCTGACAAGATGTCAGTCTCTCCAGTCCATTCTCAGATTTCAACATTGAGACCCTGGTCACCCACACCCATTTCCTCCTTTTTATCCGGCGCTTTTCGGAAGCCTCTGCTTCTTGTCAGAGTTTATCCGCCTTTCCAAACTCATTTTCTCCAATCCCTGCGATGGCTGCAGGCCAAGCTTCCCTCAGAACTTTCCCATAAGCCCATCTCCCTTTACACTTTTCTCAAAAGAATAAATTCAAAACATGAGCTTTCGGGGACAACAGGGCCTCTGAGTGAAGCATTACACGTATTCTGTTTCTATTTTTCTCAGCTTTCCCTACAGCAACTGCACCTCCCTTAGGATCCAGGATGCATTTCCCATAATTACAGTTTGCTACTGGCACTTACTGGTAAAGCTTACGTCTGGTCAGCTCTCAGGCCCACGGGCACTGCCTAGAAACTGTGGCTTCAAGATTGAGGAGTCATAGACTTCCTCAACCTGGAGCCCTGGAGATTAAGATCTGGAATGATGGGTCAACCATATTTAGCACTTTTTGGTCATTCACATATTTTGATAAGAATGGTACAGGCAAGTTAGAAGCCTTCTGGGAAACACTGAGGTGAGTCACCCATGTCACCTGTGTGCCTGCCTGTTTCTCTACCTTCTTTGAGTTGAGTTTAGATCTATCCTGTAACTTCATTCCAGTCAACAGGAAGCTAGTGGGAACAATTTTCTTCATTTTCCACCTTACTTGCTAATATGGCCTCACCTTCTTTCTACTTCCTCAACTCTGCCAGAAGTGAGGGACCCAGAGAAGCCGGAGCTACATGGTATAAGAAACCCAGTTTGCTGGGGTTAGCTGATCAAGAGAGTCATGGGCTGTCCAACTGACTTGTATTGTGCAGATCCACTAGGATTTGTGGGGCTTGCTTGTTACCACAGCTTACCATGGCACTATCCTGACGAATGTGCCTTCCAATTGTGCTTAATTAAAGAATGGCACAGTATAGGGCAGAGATAAAAAGAAAATAGAATGGGGGTAGATAGCGCTATATATAAACTATGTACAGAAAGATGCTTTTCTGAGTCAACCAGTAAAAACCTGAGAGGTTTGAGTTAGTATACACGCTCCTTTTTAATGTAATGATGACTCTATGCATGTTAGAACACAGGACTTCAATTGGAAGACAGTTTTAAAAGAGAGAGAAGACAAAGCATGAGGAAATGACACTGAGGAGGCCAATCAGGAGAGATTCAGAGTCGGCCTTGTAATGAGGACTAGAAACCTAAAGAGAAGAGGTGTCGCCATCCCCAGTTTCTGGAGCTTGTATAGAGATGATGCACATGGGGCCACTGTAGAGTTCTCAGTGAGCGTATGATTTTTATTATACTGCTTCTAGAATTTTTTAAAAAGGACTTATTAATTCTTATTTTAAGTGGCCTCAGAGGCCAGACGAAGCATCAGATCCACTGGATCCGGAGTTTCAAGATCTCTGTGCGATATCACATAGGTGCTAGAAACTGAACCCTGGTTCTCCGGAAGAGCAGCTAGTGCTGTCTCAATTGCTGAGACCCTTTAGGATCTGTCTCATCATGTGGAAGTGACGTAGGCCTATGTGACCACTGACGGGCTGAGGAAAGTGGTCTACATAAGTCTCTTCTTCCTTTAATGGATTTCCACACAATTTCCATCTTCCATTATTTTGATTGAGTAAAAGTACCATTTTCAAGAAATCCCCAGATCATTGCCTTTTCCTCAGATGGCACTGTAAACCTTCTTGTGAGCTGGAGTTAAGTCAGGGGTAGTGTTCAGGAGGAAGGAAGAGATCATTGGCACTTTGGGGTCATTTGCCACACCACAGACCTTGAAGCCATTCCAAGACCTTAGTCTGTGTTCCTGATTGGCAAATCCCACATCTGAACTTAATGATCCATAATGAGACATAGAAACTCTTCAGCATCATCTGAGGAGAAGGGGAAGCCTTGGTCCAAATGTGCCTCTTTGCAGTTACTTTCACACCTACAAGGCACTCCATTCTTGAATATGCTTCTCATTTTCCCACACAAATAAATAAAATGGCTGTCTGTACCAAATTGATTTTGGGGCCTGACTTATACCTTAGTAAGACTAGAGGACCAGAAGAAGAGTTAGTTTCATTCTTTAACAAACATGGTCTATGCATGTTTTCATTTTGGAAATGATGAAATTTGTGCAAGAGGAAGAGGTATGTCTTCAAGATATGCTGTGATGCAATCTACCTGCACTCATACAGCCCATGACATGATGGGCAGCAGGATCATCTGAAGGTATCATATCAGCATGGAACTAACAGAGCTTAAATGTATTGTATTATGACCAAGATTAGTGCCTATGACCTCAATCAGAAAACCTACAAGTTTTCTGAATATTAGAAAACCACACTGAACTTTCCAAAATGGTTTATTCCAGGGCTATGAATAAAACTCACCAAGAATGGGTAAGGTCTGGGTATCTATGTTTCAACAGCCTTTACTAGTGAGTCTGAGTACCTAAGATTTGTGAAACATTCTCCCTCAAGTTAGATGAAGCTTCCATGTCTGCCTCAACTTCAGTGAGCTATTTGACATAAAGGGAAGAGCATGCATGAATGTTTCTTGATGACTTTTTGTGTCAAGTCTAATTTTTTGTTTAAACTTATAAACGCTCAATAAAATTAGAATGATCTTCAGTTTGCACGTGAGAAACTGGAAAGCTAGAGAGATGATAATCATCACCAGACAGCATTTCCACATCCTTCATTATATTTTGAAGAATATAATCTGATGGGTTGGGAGTAAGAGATAGATGGTAGATAAATAGATAGGTAGATAGATAGATAGATGATAGAATAATTAAAGGGCAAGTGATCAGTCACCTCTACATTGAGTGCAAGGGAAGTATTCACAGAGATAAACATCTGTGGTTATACTTTGTCATTTTTAAGGATAGTGACCAAAACCAAGAAGAGGGGTCTGAGGTGAGCAGCAGTGATCCCTATGAGTAACAGTTTACTATTTAACTGCTTTAAAGCACACAGTAATTTGTTAATTTTCTCTTTTGGAACAGGAGAACTAATCTGTTTTGTTTTCCTTCTCCCTGTCACAGAGGCAGGTGGCCAGCCTGCCTAGGACAGAGATTTTGGAGACACCTTTTAAACAAGTATGCTTGAGTCTGGACAGGGGAGGCCATGACACAGCTCAAGAGCCAGTTTTATATAGAGCAAAACAGCACGTGACAATATTTTAACATCATCTGTACCCAAAAGATACAGAATCTCTGTAAAACCAAATCAGTAATCACAGAGAATGACTGGAGCAATGGTTCTTAACCTTCACAAGGGTACCTAAGAGTCAGGAGAAAAAATGTTCACATTAGGATTCATAGCAGTAGCAAAGGTAGAGTTATGAAGTAGCAGCAAAAATAATTTGATGGTTGGGGGATCAGTACACCATAAGAAATTGCATTAGGAAGTTTGTGAACCATTGGACAAAAGCAAGTGGAGAACAAAGGAGACCTGGCTATGTGAGATTTTCAAGAGGAGAGAGCAGAAAAAGTGCAGAGATAAGAGATTTTTTTGTGATAATTTGCCTGGGCAGTGGCAGAAGTTGTTACGATCGGCAAGAATTTGGCAATCAAATGTGCCAGTATTAGCCACCGAGTCATTCTGAGGTCAAGCCATTTGCAGTAAAACAGTGAGACTTTAATGTAATCTCTGAGTCAGAGGAGGCACAGACTAGAGAGGGCAGGGGAGCAAAATCCCAGGATCAGCCAGAGATCGATGGAGAGGAGCCAGGAGCCAGGAGCAGAACAAAGAAGAGATGGGGGAGACTTGGGGAATAGGGTCAGAGACATGAAACTTGCCCAAAGAAGGATTCCATCAGGGGGAAAGGGGTGGGTGTCTTATCTAAGAGATGCCCTGAATCACAGTAGAGAAGCATAGTGCAACTCCAGCCAGCCAATGAAAGGTGTAGCCTTTCCATATGATGGGTGCCCAGGAGATGTAGCAGGCTCTGGGAGCCAGAGAGGTCAAGAGGATACTTACATAGGTGGGTGAGGAGAGATGGGTGGTTATAGAGGGTGGAGGAGAAGCAGATGAAGAGGTGGACTCGGAAATTTGGAGTTGAATATGATGGGTGACAGAAGGCAGCAGAAACAAACGATCCCTATCTTAGGAGAGTCAAACCAGAGGCTTGGCTCAGCTAGGAGAGGCCAGGCCCTTGTAAAGGATTCATTTCAATTTCTCCTGAGTTTGGGCAACAGATGTATGTGAAGGGATTCAGGGGAGAAACTACCAACATGACTGTTCCATACTATGGTGAATGGTTTATTGTAGGAGAGAGAGAGAGAGAGAGAGAGAGAGAGAGAGAGAGAGAGAGAGAGAGAGAGAGAGAGAGAGAGAACAGCCAGAGACATCTGGAAGAGTCCAGAGCAGACAAAAAAAGTAGATTGAACATGGCCAGGAGCAGGGAGGCAAGAAGGAGAAATTAGTGAATATAGTGAGATAGCAAGAGATATATCACAGATTATAGGGAGAGAGAGTAAGAGAATAAGGCAGAGTACTTGGAAGTAAGAGACAGATAGATAGATGATAGATAGATGATAGATAGATAGATAGATAGATAGATAGATGATAGATAGATGATAGATAGATAGAAAAGCTGGGTTATAAGGATGAGTGTCTGTGCATGCGGCAGGGAGTGCCATAAGCTGGAAGGAAGTTTAGGGTAAAGGAGGAGGCCAGAGGGCCAGAATGATAGCATGCTAGCATGGACTTTGAAATGTCTAACAGGTACTTGTGATATTGAGGGGGCCTGGAAGCCAGCACAGGCTTCTAGGTACCACAAGTAGCCATATGTCCCTTCTGCCAGAGGTAAGTGAAATGATTCCTTTGGCACATGGGAACTGGCCTCACAAATTCCTGAGAAATGTTGGCTTTTCTCTAGCTGCCAGAAATCCTATAGTTCACTTTGAGTTCATTTCTGGGTACATGAACTGCCCTTTGGAGTCTAGGGACTAGAGTTTCCTCTGGGTTTGACATATAACAATTCCTGCTTAAGCAGACTGGAGCACACAGAGTAAATAAATGTCAGCCTTGGCCCTGCCCTGAACTTGCATCTGCTGGAAAGAAGGAACAATGCCCATGGACTATCTTAGCCTCTGTGAAGTATGATCTGGCTTTTTGTCTTCAGATTAAAGTGGCCAGCTTCCTGCCTTCCTGTGAGGGGGCAGAGTATGAATACCAACTGGACAAGTTTGTAGTTTACAATGCTTCTGGGCCAGCCTCCTTGTCCTCACCAGTTGTGCCTGGGTAAATGTTTAACTCCCAGCTCTCTGAAAACAAATCAAATTCAAACAACTCTGCAAAGGGTGCCTAGCCCTTCTCCAGCCCTCAGATGGCCCTGCAGGTGTAATGTGACTGCTGCACTGCCTGCTGATGTCATATTTGAACAGTGACCTCTGAGCCTGCTTTTCTTTGCTGAGTTTTTTTGAGTGAGGCTTAGTATTGAGAATGTTTATGACATCCACACAGGTTTTCCCGAAGGATGGTCCTGGCCAAACTTACACCTGAGTGATTTTCAACTCATGTTAGCTCTCAATTTCAGCATGAAAACTTAAAGCTGAAACAATCCCATGTCTGGGAATCTCTACTGCTGCTGCTGGCTACTAGAAGGAGCAACCAGGAGACCCAGGAGGGACACCCAGACATGCCTTAAAACAGGGTCTCGAGGCCCAGCTCTCAGCAGGGTTTTCTTATACCCATCTTTCCTCTCTCTCTTTGGGTGTGTGTACCTTATGTGATTCAGGTGTCATAGGAAGATCTTGAGGGCCTAGAACACGGCCATTATACTGGAAGCATTTTACTTACTTATCAGAACCCCTCCTCCAGGTGGGTGGTGCTATTCTCATCCTCATTTTGTGGGTGAAATAATTTAAGCACAGAGCACATAATTACCCTTCCGAGGCCCTGCTACTAGTTGGTGGCAGGGCTGGGGTTCAAGAGCAGCCTGGCATAATTAAAAAATCCCTCTTCTCCACAAGCATTAGGAATATTTACTTAAGAAGTAGACATAACAATGAACCCTTGTTCTTTGGGTAATGATAATAATTTCCAAATACTTAAATTCGACTGAGGAAAGGTGAAAATTTGCATGATTTGAAGTGAAGCCTGAGTACTACATTCTGCTGTCTGTAGTATGGAGTGGGGTGTGTGTGTGTGTGTGTTTATACACACATTTGGGATGTTGAAATAAATTCAATGGTAAGGAAAAAAATAATGTCCACTAGAAGCCTTGAAATTAGACTCTCCATAGACAAATTGATGAAAGCATGTTGAAGATTCCCAGCAGCGAATGCATCTGGATTTTGGGTCTCACATGCCAAGGCCGAAACAGCACAGCACTGATGTTTATCACAGGGCTCAAACAGAACCAAACAGTGGCTGGTTGTGGTGACTGCTTCTGTTTTTTCTCTCATAGATCTGGCTGAGTAGGTATTTATCAAAAAGCCAGAGGGGCTAATGTCTGGTGCCCTATCTATAAAGAAATTAATATTGTGTTGAAGAGCCTGCAAGTTTTTAGTAAATAGAATCCATTGTTTGGATTAGTGATTCAGCTGAATGAAAACCTCTGAAGTGTTCAGTCAGTCCTGTGATAGATTTCTGTCCTAGTGTGCATCACTATGGGAAGTTTTAAGATAGGGTCTCACTAGGTAGCCCTGGCTGGCTTATGTAGAACGTTGGGGATTTTAAAGAAGTCATTACTTTATCTTAAGACAGCATGGTAGTGTGAAAATTCACGTGTTTTTTAATGACTTCTCGGCAGACCTCCTATTTACTGTAATAATTAACTTACATCTCTGAGTGCCATGGCTGAGGCTGCACAGTGGGTTTTCTGTTTGTCTGGAGTTGGTGCCTTTCTGTGTTGACACAGAAAGCAGCTGTCTGGTGTCCAGTCAGAACTGTCTTTTCCTTCAGAGCTCATCACTTTAAGAATTTTCTTTTCTGCCTCTAAATAACTCCTTCCCCCAATGCATTGCAATTTTATAGGTTTTGGGGCAGGGATCTAAAGAACCAAGCAGCTGGCTCTCAACTGTCGCTACTATAGAGAAGAATGAGAACCAAAATGTAGTTGTCCGTGACCTCTAGTGACACCACACCATGCCATGATTCCTGTCTCCTTTAGGAGTCAGCAAATAGGTATTATTACACAGAAGTTTTTCTGTTTGTTTTTAAGAGCCTTTAGGAACCTGTATTTAGATAGATGTATTGATTTTTCTGTGTGTGTATGTGTGGGGTGTGTGTGTATGTGTTGCTTGGGATTGTATCTAGGGCTTGCTTTCCTCAGAGAGCAAGCACTCTGCTATTGAGCTGTACATGCAGCCTCTGTTTAACTTTGAGGCAGTCCTGCTAAGTAAGTTTCCTTAGCTGGCCTTGAGCCCATGCTGTAGCCCAGGTAGGTGTTGAAATTCTGCTCCTCCTGCCTCAACCTCCCAAGTATCTGGTATCATTGGTCTGACCATTAGGAACAGCTGGACAATTTGACTTCTATCCTAGGGCAAGTCAACTTTCTTGTGGAATGGTTTACTAGGAATGGAGTAATTCAAACTGATCAGCACAGAAAAAATACACACAGACACACAGACACACACACAGACACACAGACACACACAAACACACACACACACACACACACACACACACAACTTCCAGGCTAGGCCATCCACTTTTGAATAGGCCCAATGACTTCTGGGTTTGCCCAATCACCTGCTCTCCTAAGTCTCATTTATTCAGATAAAAGCACAGAGACATCAAGTTGGAAGAAGAATCCCTATGCACATCAGCATATCTATGTGAAAACCCACCAAAGAGAGCAAGATCTGAAGGCCTATAATGAGTGTTTTCTCTTCAGACATCAATTCCAGGCTTGGAACATCAACCATCACATTGTTTGAGAGGATCAGGTCCTCCTGAAGCTGGACAAAAGAGAATCACAAAGATTGTATTTTCTGTCAGTACTCACCGTCGCCCACATCTTCTCTTAAGGAGTGTTGGTGCTCTGGATCTCCAGGATAGTCCCAGGGCAGCAGTCTGCTGGCCTGTCTCCTCCTTGTCATAGCTCTCCTCAAAGAATGTTGGCGTGCCTCTCTGCCAGTGTCTGCCCTTAGAGACTCACAGTTTACTAACCTTAAAGACACAAGTTAGAAATGGAAAGGTGTTTAAGACTCTGGGAAGGGTCAAGTCATTTCTGTCATTTAAGGGTCATATCATAGTAGTTGGGAAAGTCAAATCTACAGTGTCAGGAATGGAATTCCTCGTTCACTTATTCCTATATGCATAAAGTCATAGAACGCTCTTGCTACAACTACTTAAATGTCAAAAATAGATAACACATTGTCCTGCCCTTAGGCAGCTCACACTCTGGGCGAAATGAAACATGTAGTGACAGGTACCTTGGTCACATATGCAGTGTGTCAAGAGAGAACACAAAGAAGAGAGAAGATGGACATTCAATGCATCTTGAGCTGTGGGTGATACTACAGGTTTTCTCATCAGGAATGGAGGCCAAGGGCTCTTCACTGTCTATAATCTGTGACTTTGGTCATGGACTTAGCTTGCTTTCTGTTCTCTCTACCTTTTGTCTCATCTCAAATCTCCCTTTACCACAATCTACCATAGTTCTGGTGGTCTGCGTGAAGCCACCTCCGCCTGTTTCTCATGTTTCCAGTAGTCTGTAAGGGGCACTCAAGCCATGTATTTTTCAAATTTCCAAAGAGAGAAAAGTTATACTTGGAAATGTGACTTTTAAGTAGTTTAGATACAAAGCTTGGATTTTAAATTTTTTTTATTTGGAGGAAAAATCACCTGGGCTTTCAGAGGACTGGTGCTGGCCAACAACCTTCTTCCTCTTCATCCCCTCACGGCTTTGAGGTGGGGTGTGTGTGTGTGTGTGTGTGTGTGTGTGTGTGTGTATTTATGGACTAGTATTAAAATATATATTCTTAGAAAAACTCTGATAGTTAAACCACACATGCTGTGTAGAAATCTTTTTTAGAATTGGCAATCTGAATCTTTGAAAGAGGAAAAGAGTTCCCTCTGTCAAGAACAAAATCAAAATTGAGTAGGTGTTGAAGCAGGAAAGTGAGGGATGGAATTGGCACATAGGAGCTGCTAAGATAACTGTCTCCTGAAGCTACTCAGCTGCCCTCCTGAGGAAGACAGGCATGTCCAGAGCTACTTTTTAAGCAGAGGACAATAAGTGTTGGTCTCCTTGCTTCTACAAGCATGGCAACAGCCTCCTGCAATTTTGGTTTCACAAACACAGTACTTTCTCGTCTTGGCAAAGAGGAAGGGAAGGAATTTTCCTCTGAGACACTTGCAGTGGCATGGCAAGGGGACAAGGACCTATGAGTCATTCGCTCTGCTGAACCCAAGCATGGTTACCCAAGCTTCTCCACCCGCCACAGAGCAGGGAAGCAGCAGGGAGCTACAGGTCCATCCCCAGCATCCTGTTCATGTCCCTCTAGGTCCTCACACCTGCATGTATTTTAACTGCCAAACTGTCTGTGTTTACAAGGCAATCACTTAGGGCTGAGTTCTCTTTGTGGAAGTCATAGAGTACAGAACCAGGAATCACATAATTATATTTGTATGTGAAGGTGTGTACATGTGTCTGTATGTATATAAATGTAACATACACATGGAAGATGATACACAACAAAAGTAGAGCTTAATAGCTGTGAGAAATGTACCTGACACCCAGATGAAGGCATGCAACAATGCTGGAACCCTGGAAAATTTCAGCAAAATCTCCCTACACATACGTTTTAAAATTTTCTTTCTAGTTCTGGGGATTAAACCTTGGGCCTCATGCATGCTAGGGAAATATTTTATTAATAAGCTGTATTTCCAGACTTCTTCCTACTAAACTAGGCCTAAGTTCCTTGGGCTTGCCATGAGCTGGTGGTCTTCCTCCCCAGCCTTCTGCATAGCTGGGACTGTAGACATGTGCCTTTAGGGTCTCTACCACATTTCTTCACACTAAAAGGTTAGTGCTGCTCTAAGCTCTGGGCAAGGATGATTCTGCCTTGAGTCATGAGCTTTGGATTCTGAATTTTCTTTCAGCCATGCATCTTCTAAATAAATCTGCGGCCAAAAGGAAGTGTGAATGTAGACTGTGATTGCCTTTCAAGACCATGTGTCAAGTTATAGGACATTAATAATGCTAGCCTAATGATTCTAGCCATTTCCAGGTCTTTTCCTCTGGCTCATCTCCCTGGGAGAGCCTGTAGGATAAAGGTAGACTTGAAGGCTGGGAGATGCATGTCCAGGGCATCAAAGCCCTTAAAACATGGGATGGAAAGCTCGGATGGGAGGCTGGGCCTGGAGACCAAGTCTACTGGTGTTACATGTTTCAGTGCGAAACTGTGACTGTCCCAATGGTCCTAAAGCCAGATAGAAGTTTGTCTTACCAGCATTTTGGTGTAAGCTATAGTTTCTAAGTATATAGGACTATAGTATACACTCTTACCTTAAACATCCCATTTTGGGGTGGGGGTGTTCCAACTTTATTATCAAAAAAATATACTATCTGGCATAGTAAATTTTATAGCTCCTAATAATGTCAGAAACACACACACACACAGATAGTGAAAAGAAAAATTAATTACATATAATACTGGTCACAAATTTTTTATCTACACATAAGCAAATAGTATTAGAGATATATTGGGTCTCCAGTTAGCAACTGCAGCACTTTCCTGTTATTTCTTTCTCAGCAGAAGACTTGCTAAAAGGAAAAATTCCAGTTTACAGTCTCTTTGTTTTTTTTTAATATGTAAATTGGCAGAGGCAGATCAGACATCATCACATGGATTATGCTGATGAGATTGCTCTTTCTGATGGCTAGAGCTTGTACCTGTCCTTGTTGTGAAGTTCTTCTAGTGTGTGGACACAGCAGCCATGGCCACCCACATTACTGTTGATGCACAGTGAAATTTTCTCTAATGCTGGGCCATTTTGAATAGTGCTGTTAATGGAGGCTTTTACCTATCTGTATTGTGCATAATCTGAGGGATAGGTGCACTGCCTAGGTGATATGTGTGTATTTGTTTTTAACTTTAATGGGGAATCCCCAATGGTTTTCCAGAGCAGTATGTTTCCACCACCATGGTATAGTATTTCTATTGGCATGTATTTCTTTTTAGCTTTAACCATGTTGTACTAGGAATAACTGTAGTATGTCATCACTCTCCTGTAAAGTTTCTGGGCTCTCCCATCCATGAGGAACTCAACGTGATTAGGAGATAGAAGTTACTCCTTATAATATCAGTGTGGAAGGATTTATGCAGCTGGTCATGGTTATTGGAAATGTGGCAGCTCAGGGAAGATCTGCAGTCTTGGGGGATGGAGGTGATGGAGTCCAAGCTCTAAGCGGACTGGGGTGGGACTGTGCTTTGGAGTTACACAGAGCAAAGCACATGGATCTAAGGGGAATGAGAAAGGGAAGGATGGGGAGTATGAGGGAGGATATGGTCAAAATACCTTTATATGCTTGCACAAAAGTAGTTTCATGTGGCCCAGTATAACATATTTAAAAAAGAAGAGAAGACAAAGAAAACAGCAGATATCATGGGAAACAAAGTTCTTCAACCTCGTCCTCCATATAGATTTACTTTACATAGGAATTCATTCCTCCTGGACGCTTTTGTAATTAAGAAATTGTGTTCCTGTGTGTTCCGCTCTCCCCCAAGCTGCTCTTCCATGTCACTCATGCTATTCTTTCTTGGGGACGCCTGTATAAATTGTTCTCTCTCTCTCTCTCTCTCTCTCTCTCTCTCTCTCTCTCTCTCTCTTTCTCTCTCTGTCTCTCTCTCTCTGTCTCTCTCTCTCTCTGTCTCTCTCTCTCCTGACTGGATCTCATGACGCTCAGATCACAAGTCAGGGATCACTTGGTTGTCTGAATCCTTCTCACATGACCTCTGTGTAAAAGGGGAAGGAGGCTGTACTGAGGACTGACTGCTTTTCTGGTCCATTCATATGTAGATGGCCTAACCACTGAGGATAGCACTGATTTTTGGAAACAGTGTCCTTGTAGATACACTAGTTATAAAGAGATCTAAAGGAGAATTTCAATGCAAACATGCAGAGGAAAGCAGAGATGAGGAGACGTGGAAGGCAAGGAGAGGGTTGTCTATCTGCATGCCCAGTATGGAAGCCAGGAAAGACTCCGCCCCTTTCAGCCCTCAAAGGAAACCAACCCTGGCAGACTTTGATCTCCAACTTCCAGCCTCCAGATAATGGGAGGGAGATAATGGATTTTTGTGATTTATGCCTTACCCCCAGTTGTTTTTTTTTTTTTTTTTTTTAAATACTAGGAAGCTATTCCTAGGAAGCTGTGTTAGCATTTTATTCACTGATCTTTGCCGTTTATTAGCTGCCATCTCCTATAAGTGGCTTCGATGACCCCCTCAAAGCCTAATCTCTTCATATATAAAAGGGGATAGAGAAATATTTGCCTCGTGGAGTGTTGTGGAATACTCCCTTTACAGTGTGTGAAGATGTATGTGTCACTGTGATTGGTGTAATAAAAAGCTCAATGGCCAATAGCGAGGCAGGAAGAGGTTAGGTGAAACTTCAGGGGACAGAGAGCACTCTGGGAAGAAGAAAGGTGGAGTCAGCAGCCAGATAAGAAGAAAGCAGCATGAACAGTACAGAGAGATGAGATAATGAGCCATGTGACTGAATGTAGATTAAAATAAGTAAGTTAATTTAAATTAGGCTAGTGGGACAAGTCTAAACTAAGACCAAGCTTTCATAATTAATAATGTCTTCATGTTGCTATTTGGGGATGGTGGTGGAAAGTCTGACTACAGTGGAGCTTTGGGATGATTAAATAAAAGAACAGGTAACACATTGACCATAATGTCTGGCTGAATAAGTTTGCTGGGGCTGTCAAAGCAAGAGAGCAAGACTGATATTAGCTTGTGAATCGTTCTTTCTGTGGGTTGGATAGCAAGACTGAGGGAGGTGGCTCTCATGGCTGCCATCAGCATAGACTGTCTAAGCTCCTGGATTCTTGTAGCCCATACTTCCTACCATTTCTCTCAGATACCAAGTATACATTTTCCCTGTCTGTCTCCATATATCTAATCCACCATCTCATGGGATGGACCAAAAGTAGGCTGTGTCCTCCAGCATTCTATGACCCCTTTTCTGCCATGTGCAGTTGGCAGTATGTGAGGATGTTCACAGCTGGAAGAATCTGAGATATAAGTCTGAAGACCCTGGATCTAGTCCAAATATGGCAGCTCAACCATTTCTGGGCCTCAGTTTTGTCATACGTAAAATGAAAGAGTCTGATAAGTATTCTCAATCCTGTATCTGGGAATATAGTTGCTGAAACACTAGCAAAAGCATCATTAGCCAAGAATCTCTCTCTCTTTTCAGCCCTGTTGTATCATGAGACATTCCCATTTGAACATTATAAATTAAGTAAAGATCTCTGCTTGACCTGGCTTTAAAGAATTGATACTGTGAGGAAATGAAGATTGCTGTTCCAGATTTACATCAAAGATGTCAGAAAAGACCATCATCCAGAACTCAGCAGTGTTCCCCTAGTAGAGGAGGAGAAGCACACTTACTGAGCATCCCTGACTCTACATAACATGGGGCCTTTTGACTGACTGACTGATTTTCCTTACCAGTTTCATTCCTCAGGGCTGTGGAGCCCTGCTATGATTTGGCCTGCCAGCTGATGATGGAGTCCTTCTAATATGTTGAGATTTACATAGTTTATTTTGGTAGGTAACTAAGAGAGAAAGACAGAGATAATTATCCCCATCATAAAACAGTCTATCAGCCACCTGTGTGTGGAGCAGAAAGTCAAAGCTTTGGCTGCTCTTTAGCAGGGAAAATTGTATTCAGCATTCTCTTGGGTCTCATTCAGCAGCACTCTAACCAAGTTACCTGTGGAAGTTTCCTGGTTCTAGGGTAATTTTTTCCATTTATATAAAAATAATAAATAAATACCAGTGATCTTGTCAGGTCATGCCAAAGGAGAATTTCTTGGGGGTTTGGAATTCTAATTCATTGGACACACTTGAATTTGGCTGAACAATCAAAATGGGTGGTTTGGCTCAATTTAACCAATCTTGTTGGTATCCGGCTCTTCAAATGACCTCAGCTCTCATAGATGTGTCCTTGGAGATGCTTGGCTTTCCAGTGAATGGAAATCCTCAGGTATGTTTTAAATGTGTACACAAGGGTTTCCTTTGTTTTAACAGGGGGAAGACTTAGATCAGCAAAGTAAAGGGCTGTTCTCAGGCATCTGGGTGTGCACCACCCCAGAGGCACAGCATCAAAACACTTCACATTTTAACATCTCTACAAAAAGCAAAATCTTCCAAACTGGAGCTAAAGCCCAGGTAAGAGAAAATTTATAGTGATCATGAAATATGGGAGGGTAAATGTTGCAGTGTTGTAAAGGTCTGAGGTGGTGTCTTGCTGAGTGCTGGACCTGCTTTCTTCTGGTCTTTTTAGGAATCTCGCAGAAGAGAAGGCATTATGGTACCTTATGCCCCAGAATAGTTCTTGGATGGTGACCATTACCTCCCTTGTCCATCTGCTATTAATTTTTTTCTTTACTTGGCCTCTGACTCATCTTTGCCTAGATCTTTGGGTTTCCTGAAGTCCAAGATGCTCCAGATGTGTGCTTCATCCAGTATTCAGCTTGCTGGAGTTGAGGCTGAGAGGTATTCATTACAAAGTCATACAAGTACAACTGTCCCTCTTACCCATGGTGTCAGTTCAAGTACTAAAATGTTAAATGGAAAATTCCAGAAATAGACAATTTATGTGTCTTAGGCAACTTTTATTACAGGAAAATAATTTTATTTTTAGTTACTGCTGTTCATCTCCTCCTGTGTCCAGCTTGTGAACTGAGTGTTATCATAGGCAAGTGCGTGTATCTGAGAATAAACAAAGTAAATACAAGGCTTGATATCATTTGTGGTGTCAGGAATCTACTAGGAGTCTTGAAATACATTCCTCCATGGGGAGAGCTTTTATCCAGATGAGAAATAGGAAAGGTTTTAATTAATCTGTTGACAGAGACATTGAAGGAAAAGGGAGGAAGATATTATCAAGTAGAAGAGAAAATAACCGAGGCTGAATATGATTAGAAGTAAAGGGAACAGCCCCCAAGAGGAAGCTCCGGAGAGTGGGTGCAGTCTGCTATCACTGTGTGAAAGGAAATTAAGAAACAAGTCTATAAAAAAGTGGTAGATTTAACGGGACATGTGACACTCTGGTTTCATGTGGGGAACGTCATATTGGGAGAGTCTAAGCAGCTATACACACACATCTGGGATCTAGAGAGATGTGACTGACAGATGGAAACTTTGGAGTTGTGGAGCTTTGGATTCTGAGGCAGGAGTGTTTATGATGTCAGCATAGCTTATAAAGTGATAATGGGAATTAGCAGTTGTAAGGCTTGTTCAGAGGGTCCTTTCCTCTCCTGGTCCCTGGCTAATCTTAAAAAACAAGAGTCAAAATATTGGGTGTCCCTTGGGCCATTTTATCCGCATTGCCTTTGGCCCCTGAGCCTTAACTGACAAACCCAACAGAACATTTCTACATTTTCACTATCTTTAAAAGAAAGTGAGGGCTTTTTGTCTCAATTTTTGTACCACATGAAGATAAAACTTAGAAAACTGGGTTTTGGATTTTGCTTTTGTTGTTTTGGTAGGTTGTCCGGTTGGTTTGTTTATGAAGATTCCCCAAGGAATTAAAAGCCTGATAAACTTAGCCAAAGTTTAAGTCAGTTCCAGGAAGACACAGTATGGAAAGGGCCCGAGGGGCAGGAGGTTCAGAGTATTGTGGCATCTCAGAGACCACAAGAGGGGGGAATCCTACAGTCAGATTATGGGTTTGCTAAGGGGAAGTCCTTTTGAGAGGATGATGGGGACAGACGCCAGATGCCACTGGGCTGAACAGTGAGAGAGAAAGGGAAACATGGGCTCTTCTGTCAAGTGCAGCACAGGACAGAAAATGAAAGAATGCAGCTCAGCAAAGAAGGAAGGGATGATGAAAAGGAGGGTGGAGTGAGGGGCACCGGCTTTGGGAAACAGGTGGATGTCCGGCTGCTGCTCAGCTGCTTGTGACCGGATGACATGGGCAACACTTACCTGCTATATAAGTAGGACTGTCTTTTGGGGTCAGAGTTGAGGTTTCCTGCTTCCTTGTTACCCAGGAACAGTTGCTAGCATTAGGTCCACTTAGACACTTGATAAGATTACCCCGGCCTTGGAAGCTGGGTCCCTGCCAATGATGTCTTTAAGGTGTGAAAAGAAGAGCCCACTTTTCTACAGTGGCATTACCTATCACTTCTACATGTGCCCCATAGGTTGTCCCTGAAATTTGTCTTTCTGGATTCGGTGAAAGAGATGTTTACTTTTTTAATGTTAAAAATAAATTCTGTTGCCTATCATGGAGGTTCACACTTGTAATCCCAACAGTCTTAAGCAGGAGCATTTCTGTAAGTTTGAGGAAAACCTGGGTTATATAGTGAGTTTCAGCCTGGGCTACCAAGTGAGATTTGTCCCAAAAGCCACAAATAACAATATTGAATCATGATTATTCATTAGAGAGCTTTTCTGATAACTCAGTTTACAGGGACCCACCTTGAAAACAGCAGCAGCAGCAGAGGTAAGTGCCCGTCCAGTATATACCTAGTTTATTTCTGCCATGATAAAATGAAAATCCCTAGAGAAGTTCAAACAGTAGTGTAGTGGTCTGATCAAGGATGGCCCCGTAGGCTCATAGATCTGAATACTTGATCACCAGGGCATGGCACTATTTGAAAGGATTAGGAGGTGTGGCCTTGTTGCTCAAAGTATGTCATTGGGTGGACTTTGAGGTTTCAAAAAATCCATTCTAGGTCCAGAGACTCTCTCTTCCTGCTGCCTATGGATCTGGATATTGAACTCTCAGCTCATTCTACCTACATGTTGCCCTGCTCTCCACCATGATGGTAATGGATTAAATCTCTGAAATTATAAGCCAGCCTCAATGAAATACTTTTCTTTATAAGAGTTGTTGTGGTCATAGTGTCTCTTCACAGCAACAGAACACAACACAGACAGGCTTATTTAGCAGTTAGACTGCATTTTGTTTCTGTGCTCTTTTTAGAATTTTTTTGTCATTATACTAAAGAGGCAAAGCCGACCTCATTTACCCATGCAGCTTCCATTGGGAACATACACCCACGATACAAAGATCCACCCATGTGCATGGTTTATAGAGCGCAGTGGGGCTCTCATCTCAACCTGAGAAATTTATGAAACACTACTGTTTATGAACTCCTCTGGCCAGAGATGGACACATGACCCCACATTTGGGGCCAAACCCTTCTCTTAGAGGTGGGAAATTATAGCAGGAAGGTCTTTAGGCACATATGCATAAACACAGCCCTTAACTCATTTTCTCGCCAACATGAACTTGGTAGCTGTGAACTAACATCAGTTATTGATGTAAAAGACTGATCAAAAGAGAGAAGAACAAAAATGTAAGGAGTGTTGAGGTGGAGGACAGCATCTATGGGCTTCTTCTGGTCTCTTGGCTGTGGAGTGCTGCCCCTTTGGGAAGTCTGCCTGTCCTACCAAGGTACCTCAAGATGTATTCTTGTTCCCATAGTGACAACCTCTTGCCTCTCCTCCTTTCCCTCTCACTTAGAACGAAGTTGAGTTGAATGTCTTTTACTACTTGCAGTCAAAATAATCTGATGATGGTCAGTTATATTTAAAAGAATAAAAGAGCCACGTGAGAAGCCTAGTGATAGAGCACCTGCTTTACATATGCAAATCCCTGGGTTCCATCTTTAACAGTAAATTCCTGTTTGGGTTGCACAATAGCAATTCTGATTTGAGGATTTGATTATTTTCAATCTGATTTGAAAATAACAGTTTGGGGAGCTTGATCCTTCGTATTAAACCACCTTGTTCGTACTCTTATTTCTTCCTCAGCCCAGAAATCAGTTCCCGCAAGGGTCACCACACCCTGTTGGATTGTTGGTAAACCGTCTGGTCTGTATAATGTCAATGACAGTCAATATATTTTTAAAATTTAGAGATTGCACATTGAGAGTACTGTATGCTCTTCCAGAGGATCAGGGTTCAACTCCCAGCACCCACATGGCAGCTAACAACTGTCTGTGACTCCAGTTCCAGGGGACCTGACTCTGTCTTCTGGCCTCAGTGAGTACTAGGCAAGCACATGGAACATACATTACAAGTAGGCAAAACACCACACACATAAAATAATATGGGAGAAGGGGGATAGGTAGATAGAGAAAAAGAGAGAGAAGTTTGGTAGCCATTGGCTACCACAGGAGTTCATACTTTTGTTTTCTCAGAAATGTAGTTCATCAGCTCATGATTCTAAATAAAGTTTATGAGACTGCTTCTCCTTGAGCACATACAGGAACCCACAAAAGTGTCCCTTCTGCTGCCCACCACCCACTCTCCTTCATACCCTATGCAGCAAGTGTTAGGCATACCTGGGTTCTCCATCATCTCCAACCCAACCACCTTAGCCAGCAGTCACCATTCTCTTAAGGGAAGAAAGAAAGTCAACCCCTCTGTTGGGCACTAGACATAAGAAGGGACATGGGGCATTCTTTCCCTGACTGGAGTGCTGTTACCTCTCATATTTCCTGGTGGGGAGCAGTTTCGGCAAGTCAACTTGACCGTGAAAGAGAAAATAGTGATTCACAGCTAGCTAAGGCTTAAGGCCTCCAGTTGCTACTTTTCTTAAACTAGATCTCCATAGCATGCATTTTTCACCTTTATCACCAAATACAGGACTTGAAAGAAAAAAAAAATGTCACATTTACTTGGGACTGCCCAGGGGGTGTTGGCAGATAAAACACAAAGCACCTAGGAAACTCTGAGTTTCAGAGAAGCAGCAAATATTTTGTTAAGTAGATTTAATAAACATTACCAACATTACCAGTCACTCTGGGTTTAGGGTCTGGTTTCCCAGAATGAGAGTTCTGACTTGAAAATGTTGAAGTTATTACCAGGAGACCCCTTTGTTCTTGTAATTCCAAAGAAATAATATTACACCATCCTTTTCTCCAAGGTCCAGACCAGTCCCTCTGATGCCCATTTCCAAATGTGGCAATCAATATCAGCTACCATGCAGCTTCTGGTCACAATGCAAGGGGACCACCTTGTTTCAAGTCATGGCTCATTGTCCAGAATCAAATCATGAGCTTCTTTTGCTGTTGTTGGAGTATTTATTGTTTGTTTTTTAAATCAGGGTCTCACTACAGCCCAGGCTCGTCTCAAATCCTCAGCAACCCCTCTGCTTGCACCTCCCAAGTACCAGGATTATAAACATGAGCTGCTATGTCCAACTCTCAGGATAAAACACAAATGCTGTTTGGCTTTATGTCATTACTGCTTTTTTTAAGCAGGGAATGTTCTGTTGTCTCATTGGATTTTGTCACCAAGTCTTTCTGGTCTCATGGCTCACAAATACAGAATAACAGTGTACTTCAGTGAGTCAGGAAGTCTAATAAGCAGAATTGCCTCAAACTGTCCCTCTCAGACATCAGGGTATCTGGAAGGTTGTCAAGATGGTCATGTGACTAGTGAGGAGAGGGCCTCATGGAGCCAGCTCTCTGGTTATGAAGTAGCCTGCACAGATGACCTGTGACCTTCTCAAAGAGAGTGAGCCCGCCCACACAGACAAGAGACAGCTCTTCCCCTGTCCTGTCAAAATTTAAGCCACACGGTTATGTCTCCACAGTTTCTCAGGCTTCCTTCCTCACTGAAGAGCTTGTGTAACACAGGAGGCTCTGAGTTTGACCTGTAGCATGAGAGTGAGCAAAGAGGTAAAAGATGATGAGGAACAACAGGAAGTGAGAGGAGGAAAATCTCAAACCTGGGAAGACTTCTTGGAAAGCATACCCTGGAGTTAGATGGAGCCACATTGCACACTCAGTATCCAGTAGCATAATGACAAAGAGCTTAGTTCCCAGACCCTAACCTCCCAGGGACAGCGAAGACATGCAGACACCAGGATGATGGGATTATCTCTTCGCAACCATAGGCTCCAGGGCTCTAGTTGAGTGAGTCAGTTGTCTGTCTTTCGTCTGAACGGCCCGAATGGGTTACTGGCACAATTGTGAACAGGATTTGGCTGTCTGGGTATGGTGAACTCGTGGAAGAACAATTAAGGACAGCAGCTGTGCTCAAATCTGGGTCACAGGAGTGGCAACAGACCTGTCCTGGAAGCTGCAACTCATGAATGAGAGACAGTCACCAGCAGCAAAAAAGAAAGAAGAGCGATGTAATCATAAGGCAGAGACACTCAACTCCTAGCAAGCTGAGGAGGTGAAAGACTGGGTGTGTCGATTTACAGATGCCTATTTAAAAATGCCATGACCCTGGGGAGCATTGCAGGGCAGACACACAATTGCTTGCAAACAAGTAATGGGTACAACGAGCAAAGGCTTTTATCTGTAGGTTTTCTTTTATGTCTCTTGGGGGATTTGGGAGACCTGGAGTTTGAAATATAAGCCTTTTTCAGACATCTTTTCCCTTTGGCTAGATCTAAACCTTGAGAAAAAGTCTCATCTATTGAATCTTAATGGGCTCTGAGCTCCAAGCACTGCTATTGGGTCCTAATGTTCTTCCCTGGAAGATGCATTGTTGCATGGTGTCTTACACCTCTGCCTTTACCTTACTACTTAAAAGAAAAAAAAATGACCAGACCAAGCATCCAACTTTGGGGCTTATCCAGGGTTTTTGGAGTCCAAGCAGAAGTTAAAATTTTAGAAAAAGTCTCTATGGAAGGTCACAAATTTCTTAAATCATCTTTGGACAAATGCATTGCTTTGGGGCTGTGTCCAGTTATGAAAGTAAGTCAAAGAAAGAGCCTTGGAAATAACTGTTGGGGAGCTGAGTTCCTGCTGGAGAATCAGCCAACTGAGCACATGTGCTTGGTTGCACAAGAGAAGGAGAAACCAAACGGCATTCCTCTGGGAGCAGGATTTTGGGTATGGGATTGGCATTGTCAGACATTTGACTGAGATGCCGGGATGAAGGAGACAGGCGAGTACCAACTCCCCCTTCACCTCCACATGGCCAGATTGTCTCAGGCCTTTCCAATTTCCTTTTTCTTTCTCGTTTGCCAGTGGCTCCCTAACAATCACCATATTATGTAGTGGAGTGGAGTTCAGGGATCCTACTATGACCTCTATGGATCAGAGTCAGGGATGAGTGTGCCAATGTCCTGGTTCTTCAGAGTTGTTCTGTCTTTGCTGACCCAGCATTTGAAAGTGAGACCTGGGATTGTGCACTGTGCACAAATGTACCCTTAAATGACTCTCACAGGTACACAACTTCAGAAGTGTCAGTAGAAGGGAAAGAGTCTTAGGTTAGCAGCTAAAACATGCAAGTTTGAGAGGCTGGAGAGGTGGCCCAGCAGCTAAGCGTGCAGGCTGCTTTTTCAGAGGAATCAGGTTCAATCCTCAGATCACAACTAACTTCAAACTCAGGTTCTCTGGTGCTTTCTTCTTCCTCCCTGTGAACCAGGCATGCATGTGGTATACAGACATAGATGCAGATAAAATACCCAGACACATAAAATAAAACTGAGAAGAATAAAAAATCCAAATTCAAATCTATTTTTATTTTGGTGGTCTTAGGCAAGTAATTCATTAATTCCTGACCTTATCTTCCATCTGTAAAAATGGACAGACCACTTAATTGGAGTTATTTATTTTCTCCAATGAGAAGTGAGAATTAAATGCAGAACATGTGTTAAGGCTGATGGATATCAAACTATTGTCAAATATTAACATACACTACTCTAGAGAGTTAGAAGATGATAGCATGTTGACAATGATTCCTTGTGGGCTTTCAGTTTTGTGTGAGTGTGTGTGTGAGTGTGAGTGTGTGTGTGTGTG
>PVIH01000491.1:0-43394 GCA_004025045.1 Sigmodon hispidus
GTGGCTCAAAACTGACTGTCACTCCAGTTTTAGGGGATCTGACTCCTTAATCTGGCCACCATGGGTACAAGTCACATATATGGTGCATAGACTTTCATCCAGGCAAAGCAAGTCATACACAGAAAGTGGTAAAAGCTTTTAAAGACTGTTCCATATTCTTAGCAATTAGAGAAATGCAAATTAAAATACTTTGAGATTTAAAAAAAAAAAAAAAAAAAAAAAAAAAAAGAAAACACAGAAGATGCCTATGAAATAGGCTTCCTGTATGAAATGAGATTGTATGGTAATAATAATAAAAAAAAGAACAGGAAATACATGAGTCCAAAGACAGAAAAAGGTGAGATCTGAGATGTGGTACTTTTCTCAAGAAGGTTGTTTTTATATTGTTAATAAAGTCTGAAGATTTGGTTGCAAGAAAAAAAGGACCACATTTCCTATTGCTACCTTGATGCCTCCCATGAACTCCTTGTGTCAAAATATGGGAAAATTAGAATTGAAAGGGTCTCCACAATAGAGGAGCAATACCTCTCACTTTGTTTAATAATTCTGTACACACATTTTTTTTATTCCAAGGAGACCTCCAAATGACATCAGCCACTCGAGTCTAGTAGCCCAGCATCACAGTTTTACATTATTGATCTCTTTGCCTGAAAAAGACCTTTACAGCACAGTCATGTCTAACACAGAACTGTAACCTGTACATCAAATATACTCTCCTTCCAGCCTTGAATATTCTTTGAATTCATTTCCTGCTACAATCACTGGACTCAGTAGCTGCATTTCAAGATGGAAAGAAGAACCTAAATAATTCGTAAATCTAGAATGTATAGAGCAGAAATTGTTTCATTATGAGAAAAAGATATTTTTAGACCTTTTATTTCCTGAATTAAATGTATGTATCACTACTTAATCTTTTGTTTCTGCAGATTTCCGTGACCTGAGCAGTATAGCAAAGGATTGGGTTGACATTTGTATTCTCTCTGTTTTTATTTTCCACTTTATAAGATTTGTCAGTGTGTGTGTGTGTGTGTGTGTGTGTGTGTGTGTGTGTGTGTGTGTGTCCAGTGTCCCTGGAAACAAGGAGAAAATATTGCATCACTTGAAATTAAAGTAGCAAGAATTTGTTATCTGAGTGACTTCTTATACTGATGCTGGTATCTGAACTCAGGCTCCTCTGTATATGGTCATACCACTCTGAACAAGCCCAATCTCATCTGAACTCAGGCTCTTATGATAGTGCAAGAAAAATTTCTAACTGCTGAGCCATCTCTTCTGCTAAAATACTGTCTCTTATTTATTATATGTTATAGCATGATCAACATGTGCATTTCAATCATATTAAAAGTATGAATGTTACTTTGTAAAAGTACTTACCTCATAGTATAGGCAAAATAAAAGTAAAATAGGATTGTTTCTATGTAACAGTGTCATTAACAGTCAAAGGTAGTGCATGTGCACTGTGGTGTTGCTACTCTTACAGCCAAAATGGTTGACATAGAGCAAAATGTTCTCCTTCATAAATACCTAACCAGTCAAGGTGTATTATAGTCTAACAAATTAAAATCCCCATGCTAGTCATAGATAGCATTTATTGAAGGTTTATTATGTGCCAGGCAGCATGCCAGGTACTTTATTTCATTTGGTTTCTATGATAGAGGCAATCTGTGCATTTGCCAAGCTTGTTTCATTATCCCTTTCAGGCACATAGCAACATTATGTCTCCCTTATTCCCTTTGGCTACGTAAGGCCATGTGATTGAAGGTTGACTCCTTTTGGCCTGCCCACCACATGTTAGACATGATCTAATATTGTGTGTTGTTGCCAGTGCCTGCTTTAGTCTAATCTCTGCTGTCATGCAATGGCTAAGGACTGAAGATTACAATTTCTCCCCCAGATATGGTTGGTAAACGATGCTACGGATGAGAGTTTCCTCCTAACAGCTCCTCTTTTCACCAAGTGTGTGATGGAGGGAGAAATCACCTCTTGTTGGGTTACATTGCAGAACTTTTAGAGCTGTTAATTACCAAAACTAATATTAATTAGTCTTTAGAGTTAATTAATCCTGTCACTTGTTGCTGCAGTTAGGAAAACATTTCTATAAAATGTCACCCAATATATCTATAAACTTACTAAAAGTTTGATTGCCCATACTTTTATTATTACTTTACCTTAATTTCCTAGACGATAATTAAATATTTGTTGAATAAATGTGTAGATAAGTGATTTGGTATAATTACTGCCTTTATAGCAATTTCAGATAGCAAAATAGTAAATATTTATTTTTGAATATGAAATTAACTTATTAAAAATTTGATACACCTTTTTATTAATTTCATTACATTCTTATTTTTTTGTTTGTGTGTGAGCTAAGGTATGTGGTATGGAGGTCAGAACAATGTCCAGGAGTTTGTCAACTACTATTAGCATATGAATCCTGCAAACCTACTTGAGTTTGTCAAGCTTGAAAACAAGCACTCTGACATTCAGAGCTTCTTAACTGGGACCCCCAGGAGTTCATAGTCTTAAACACCATAGCAACTACCCCAGTTGATCACTCCAAGTCCACAGGTCATGAAAACAACAATGTATCATCGCCTGCAACTTCGCAGTTCACAATGCTCTCTGAAGAACCAGTTCTATACTTCATAGCACCTACAGTGATAGATCTCAGAGGCTAATAAGTTAATTCCAAATTATCCAGTGAAGTCACTGGATTAATGTGGGTATTAGCACTAATACATCCCATCCCATCCCATTATCCTTAGTTATCCAGACAGAATTTAGGACTTCATGGACCATAAAAGTCCCAAGAGTCTGGTAAAACATAATATTATGGCAGATTTAGTTTCAATTTAATTGGCTTCCTTTTATGATTCATGAATAGGGATGTACCCTTTGTTTGGCAAAAGAGAATTTGAGTAGGAAAACAGTAGGGGAGTATGTTCAGTGAGGTATGAATTAGGAAACAGTGAGGGATGAGGGAAAGCTGATTGTTAACATGAGGTTATGTCAGATCACAAGAAGAGCATACATACTACCCTTACTCAAGTGGAGTGAAATTTTACTTTTTCAGTGAAGAAAATATACCAGAGTCTTCAAAAAATCGGTGGTCTTCTTTAGAGGTTCTATTTGACTCAATGGTTGTGTTCATTTGGTTGAAATAAAACATCCCCCCAAGGCAATGGCACACTTAGGAGATATGACCTTTTTTTAGGAAGTATGTCACTACAGGGCAGGCTTTGAAATCTTTTTTCTTCAAACTTCCCTCAGTAAGAGAGCTAGTTGAATCCTTTTGCCTGCTTATAAAAATGCAACGACTCTCAGCTCCAACACCATGTCTTTCTGCATCCCACCATGTTCCTGGTGATGATGATGATAGTGGACTGAACCTCTGAAACTGTAAGCAAGCTCCCTCAATTAAATGTGTTTCTTCTATGAGTTTTGATTATGGTGTCTCTTCACAGCAATAAAAACACTTACTAAGAAAAAAGTTGGTACCAGGGAATAAGGTACTGCTGTGATAGACCTGACCATGTGTTTGTTTGAAGAAATTTGGACTTCACTACTTTTTGTTATGAAAGAAGAGGGATGTTTTAAGTACTGCTTAAAGGGACATACCATTAGGTACACAGAAAACAGAGGTGTTAAGAGTTATTTGAAATGTTGGGGGCACACAAAAGAGCTTTTGGGAGAAAAAGTTATTACGTTGCCTAGAGATCATTCTTTTGATATTTTGGTGAAAAAAAAGTAGCTGTTTTTTTTTGATCTTGTCCAAACATTCTACCTGAGGCTAAAGTGAAGAGTTTTAATTAATTATATTGGCAGAAGAATCCTGAAAACAGCATAGTATAGTGTGGATATTAGTGGCAAAATCTCATGATAATTTATAATGAAAAGAAGCAAACAGAGTGGGATAACTTATAAATAAAACTTTTGAAGAGAAACAGAGTACCAGAAAGAAGAATAGAGCTAAATTCTGTGTTCTAACAACATAAGTAGATTAAGAAATGCAATAAAGGCAGTGGTGACTTTAGGGAAGATCCCAGTCAGCTAAATTTCCAATTTGTAAAATGGAATTAAAGAAATACTTACAGTCAGGTATGGTGGGGCATACCTTTAAACCCAGCACTTGGAAGGCAGAGGTTTCTGAATCTCTAAGTCTGAGGCCAGCCTGGTCTACAGAGCAATTTTCAAAACAGTCAGGTTTAAGCAGCAAAAGACAGTAAGCTACTGAATATATAATTTAATGAGGAGGCCATATTGCAGCCCCAGCAAGCTGCAGAACTTGGTCCTCCAGCCATGTGCTTTTGGCTTTAGAGATACACCCAGAAGGAAGGAGTTATGAAATAGAGCTGCTTAGGCCAAGCATGTGGCAGAGGTATTTTTGAATGGAGGCCTAGTAAGAAGCCATGATGTGAAACTATGAAGTTGAAGCCTGAATTACTTTGGAGAACCCAAGAAGTTAGAGGTGCCAGAATTGTGAGATATCTGCCTAGAACAGCTGCTAACAGGGAGTAGAAACATCTGAAGATAAAGAAGTGTGTTGCAGTCAACAGCAATGCCTGAATCTCAATCACCCAGAGAGACCACCAGAGATAGAGATGTAGGAAATGCAATAGCAAGGTTTGTTGTCAGTGCAATAAAAGCCTAGGTAAGGAGCTTGTTCTCCGCACTGCACTTGTACCCCATGAGTGTGGTGAAGAGAAGAGCTGAGTACTCCAAGTTGCACAAGCCACCAGGCAAGGTTACTTGAGGTCAAGGGCACAGATGTACTTTGAATGAGCTCATGCTTAGGGACTTTTTACAGCTTAACATTCCTGGACCCCACCTGGATGGTGTGGTTGGTAGGTTTTTATTGCCAGAGAGTTGGATCATCCAGATGTCCTTAGCACGTAGCTCATTCTTTCCTAGAACTGGGCAAGCCTCTGCCAGGAATGTGAAACTGAACTCTATTTTATCTCTGTGGCTACTAGAATTCAAAATGGCATTTCTTGAGCTAAGTTTACTCTCTTCATTACCACAGATGAAAAGAGTGGGAAATCTGCAGAGCATTTTGACATTGGAAATGGAGATACAAAGTGGTGTTTGCTCAGGTAATTTTTGGTCTTGGTTTGATCTAATATTTCATCACTATGCTACCTTCCCAACATTTTAGAGTATAATGTATGTATCCTGTGCAATTTATATTGGTAACATATGACCTGTATTTTTTGTTGTTGTTTGTTTTTTTGTTTTTTATTTTAAAGTAGATTATAGTTAAAGACTCTTGACTTTAGATTTGAAACAAATTTGAGTCTGTTATAGACTTTGAGAAATTTTGAAGCATTTTTTTTTTTGTTGCATTATGATATGGCTATTGCCTTTGAATGCTAGGGAGTGGAATGTTTTCTGGGGAAAATGCCCTCAAAGAAAGTGGCAAAATTAGGCTTTGTGGGAAAAATTATATCACTGTGGGAGGCAAGTTTAGAGGTCTTTTTTGTTCAACCTTCTCTCAGTATGACAGACAGCTGGCTTCCTGTTTCTGATCTATCATAATGTAAGAACTCTCAGCTCTAACACCATGTCTGCCTGCATCTCTCCATGTTCCCCATCATGATGATAATGTAATAAACTTTTGAAACTTTAAGCAAGCCCTCTCAATTAAATGTTTTCCTTAAATGAGTTGATGTGGTCATGGTTATGTGTCTCTTTACAACAATAATATCCCTAAGAAAGTGCTGCTTAGCATAAATGTCTCCACTAAGAAGATCATATCTGATATGTTGAGGCAAGTACATAAGTGCAGTTAGTCAACAGCCTATTATTATACCTTTTATTTAATAAAACAAAACAAAAAATCTAGGGGTTTAGGGACCATACAGAAAATACATGTTTAAACATTGAGTAGATGACATAGATGGAATTCATTTTTTCCAGAACACTGTAAAGAATTAAAAAAAGAAGAAAATGAGACAGTGACTTCTGCCACCTAAACCCAGGCCCCTGAGACTGCCACTTGGCTTTGGTGTGAATTACAATCCACCTAGAACACTGTTGGCATAATAGCAGCAGGAGAACAGCTGAGTCCCTTGGTCCTGGGTCCACGGCTGAGAGGTAAGAGACTCAGCTTCTGTGTGGATCACAGTCTGCCCAGACCATGGTTGGTGTAACAGCAGCAGGGAAGCAGAGGAGGCTCTGGGAAAACAGTTGAGAGGTCAGACAATGACTTCTGCAACCTGAATCCAGGCCTCGAGATGGCCACTTGGCTTCAGTGTGGAGCACAGCCCACCAAAAACAAGGTAGGTATAATAGCAATGGGGGAACAGCAAAGTCCCTAGGCATACAGCTGAGAGGTGAGGGGTTAAGAGGTGACAACTGGCATCATAACACTGCCACCTCATGACAACAGTAGACCCTCTGAGCACATAGCTGATAAAGAGCCCCCAGACCAACAACTCATTAAGAGCCAACTAAGAACTAACCAAGAGTGAATTGGGGAAACAATGGGCAGACTGCAGTGCAAGAATACATACAACAATACAAAGGTTAACAAGACACCACCAGAAAAGCAAGTGATTCTATAGCTTCAAGACCTGAACATAACAATGAAGAGGGAGCAGAAGGAACCAACCATAAAAAAGGTTTGTGAAAAGATTAGAAGCCTTAAAAGAAGATTAAAAAAGAAAATACAAACAGAAAATGAGAAGAGATGAACAAAGTCCTATAAAGAAATTAAAAAAAAAAACAAGAAAAAGAAAATAAGCAGGTGAAAAAAATTTACCAAGAATTAAAAATTGAAATAGAAGCAATAAAGGAGGCACAAACCAAGACAAACATAGAAATAGAAAATCTGAAAAAAAAGACCCAGAACTACAGATTCAGGAATAACCACGACAATGCAAGGGATGGAAGAGAGACTCTCTAGGGTGGAAGACTCAATAGTGGTAATAAATAAATCAGTTAAAGAATACACTAAAACCAAAAAAGTCATATTACAAAATGTCCATGGAAGTTGGAATGCCATGAAAAGGTCAAATCTGAGAATAATTGAAATTGAAGAAGGAGAATACCAGTTCAAAGGCACAGAAAATATATCCAGCAAAATCATAAAAAACCCTTCCACAACCTAAAGAAGAAAGTACCTATAAAGATACAGGAAGCCTACAGAACAGAAAATATATTAAACCCACATAAAAAATCTCCATATAATAATCAAGCCACTAAACCTACATAACTAAGAGAAAATACTAAGAGCTGAAAAAAAAAAAAAAAAAGGCAAAATGACCTATAAAGGCAGACCCATCAGAATAAAACCCAACTATTCAATGGAAAAAAGAAAGCAAGAAGATCCTGGTCAGACATTATATAGACACTGAAAGTGGGTGGTTGCCAACCTAGACTACTATACCCACCAAAACTATCAATCAACATAGATGGAGCAAAGAAGATATTTTACGACATAAATTTAAACAATACCTAACCACAAATCCCACCATACAAAAAGCTCTAGAGGGAAATCTCCAACCTTGGGAAATCAGAAATACCCAGGTAACCACAAACATTTGATAGGCCCACAGAAGATACCCCCCCAAAAATTGAAATACATGCTACTACCAAAAGTGAAAAGAAGTATCAATCATTATTCATTAATATCTCTTAATATCAATGGACTCAATTCACCTATGAAAAGGCAAACCCTAGCACAATGGACACAAAAACAGAAATCATCCTTCTGCTGCATACAAGAAACACACCTCAACTTTAAAGACAGACAAAGGCTCAGAGTAAAAGGTTGGGAAAAGACTTTCCAATCATATGGCCCTAAGAAGGAAGCTGGTGTACCCATTCTAATACCTAACAAAATAGACTTTAAACTAAAATCAATAAAAAGAGACCATGATAAACACCACATATTCATCTCAGAAAAAATTCACCAAGACAAAATTTCAACCTTGAATATCTATGCCCCTAGCACAAGGGCACCTACATATGCAAAAGAAACACTACTAAAGCTTAAACCTCATATCAAACCTGACACACAAAGAGTGGGAGACTTCAATATCCCATTTCACACTTGGTTAGGTCAACCAGACAGAAACTCATCAAAGAAATAAGGGATCAAGTATAAGTTATGACCTAAATGAACTTAGTATATATTTACAGAACCCTCCACTCAAACAAAAAGAAATATACATATTATTCAGCACCACATGGAACTTTCTCTAAAATTGACCACATACTAGGTCATAAATCAAATATCAACAAGTACAAAAAAAATGAGTATAACTCCTTGTACCATATCATATCACTATGGTCTAAAATTAGGCTTCAACAGCACCAAGAATCACAGAAAGCTTACCAACTCATGAAAACTAAACATCACTCTAATGAACCATGTCTGGCTCAAAGAAGAAATTAGAAAATAATCAAAGATTTCCTGGAATTTAACAAAAATGAACCTAAGACATACCCAAACTTATGGGATACAATGAAAGCAGTCTTAAGAGGAAAATTCATAGCTCTAGAAGCCTACATGAAAAGACAAGAGAAATGCCACACAAGAGAACTATCAGTACAGCTGAAAGTCCTACAACAATTAGAAGCAAACTCACCTAGAAGGAAAAACGGCAGGAAATAATCAAATTTAAAGCTGAAATTGACATAATTGAAACAAAAAGAACAATAGAAAAAAATCAATGAATCAAAGAGTTGGTTCTTTGAGGAAGTCAACAAGATAGATAAGCCCTTATTCAAACAAACCAAAAAGCAGAGAGAGAGTATAAAAAGCAACAAAATCAGAAATGAAAAGGAGGACATAAAAAAAGGCCTCCAGGAAATTCAGAGAATTATCAGGTCATACTTTGAAAATCTCTAATTCACAAAAAATCGAAAACCTAGAAGAAATGGACAGTTTTCTGGACAGGTACCATTTACCAAAACTAAATCAAGTTCAAATTAAATACATAAACAGTTCTATAACACCAAAGGAAATTGAAGCTGTCATTAAAAGTTTACCCCCCAAAAATGCCCAGGCCCAGATGGTTTCGGTGCAGAGTTCTACTAGAAATTCAAAGAAGAGTTATTACCAATACTCCTCAAACTGATCCAGACAGTTGGAACTGAAGGAATATTGCCAAACTCTATTTATGAGGCCACAATAATGCAAATACCCAAAACACTCAAAAATGCAACAAAGAAAAAGAATTACAGAACAATTTCCATCATGAATATTGATGCTAAAATTCTCAACAAGATTCTGGCAATATAAATCCAACAACATATAAAAAAATGTTATTCACCATGATTAAGTGGGCTTCATCCCAGAAATGCAGGGATAGTTCAATATATGGAAAACTTAATTGTCATCCATCATATAAACATACTGAAAATCACATGATCATCTACTTAGATGCTGAAAAAGACTTTGATAAAATCCAACACACTTTTATGACAAAAGTCCTGGAGAGATCAGAAATACAAGGAAAAATACCTAAATAAAATAAAGGCAATTTACAAAAAACTGATTGTCAACATCAAACTAAATGAACAAAATTCAAAGCAATCCCACTAAAATCAGCAACTATATAAGGCTGTCCCCTATCTCCTGTTCTATTCAATATAGTTCTCAAAGTTTTAGCTAAAGCAATAAGAGAACCAAGGAGATTAAGTGCATACAAATTCAAAAAGAAGAAGTGAAACAAACTCTATTTGAAGATTATATGATTGTTTACATAAGTGACCCACAAAATTCTACGAGGGAACTTCAACAGCTGATAAACACCTTCAGCAATGTAGCAAAATAGAAGACGAACTCAAAGAAATCAGTAGCTCTCCTAAAGATAAAAGGACTGCAAAAGAAATAAGGGAAACATCACCTTTTATAATAGCTGCAAATAGCATTAAATACCTCGGTGTACATATAACCAAAGAAGTATCAGATCTGTTTGACAAATATTTTTAATCTCTGAAGAAAGAAATTGAAGAGGATATAAGAAAATGGAAAGATCGCCCATGTTCCTGTAGGATCAACATAGTGAAAATGACAATCTAACCAAAAGCAATCTACAGATTCAATGCAATTCCCCATCAAAATCCCAACGCAGTATTTTACAGATATTGAAAGAACAATACTCAATTTCATTTGGTAAAACAGGAAAACCAGGATTGCCAAAACATTTTTTCTCAACAAAAGAACCTCAGAAGGCATAACCATCCCGGCATTAACTTATACTATAGAGCTAGAGTAATAAAAACAGCTTGGTAGTGGCATGAAAACAGACTTGTGGATCAATGGAATTGAATAGAAGACATCGATATTCACCCATACACCCATAAACACCTGATTTTTGAAAAGAGGCCAAAAATATACAATGCAAGAAAGACAGTATCTTCAACAAATGGGGTTGGCATAACTGGATGGTAGTGTGTAGAAAAATAGAAATAGATCCAATCCTATCACTTTGCATAAAACTCAAATCCAATTGGATCAAAGACCTCAACATAAACCCAGCTACACTGAACTTGATAGAAAAGAAAGTGGGAAATATCCTCCAATGTATTGGCACAAGTGACCACTTCCTAAATATGACACCAGTATCACAGACTTTAAGAACAACAATCAATAAATAGGTCCTCCTGAAACTAAGAAGCTTCTGTACGGCCAAGAATAAGGCAAAATGACAGCCTACAGAATGGGAACATTCTGTACCAACCCTACACGTGACAGAGGATTGATCTCTTAAATATATAGAGAACTCAAAAAACTAGAGCCCCAAACCCTTAATAACCCAAGGATTCTACAGTACCACTTTTAGGCATATACCCTAAAGATGCACATTTGCATCCCAAAAGCATTAGCTCAACTATGTTCATAGCAGCATTATTCATTATAGCAAGAACCTAGAAACAACTTAGATGCTCTTCAACTGAAGAATGGATTAACAAACTGTGTAGTGCTACTCAGCAGTAAGAAAAACCGATATTCTAAAATTTGCAGACAAATGGATGGATATGGAGAATATCCTCCTGAGCGAGGTATCACTATCCCAAAAAAGAGAAACAGGGATTGTACTCACTCATTCATTAGTGGACTTTGAAAGAAAAAGAGAATGGGAAGAGAGGGAGGGAAAGAGGGAGGGAGGGAGAGAGGTCATTGTACACAAGAGCTCAAGGCTAGAACATACAGAACATAGCTTATTGACACAGTGCCTCACTTCTGCATTTTTGGCCTCTGACAGGATTGTGTGTGAGGAAAGACTTGTTTTCTTTAAGAATCTGGCCACAGAGAATTTAATTATGCTCCAGTAAGGAAATGAGCAGCATGAATGGGTGTTTCTGTAAATGGTGAGATCATAAGAGTGAGTATGAATCTGAGAGGTCTGATAACTGAGTTTGATGGGATGCATGATGTAAAATCACCAAGTAATAAATATATATATATAAGTAAAAAAAAGAAAACACTCTTAATTTAAAAAATTGAATGGCCTTTACACTAATAACATAAAAGTCTTGTGATATTTTTGATTTTGGAAGATGAAGGCTCATGTAACTTTCTCAGAACTGTAATGTGGTGGTATGGCAAGATTCTGGGCTTAAAGTCTTCAGCCATTTGAATTAATAACCTTTTATCTGCTTATTATCACATATTTGCTACAACCACTGGTAACAGAAACACTGTCATTCAGGGCAAAGATTAAGGGCAAAAGCTGTCAGAATTAAGCTTGAAGTCCGGCTGTAATTACCAGGCTGTAAAATACTGAGCAAGTCCTTCAACCTTCGCAGGCTGCAATTGTCCTCAAAAATTGGAGTAGGGTAGCCAGGAAGGTTGTTGTATTAATTGTTTTAAAACATTATAACTCTGTCATGTTGATTTTCACATAGTAAATCTTGAAAAGTGAAAACATGTCCATGACTCTCATAATTAGTTATGACTATTCTAGATAATATCCTATTAAAATTTGTTATCAGTTTGATTTCCCACCACAATACTTATATTTTAGTATGTATGATATTACTTTCTATTCTTTAAATTCATACAACTTATTTAACCTAAGTTACTTAATTTCTTAGGGTTAGGGTTAGGGTTTCCAGAACAATATTGGATACTAGAGTTACAAGTATGCTTTCATACTCAGATCTCAGCCAAATGCATGCTTTCAGTGGCTCTTAGCAACAGAAACAGAAATAAAGTATAAAAGAAAAATGCAGATTCAAACAATACCTTCTTCAGGCATATAAATGTAAAATGAAATTGGAAACCATGACAGTGACTTTTTCAGATTTGACATCCACCCTTAAAGACTTGGAGGTCATCACTCTTGCTCCTCTTACAAATTACATTTAGACAAACTAAAACCTAAGCTTACTTATTGGAAAGAATGTAAGATATAAAGAGAATATCCACTCTGAAATCTGAGCATTGGCTTATATAGGCCAGGTGAATACCTAAGGTTTGTTTCATTATTCAGAACCTGTTGAAGTTATGTGTTGGTAGAGGAATGCTAGTGGAAACTTAGACAAGAACGAGGCAGTATTAATAAGTATAAATTTCTGACCACAGTTCCCATGTATCATAGGCTTTATTTCAATGACTAGTATCTAGTACTCAAGGTGAAAGTGTGGGCAAGATTATTTAGTGATTCTGAAAGTAAAGGAGAAAAATGAAAGAGAAGCTTATTATTATAGCAAAGAAAGACCATCACAGAAAACCACAGTGGAACACAATGCAGGGATGTACAGATCATGGGTATTCCAGTCCCACTGAATACGTCTACATTATAGCTCATACGTTTGCAGCTTAGGGAACACTGCAAAAGAGGGACAGACAGATTGGAAGGGGTAGAATCCTAAACGTCTGCTATGAAACAGTCTCCTTAGGAGTGGCTGCATAAACAAAAATGAACAATGGCTATAACAATGGGCATGTTCACATCGATTGAGAAAATTTTCATGAAATCCGTGCTCTAAAATAGCTGCTGAGAGAAGGAGAACTAGCCTCTTCCAGGGATGAGCCCCTTCGTAATTGTCCAATCCAGAATAGGCAGGAAAAATAAAAGATGTATAATCACCTTCAAAAACAGACAGTAGATTTTACTTGTACATATTTGTGCATCTATGCAAGTATATATATATAAGCATACACTATATAACAAGAATAACAAAAGAAACTCCCAACTTGAAAGGCAGGGATATAGGAGAAGCATGAAGAGAGATAAGGAAGGAAAATGAGGGGGGTATTGGGAGAAGCTGGAGGGAAGAAAGGGGAAGAAAGCGATAGAATTACATTTCTTTTTATTTCTTTATTTATTTTGTATTTAACAAAAAAACAGTAAAATGAATTTAAAATGCTGAAAAGTTAACAATAACTATAAATTGGATAAAAATCATAAGCATGACTTATCAAGGGTGATAATGCAAATAAGATTGCTACACATATATTTACTTTGTGTTCAGCTTTCCCTCTGAATTTTTTTTTCCATCCCTGTATATCCTTATTCAAGGTCCCTTTCCCCTCCCACCACATCAGGTCATTTTTTCTTCTCCGAAACTCCCCATCCCCTCCCTGGGCAGGGAGCAGACAGTCCTATGGTCCCACTGACCCAATAATGCTTGGATCAGTCTCCACTCCTGGCCAAATCCAGTTTTGTCTCCTCTCCCTCAAGAGTGAGTCTGGTATTCCTATAGTTGGAGTGGGGTCCAAAGGGTCAGTCCAGGGTGTTTCAGATCCCAAGCTGTTCAGTGGTTGTGGTTTGCAGCTTGGGTATGCTTGGCTTTTTTATCTTGTTTGTTTGTTTAGAGACCACTGATGAGTGAGTACATCCCCTGCTTATCTTTCTGAGATTGTGATACCTCACTCAGGAGGATATTCTCCAAATTCATCCATTTGCCTGCACATTTTAGGATATCACCTTTTCTTTCTGCTGAGTAGTATTCCATTGTGTAGATGTACCACAGTTTGTTAATCCATTCTTCAGTTGAGAAACATCTAGGTTGTTTCCAGGTTCTTGCTATTACAAATAATCCTGCTATGAACATAGTTGAGCTAATATCTTTGGAGTGTGAATGTGCATCTTTAGGGTATACACCCAGAAATGGTATTGCTGGGTCCTTAGGGAGATTGATTCTCAATTTTCTGAAAAACCGCCATATTGCATTCCAAAGTGGCTGCACAAGCTTACACTCCACCAAAAATGGAGGAGTGTTGCCCTTGTTCCACATCATCTCCAACATAGGCTGTCATCTGTGCCTTTTATCTTAGCCACTCTAATAGGTGTTAGGTGGTATCTCAAAGTTGTTTTGATTTGCATTTCTCTGATGGCTAAAGATGAAGAGCACTTTTTCAGGTGGCTTTCAGCCATTCGTAGTTCCTCTGCTGAGAATTCCCTTTTTAGATCTGTACCCCATTTTTTGATAGGGTTATTCAAGATTTTGGACTCTAAATTCTTGAGCTCTTTATATACCTTAGAGATCAGTCCTCTACCACTTTTAGGGTTGGTGAAAATCTTTTCCCATTCTGTAGGCTGTCATTTTGGCCTATTGACAGTGTCCTTGGCTTTGCAGAAGCTTCCCAGCTTCAGGAGATCCCACTTATTGATTGTTGGTCTTAGTGTCTGTGCCACTGGTGTTATATTTAGGAACAGGTCGCCTGTGCCAATTCGTAGAAGTGGATTTCCCACTTTCTTTTCTATTAAGTTCAAAGTGGCTGGGTTTATGGTAGGTCTTTGATCCACTTGGATTTGAGTTTTAGGCAGGGTGACAGGCACGGATCTATTTGCATTTTTCTGCACACTTCCATCCAGCTATGCCAACACCATTTGTTAAATATACTATCTTTTTTTCATTGAATGTTTTGGGCCTCTTTGTCAAAGATCAGGTGTTCATAGGTTTTTGGGTTAATGCCTGGATCCTCAATTCTATTCCATTGGTCCACAAGTCTGTTTTTATGCCAGTACCAGGCTGTTTTTATTACTGTAGCTCTACAGTGCAGCTTGAAGTCAGGGATAGTGATACCTCCTGAGGTTCTTTTGTTGAGTAAAATTGTCTTGGGAATGCTGGCTTTCCTGTTATTCCAAATGAAATTGAGTATTGTTCTTTCAAGGTCCAAAAAATATTGTGTTGGGATTTTGATGGGCAGTGCATTGAATCTGTAGATTGCCTTTGGTAGAATTGCCATTTTTACTTTGTTGATCCTACCGATCCAGGAACATGGGAGAGTTTACATTTTCTGATATCCTCTTCAATTTCTTTCTTCAGTGATTTAAAATTTTTGTCCAATAGGTCTGTTACTTCTTTGGTTATAGTTACTACAAGGTATTTGATACTATTTGCAGCTATTATGAAGGGTAATGTTTCCCTTATTTCTTTTTCAGCTCCTCTATCTTATTGTATAGAAGGGCTACTGATTTCTTTGAGTTAATCTTGTATCCTGCTACATTGCTGAAGGTGTTTATCAGCTGTAGCAGTTCCTTGGAAGAGTTTTGTGGGTCACTTATGTATACAATCATATCATCTGCAAATAGAAATAGCTTCACTTCTTCTTTTCCAATTTGTATGCCCTTAATCTCTTTTCGTTCCCTTATTGCTTTAACTAAAACTTCGAGAACTATATTGAATAGATAAGGGGAGAGAGGACATCCTGGTCTAGTTCCTGACTTTAGTGGGATTGCTTTGAGTTTTTCTCCATTAAGTTTGATACTGGCTGTTGGCTTCTTGTAAATCACCTTTATTATATTTAGGTATTCTCTCTGTATTCCTGATCTCTCCAGGGCTTTAATCATAAAGGAGTGTTGAATTTTATCAAAGGCTTTTTCCATATCTAAGGATATGATCATGTGGTTTTGTTCCTTTAGTTTGTTTATATGATGGATGACATTTACAGTTTTTCATATGTTAAGCCAGCCCTGCATTTCCGGGATGAAGCCTACTTGGTTGTGGTGGATGATATCTTTTATACATTGTTGTATATGGTTTGCCAAGATTTTGTTGAGAATTTTCACATCAATATTCATGAGGGAAATTGGTCTGTAATTCTTCTTCTTTGTTGTGTCTTTAAGTGGCTTGAGTATTAGGGTGATTGTGGCCTTATAAAAGGAATTTGGCAATATTCCTTCTGTTTCTACTATGTGAAATAGTTTGAGGAGTAACTGTAGTAATTCTTCTTTGAATGTGTGGTAGAATTCAGCACTAAAACCATCTGGACCAGGGCTTTTATTTTTGGGGAGGTTTTTAATGGCAGCTTCAATTTTCTTAAGGGTTATAGGCCTGTTGTGGTAATTAATCTGGTCTTCATTTAGTTTTACTAGATGGTACCTGTCCAGAAAGCTGTCCATTTCTTCTACGTTTTCATTTTTGTGCAATACAGATTTTCAAAATATGATCTGATAATTCTCTGTATTTCCTGGGGTCTGTTGTTATGTCCCCCTTTTCATTTCTGATTTTGTTGCCCCTATATTTGAACACTCTCTCTCAGTTTTTTGATTAGTTTGGCTAAGGGCTTATGTATATTGCTAACTTTCTCAAAGAACCAACTCTTAGATTCGTTGATTCTTTGTATTGTTCTTTTTGTTTCAATCGTATTGATTTCAGCTCTGAGTTTGATTATTTCCTGCCGTCTACTCCTTCTAGGTGAGTTCGCTTCTAATTGCTCTAAGGCTTTCAGCTGGGCTGTTAGGTCTCTAGTGTGGGATTTCTCAAGGTTTTTCATATAGGCATCTAGCGCTATGAATTTTCCTCTTAAGACTGCTTTCATTGTGCCCCACAAGTTTGGATACGTTGTAGATTCATTTTCATTGAATTCTAGGAAGACTTTGATTTCTTTCTTAATTTCTTCCTTGACCCAGAGATAGTTCAGCTGAGTGATGTTTAGTTTCCATGAGTTGGTAGGCTTTCTTTGGGTTTTGATGTTGTTCAACTCTAACTTTAGGCCCTGGTGGTCCGATATGTTACAAGGGATAATTTCCATTTTTTTTGTATCTGCTGATATTTGATTTATGACCAATTATGTGGTCAATTTTGGAGAAAGTTCCATGAGGAGCTGAGAAATATGTATATTCCTTTGCCTTTGGGTGGAAGGTTCTGTAAATATCTATGAAATCCATTTGTATCATAACCTCATTTAGACTCCTTATTTCTCTGTTGAGGCTCTGTCTGGTTGATCTATCCAGGGTTGAAAGTGGGGTATTGAATTGTCCCACTATTAGGGTGTAAGAATTGATGTGGAATTCAAGCTTTAGCAGTGTTTCTTTTACATAAGTAGGTGCCCTTATATTAGGCCATAAATATTTAAGATTGAAATCTCCTCTTGACCAATTTTTCCTGTGATGCGTAAGTGGTGACCATCTTGGTCCCTTTTAATTGCTTTTAGCTTAAAGTCTACTTTGTTAGATATTAGGATTGCAACCCCTGCTTGTTTCTTAGGACCATTTGACTGGAAAATCTTTCCCAACCCTTTATTCTAAACCTGTGTCTGTCTTTGCAGTTAAGGTGTGTTTCTTGTAGGCAACAGAAGGATGGCTTCTGTTGTTGTATCCATCTTGTTAGTGTGTGACGTTTAATAGGATAGTTGAGACCATTGATATTAAGGGAAATTAGTGACCATTGATTCATATTTCCTGCCATTTTTGGTGGTAACATGTTTGTATTTCCTTTCTCTAGGGTATTCTTCTGTGGACTTATTGATTGTTTGTGATTTCGTGGCTGTATCTGGGGTCCTTAGGTTGGAGTTTTCCCTCTAATACTAATGTAGTGCTGGATTGGTAGATAGATAATCTTTCAGTCTGACTTTGTCCTGAAATACCTTGTTTACTCCATCTATGGTGATTGATAATTTTGCAGGTTATAGTATTCTAGTTTGGCAGTCATGCTGTTTTAGCGTCTGTATAACTTCTGACCAAGCTCTTCTAGCTTTCATCATTTCCATTGAATAGTCAGGCATTATTCTGATGGGTCTGTCTCTATATGTGAGTTGGCCCTTTTCTTTTGCAGCTCTTAAAATGTTTTCTTTGTTCTGTATGTTTTGTGGCTTGATTATAATGTGGCGCGCTGACTTTTTTGGGGGGAATCATATCTATTTGGTATTCTGTAAGCTTCTTGTATCTTTATAGGCATTTCCTTCTTCAGGTTAGGAAAGTTTCCTTCTATGATTTTATTGAAAACATTATCTGTGTCTTTGAGCTGGTATTCTTCTCCTTCTTCTATTCCTATTATTCTCAAATTAGGTCTTTTCATGGTGTCCCAGATTTCCTGAACATTTTGAGTTATGACTTTTTTAGTTTTACTATTTTCTTTGACTGATATATCTATTTAAGCTACTGAGTCTTCCACTTCAGAGATTCTATCTTCCATCTCTTGAACTCTGTTTGTTATGCTTTTGTCTGTGGTTCCAGCTTTTTTCTTCAGGTTTTCTATTTCCATCTTTCCCTCATTTTGTGCTTTTTTTATTGCTTCCATTTCAGCTTTTAGTTCCTGGCATGTTTCTTTCATAGATTTGTTCATTTCTTCCAATTTTTTGTTTGTATTTTCTTCTATTTCTTTAAGGCTTTTTTTCATATCTTCTTTGAGAGCTTCGATGATCATCAAAAAGGAATTTTTAGTGTTGCTTCCTTCTGTTTCCTCTTCATTTGTCAGTTCAGGTCTTGTATTTGTAATATCGCCACTCTCTTCTGGAGTTACCATGTTGTTCTTTGTATTATTATGTAGCTTTTTGCACTGACGTTTGCCCATGGCTTCAGTGGTTCACGATTAGATGGCTCCTGGTCAGTTGTGGCACTCGGGTTTGTGTGCCTCCTGTCACCTCTCTGGGCAGGGTCTGAATCTGCACTTCAGGGACCCCTGTAGTTGTCTGTTTGCTCAGTTCGATGTGGCGGTGGGTAGCCGTGCAGATTCCCTCAGCAGGAGCTGTGGGTATGGTGACAGGTAGAGTTTATCTGTCACCCCACCCTGCTCCAGAGTGTGCTGGGACTCTGCAGACAGCACTTGGTCCCAGAAACATAACCGATGGGATCTCATGTCTCCTTCCCTGACTGCGATAGAGGCACTTGGGCCTGGTGACCCCTCCTCACCTCTGGGCGGGGTCTGAGTCTGTCCTTCTGGGACCCCTGTAGTTGTCAGTTCCCTCAGTTCGATGTGGTGGTGGGTAGCCGTGCAGAATCCCTCAGCAGGAGCTGTGGGTATGGTGACAAGCAGAGTTTATCTGCCTTCCGCCAGAATTACATTTCTATTAGTAACATATTTAATAGTAAAATAAAACAAAAGTCATACTGTTTTACTTAGGTATTTCTAATCTTGTGAAGAGACATAGTAATCATGACAACACTTTTTTTTTTAAACTTTATTTTTTTATTTATTTGCCTTGGTGTTTGCCTGGAACTGGAACTACAGACAGTTGTTAGCTGCCATGTGGGTGCTGGGAGTCGAACCCGGGTCCTCTGGAAGAGCAGACGGTGCTCTTAACCGCTGAGCCATCTCTCCAGCCCCGTTATAAATGGCATTTACTTGAGGTGGTGGCTTATAGTTTCAGAGATTCAATCCATTATATTTGTAACAAGGAGCATAGCAGAATGCAGGTAGACATGGCGCTGGATCTGAGAGTGCTATATCTTGTAGGTAGCAGGAATCTGACTGTCCCATTGAAGAAAGCATGAACAAATTAGTCTCAAAGCCCACTTCCATGGTGACAAACTTTCTCCAACAAGGCTACAAATCTCGTAATAGTGCCAATATTTATAGGACAGAATTTATTTGAAACTACTACATATATTATTCAAATAATCTATAGATTTTGTACTAAGCATATAAATCCCTCATTTTTTAATATAATATTTTTTAAAAAAATCCTAAACCCATAAGGAACCATTTCAGATCCTGTTATTACCTGAATATATCACTACCAAAATTCATATGTTGTCAATTTGGTCAGTGATATTCTATGCATTTTATGTAATATATTTTAATACCATACTTATTAAAAGACCTTTGTGTCTCTATACTATCTTGGACACCTGGCATAATTCTAGGTTAAAAATTTTATAGTATTAGTCAATGAGAGCTCAGTGAGGAAGCTAGGACATAAAAAATCCTCCCTTCTTGAGGAGTTAAAACCCCTTAGAAAGGGTCTTTGTATAGCAGAAAGGCATTCATACATTCCGGAACCTTTATCTTAAAATTCCAAGCTTTTGCAACTGTGCTAAATTAAAATCATATTCCTTAAAATAAAAACAAAATATTTTCAGAACTTGAAACATTTCAAACTATGAATTTTTGAACTGAAAATATTCAAATAGAATTTTTAAAACCTCAATTTTCAGTAGGAAAATGGAAATATATCCACATATTTCAAGCAATGTTATCAATACAGAAATGACATGAGGGAAAAGATTGGGGAAGGTGATAATATGTCTTTGAAATTGAGCAAGTACAAGCATCTTAGATAATTTCTGCCAGGAATCCAATTGCTTGGTGAACTGTGATAAGTAAATTATAACAGGATGAATATGAACCAGTGACATTACCTTCTATTCCACGCTCCAAATATATTAGTAGTACATCTCTTACTTTTGAAAAGAAAACTAGATCATAGTGCTAAAAGAAGTCTAGGAAGAACTCTAGATGTCCCTGTTACAGGAAACAACCTTTTAATATGGTATGAGAAAAGGCAGAATGTGTGTGTGTGTGTGTGCATGAGATAAAAATCTTTACCATCTAATGTAAGTAAAATAAAACAACAAATAAATGGTCACTAAAATTAAAGCTGTTTATTAGTTTGAGTTTTTGAACATCATTTGATTATTAAAAACACTTAGATTTATAGTTGTTCTTAATGTATGGTGGCGTCTGTTGTGTTTACTTATGTGCATAACAAAAGGCAGCATATACACATGATTCTACATAAACGTGTATTTATGCATATACACAGTAGCTAAAAGAGGTATGAATCCCATTTGTCTTAGGCCCTTTGCCCTATTTTAATTTGTTGCACTTTCTAATTTCTTTTCTATTCAGAGCAGAAGTTATTCCCAGAGCAAATTCAGACATGTATAGTTGAACATGTGCTATCTGTTCTTGAAACCTGTGGTTGCACACAACACGTGCTCTGTAGGGTAAATAGTGTTTGCCATGAGTTTAGAACAAATGCAGGGGCTGATTACAAAAAAAAAAAAAATAACCTTTCCATGAAGGCATCTCTTTATATTTAAATACATATAGAATTTACCTCAAAAAAACTTTGATATGTTTTCCAGATTTCTTCCTAATTTATAATAGAAGATATTGATCATACAAGTGAAAAAAGAAATGTAAACTGATAGAAAGACTAATAACATTGTTAAGCTATTATAAAATTCTATCTTTGCATGATATCTAATGACTGATGCGAAGAGACATAATTTACTGTGCTATTGCTAGATCTTAAAGTTTAAAATATAATGTATCACATTTACCACTTCAAAACACCAGTGATATTATCTTTAAAAAATGAAGGTGGGGCTGGCAAGATCACTACAGAAGTAAAAGTCCTTTAGATCAAGGCTGACCACCTAAATTTGATGTCAGAACCCACATGGTGGAAGGAGAAAAAAACCACTTCTCCACGGTTATCCTCTGACCTTCACATGTGCATACACACACTAAATAAATGCATTTTAAAATGATAATGAAAACAGTAGTTATGCACTATAAGAATATAGTGACAGTCATACCCACTAGTAATGAGTACACATGAAATATTTAGTGTAGCTCTTAATCCAGAATAATAAATTAACAAGTTTTTATGATTAAAGTCATAAAATTTAAATAAAATGTTATAAATAAATCATGTCAGTTGCTAACAATTAAAATTATGTACAGATAAATAAGAATGGTTTATGAAATGAGGTGTAAAATCTGAGTGAATCCACATGTAAAATCAACTACTACTTTGCTAGCTATCATACCTAATACTCCATAATCCTTCATTGTTTTATATAAAATCTTCATCAATTCTGATTTGTAGATAGAAAATATGTACTCCTGAGAAAGTAAAAAAATCTCCATAATCTTATAATTATTAGCTGAAAGAACTGAAATTTGAACCTACACATTGATTTTTAAAGGAAAATTGTAAATGTGTAATTTAGTTTAAGTTGCCTATATAATTTTTCATGTTTTTGTTACATTTGGTGTAAGGAAATAGCCTGTTTCCTGGATCTGGATTTCCCAATTCTGCTCCAGTTAAATCTTCAGTCACATACGGTCCAACCAAAAGTATTTTTTGAGTTTCTTACCAATATTGACAGTGACCACAAGAGGTCAAAAACTTGGGCTTTTGCAATTTTTCCTGAGACAGAGTCCAGAAAAAGAAACAGGGGCTCAGACAGCACTAATGAATGTTTAAAAATGCCATAAAGATTCTAGAGCCAGAGAATAACTTTTGGGTCAGTGTCCTAGATATCAAATTTCTCAGTGCAGTGAATTATTGGAAAGATATTATAGCAGGAATAGCCCAGCTATAAAAAAAATTATACTATGTAGGGGGTTAGAAATGTAGTTATTTGCAATTTTATTCCATGAAGCCTTGTCTGGTTCACATTGGAAATATTAAAAGAAAAAATAAATAAATAAACCAAACAAATAATAAAAAAAATATTGGTTCAATATAATTCATCTCAGAGACATTTTTATCTTCTCATTTTCAAAACTGATAAATTGATAAAAATCAAGTCTTTGATATGACTAAATTTCCTCTGTCATAACTTAAATGAATGGATAATATAATCTCCAATATAAGTCTTGTAGCTTATGCTAAATTCATTTTTAAAATTGGTAAATGTCACGAACCAGAATTAACAATAGCTAACTCACAATGATTCCATCCTAATTTATTTTACTTTTGTTTAATTTGTACTTTCTTTTTTATCCACTGGATTTAGAGATTACTTTGGAGTAAAAACAGAAGGCAAGTGTTACAAAATTATTATTTATGTTTTATAAATATATATGTTTATATACATTGTATATCATCTGATCAGTGCTGTAGCTCAGGCTTTATATATATATGTGTGTGTGTATTATATATATATATATATATTCTACACATGATGTGTTCTAATTTCAACACTTTATAATTGTCTCCTACTTTAGATCTACCCTTTCTGCTACTGTGATCTTTCAATGTGAAGCACAAGAGATCAAAACTACTCACTATCACACTTCCTCCTTGATAAAAAAACATTTACATTTCTCTCCATGTCTTCCATCCTATTCTAGTTCCCTTGGACATAAACAAAGGTTTTTAAAAACGCATTTATGCTTTCAATCTAGTTCTGTTCCATATGTCACATCATTATGTTACAAATTAAAATGATCATTTAAAAGCCTCGTAAAAACTATGACTGAAAACTCCTTGTCCACATCTAATTGCACAGGTTTTTATTCATTGTTTATGAAATATGATAATAAATCATAAACATTCTAAGACCTCATTTTTGCTTGTAAGAAAAAGCCCCAAATACACCTTGTACAGCTAGGTCCCACCTCCAGGGATAACTGTTTCATCAGAGAAGGACTAAGGCCTTTGAAAATTAGACCCAAATCCAGAGGTGAGCAAATTCCAGCACCTGGACCACCCGTTAGGAGAGTCCCTATCTGGAACCGAGGTCAAATACCAGGGTCTGATCTCAAATTCTTCCTAGCAGACAGGAGCTAGGGTTTGGCTGTGAGGGGCTCCTCCAGCAACAACTAAAAGAGGGGACCTTGCACAGCCAGGTCCACCTCCAGAGTGAACTGCTTAATCAGAGAAGGAATGAGTCTTTGAAATTCAGACCCCTGTCCAGAGTAGAGTAAGAGATCGATCGAGCAGACCCCTTGTTCACAGGAGACAGGAGACACACCAGCCCTCTTGCTGACTAGGAGCTGACTAATTGTGATCCAATGAAGTCATGGGCAGACGCCAATGCAAAAATACATATAACAATATAAAGAACACCAAGGCAACACCAGAAGAAACTGGTGGTTCTACAACTACAAGAACTGAAAAGAACAATGAAGAAGAAAGAGAAGGAAACAACACCAAAAACACCTTTATGAAGATTATTGAAGCATTCAAAGAAGATATAAAAAAATTCCCTTAAAGAAATAGAAAAAATACAAACAAAAAATTGGAAGAAATGAATAAATCCTTGAAAGAAAACTAAAAATAGGTAAACCAAAAAATAAAAGAAACATTCCAGAAACTAAAAACTGACATAGAAGCAATAAAAAAGGCACAAAATGAGGCAAAGATGGAAATAGAAAATCTGAAGAAAAGAGCTATAACTACAGATACAATCAAACAAACAAAAACCAAGTGATGGAATAGAAAATCTCTGCAGTGGATGACTTAGTAGCAGAAATAGATAAATCAGTCAAAAAAATATTAAAACCAAGAAAGCCATAACACAAAATGTTCAGGAAATCTGAGACAATATGAAAAGACATAACCTGATAATAACAGGAATAGAAGAAGGAGAAACCAGCTCAAAGACCCAAATAATATATTCAATAAAATCATAGAAGAAAACTTTTCTAACTTAAAGAAAGAAATGGCTATGAAGACACAAGAAGCTTACAGAACACCAAATAGAACTGACCCACAAAAAAGTGCACTTGCCACTTAATAATCAAACCATAAAACATAGAGAACAAAAAGAAAAATTAAGAGCTGCAAAAGAAAAGGGCCCACTTAGCTATATAGGCAGACCCATCAGAATAACATATGACTATTCAATGAAAATGATAAAAGTAAGAAGGGATTGGCCAGAAGTTATACAGTCAGTAAAAGGTCATGGCTGCCAACCTAGAATGATATACCCAGCAAAATTTTCAAACACCATAGATAGATTAAGCAAGATATTTCATGACAAACTCAGACTGAAACAGAACCTATCTACCAATCTGGCCCTCCAGAAAGCATTAGAGGAAAAACTCCAACCTAAGGATCCCAGATACACCTATGAAACCACAAACAATCAATAATCCCACAAAAGAAAAGACCCCCTCCCCCAAAAAGAAAATACATACAATCTACTAGCAAAAATAACAGGAAAGATCAATCAGCAGCCACTAATATCTCTTATTATCAATGGAATCAACTAAATTATAAAAAGACACACACTAACAAGATGGATACAAAAAAAAAAAAGTCAACCTTCTGCTGTATACAAGAAATATACCTCAACCACAAAGACACACACAGGCTCAGAGTAAAGGGTTGTGAAAATATTTTTCAATCAAATGGCCTAAGAAGTTGCCATCCTAATATCTAACAAAGTAGACTTTAAACTAAAATCAATTAAAAGGGACCAAGATGGTCATTACTTACTCATTGTAGGAAAAATTGGTGAATAGGAGATTTCAATCCTAAATATTAATGCCTCTACTATAAGGGCAGCTATCTATGTAAAGGAAACACTACTAAACCTCATATCCCACAACAATTTTCACACCCTAATAGTGGAAGACTTCAATACCCCACTTTCATCCTTGGATAGGTCAGCCAGACAGAGACTCAACAGAGACATAAGGAGTCTAACAGGGGTTTTGATGCAAATGGATTTAATAGATATTTACAGAAGCTTTCACCCAAATGCAAAGGAATACACATATTTCTCAGCACCACATGGAACTTTCTCTAAAATTGACCACATAATGGGTCATAAAGCAAATATCAAGAGATAAAAAAGTAAAAATAATCCCTTGTGTCATATCGGACCACCAGGGCCTAAAGTTATAGGTAAACAACATCAAAAATCACAGAAAGCCTACCAACTCATACAAACTAAAATCACTCAGCTGAACCACAACTGGGTCAAAGAAGAAATTAAGAAAGAAATGAAAGTCTTCCTAGAATTTCACACACACAAAAAATCCATAGCATACTCAAACTTGTGGGACACAATGAAAGCAGTCTTAAGAAGAAAATTCATAGCACTAGATGCCTATATGAAAAACAGAGAAATCCCACACTAGAAAACTAATAGCACAGCTGAAAGTCTTAGAACAATTAGAAGCAAACTCACCCAGAAGAGTAGACAACAAGAAATAATCAAACTAAGAGCTGAAATCAATACAATTGAAAGAAAAAAGAACAGTACAAAGAATCAATGAATCTAAGAGTTGGTTCTTTGAGAAAGTCAACAAGATAGATAACCCCTTATCCAAACAAATCAAGAAGCAGAGAGAGAGAGAGAGAGAGAGAGAGAGAGAGAGAGAGAGAGAGAGAGAGAGAGAGAGTATCCAAATCAACAAAAACAGAAATGAGAAGTGGGACATAACAATAGATTCCCAGTAATTCCAGAGAATTATCAGGACACACTTTGAAAATTTTTATCCACAAAAATAGAAAACATAGAAGAAATGAACTGTTTTTTGAACTTGCACCATTTACCCAACTTAAATGAAGACCAGATTAATTACCTAAACAGACCTATAAACCTTAAGGAAATTGAAACTGTCATTAAAAGCCTCCCAAGTAAAAAAAAAAAAAAAAAACACGTCCAGATAGATGGTTTCAGGGCAGAAATCTATCATTACTCATCAAACTGTTTCACACAGTAGAAACTGAAGGAAGATTGCCAAATTCCTTTGATGAGGCCACAATTATTCTAATATCCAAGCCACTGAAAGACACAACAAAAAAGGAGAATTGCAGACCAATTTCCTTCATGAATATTGATGCTAAAATTCTCAGCAAAATTTTTCCAAAAAGTTTACAACAATATATAGAAAATATTATTTGCTATGATCTGGTAGGATTCACAGAAATGCAGGCATGGTTCAACATATGAAAAACAGTAAATGTCACCAATCATATAAACAAACTGAAGGGAAAAACTCACATGATCATATCCATAGATGCTGAAAAATCCTTTGACAAAACCTAACACTCCTTTATAATAAAAGTCCTGGAGAGATCAGTAATAAAGGGAAAACATCTCAATATAATAAAGGAGATTGACCAGAATCTAACAGCCAACATCAAACTTAATGGAGAAAAACTCAAAGCAATCCCATTAAAATCAGGAACTAGACAAGGATGTCCTCTCTCCCCTTATCTACTCAATATAGTTCTGGAAGTTTTAGCTAAAGCAAAAAGAGAACAAAAGGAGATTAAGGGGGTACAAATTAGAAAAGAAGAAGCAAAATTATCTCTATTTGCAGATGATATGATTGTATACATAAGTGACCCAAAAAATTATACCAGGGAAATTCTGCAGTAGATAAACACCTTCAGCAATGTAGCAGGATATAAGATTAACTCAAAGAAATCAGTAGCCCTCCTATACACTAAAGATAAAAGGATTGAAAAATAAATAAGGGAAACATCATCCTTTATAATAGCTGCAAATAGCATTAAATATCTTCGAGTAAATATAACTAAAGTAGTAACAGATCTATTTGAAAAAAGCGATAATCACTAAAGAAAGAAATTGAAGGGGATATCAGAAATTGGAAACATCTTCCATGTTCCTGGATAGGCAGGATCAACATAGTAAAAATGGCAATTCTACCAAAAGCAATATACAGAATCAATGCACTGCCCATCAAAATCCCAACACAAAGTTTACAGACATTGAAAGAAAAATACTCAACTTCATTTGGAATAACAGAAAAACCTTGATTTCCAAAACAATTTTGTTCAACAAAAGTACCCCGAGGAGGCATCACTGTGCCTGACTTCAAGTCATACTAGAGAGCTACAGTAATAAAAACAGCCTGGTAGTGGTATAAAAACAGATTTATGGATTAATGGAACTGAACTGAGAATATGGGCATTAACCCAAAAACTTATGAATACCTGATTTGACAAAGAGGCCCACAATATTCAATGGAAAAAAGACAGCATCTTTAACAAATGGTGTTGGCATAGCTGATTGGTAGTGGGTAGAAATATACAAATAGATCCAAGCCTGTCACCCTGCACAAAACTGAAATTCAAGTGGATCAAAGACCTCAACATAAACCAGCCACACTGAACTTGATAGAAAAGAAAATGAGAAATACCCTACAACGAATTGGCACAGGTGACCATTTCCTAAATATAACACCAGTGGCACAAACACTAAGAACAACAATCAGTAAGTGGGATCTCCTGAAAGTGAGAACCTTCTATAAAGCCAAAGACACTGTCAATAGGACAAAACGACAGCCTACAGAATGGGAAAAGATTTTTACCAAACCTACAAGTGATAGAGGACTGATCTCTAAAATACATAGAGAACTCAAGAAACAAGAGCCCAAAACCTTGAATAACCCAATCAAAAAATGGGGTTCAGAACTAAAAAAGGGAATTCTCAGCAGAAGAATTAAAAGTGGCTGAAAGGCACTTGAAAAAGTGTTCAACATCTTTAGCCATCAGAGAAATGCAAATCAAAACAACTTTGAGTTACCAGCTTACTTATACATGTCAGATTGGCTAAAATGAAAGACAAAGATGACAGCCTATGGTGGAGAGGTTGTGGAGCAAGGGAAACACTCCTCTGTTTTTGGTGGGATTGTAAATTTGTTCAGCCACTCTGGAATGCATTATGGTAGTTTCTCAGAAAACTGGGAATCAATCTCCCCAAGGATCCAGCAATACCACTTCTGGGTGTATACCCTAAAGATGCACAGTCACACTCCAAAGGCCTTAGCTCAACTATGCTCATAGCAGCATTATTTGTAATAGCAAGAACCTTGAAACAACCTAGATGCCCCTCAACTGAAGAATGGATTAACAAACTGTGGTACATGTACACAATGGAATTCTACTCAGCATTAAGAAAAAAAATGATATCCTAAAATTTGCAAGCAAATGGATGGATTTGGAGAATATCCTCCTGAGCAAGGCATCACAAACCTTGAAACATAAGCAGGGGATGTACTCACTCATTAGTGGCTTTTAAACAAAAAAAAAAAACAAAAAAAAAAACAAAAAACAAAAAAAGCAAAAAGCAAAGCATCTCCAAGCAGCAAACCACAAACATTGAACAACTGGAATCTGAAAGAACTTGGACTGGCACCTGAATCACACTCTCTCTGGAGAAACAACTCACCCAGTCTTGATGTTGGCTTGAGGAAAATGGATCTGCCAGGAGTGGATGCTCAACTAAGCTGTTTGGGACCTTGTTACCCCTTGCCCTTGCTGGGGAGGATATAAAGTGATGTGGAGATGATAGAGTGACTGGAAGGGGTAGGAGGGGGAATGTAGCCTGTAAATGGATATACACATATAAAAATATGACTTTATTCATAATAAAAATATAAATGAATAAAAGAACATATACCCAGAGAATAATACATCCCATTTTAGAGAAAAAAAAAAAAAGTAAGAAAGGTAAAGAAAAGCCCCAAATTCGTTTGTTTTTTATTTGTTTGTTTATTTTTATTTATTTATTTATTTATTTATTTATTTGTTTGTTTGTTTGTTTATTTATTTATTTATGTAAAAAACACTAAGTGTCCCAGAACTTGTGTTGTAAAGGGAGTAAGGGAGCTTAATTCTGCCTCAACCTGATATCCCAGATTTTATTGACTTCCCATGCAAGTCCTCTGAAGAGCGGATAGTGGGAGGGGAGGGGGAAAGCTGGTGGTGGGGGAGTAAGAGGATAGGAAACAAACAAAAGAAAAACAAATACAATTTTAAATAAAAAATGTCAAAAAATTTAATATTAAAAAACCAACTAAACTTGTACTCACAGAGATCTGCCTGCCTCTGCCTCCCCATTGCTGAGATTAAAAGTGTAAACCGCTACACCATCTTAGAAATATGAATTCTTAAACATAACTCTAAGACCTCAGATAGTCTGACCTTTCCTTATTATATTGTCATTATACCTCTCCTGATGATTCTATGCCTCATGGTATTCAATTACCTATTCAATGAAGAGTGGATGGTGCCTCTGTCTACAACACTGTTTTTTTGAATACCTGTAATGTTTCTCAGTATTTATATTCTAGAATTAATGTAATTTCTGAGCATTAAAGCAAAACTTCTGTTATATTTTTATATTTCTATATATAATTTATCATTAGGTATAGCAATTTTTAAATGTTACAATAATTAAAAATGTCTACTAAGATAATTAACATTTGAGATAACTTTGGAGAGATTCTATGGAAAATCATGAATATATTTTTATTGGAAAGGCTAATTACTTGAATCATATAAAGGAGAGATGTCTCAGCAGTTAAGAGAACCGTCTGCTCTTCCAGAGGACCCGGGTTCAATTCCCAGCACCCATATGGCAGCTAACAACTGTCTGTAGTTCCAGTTCCAGGCAAGCACCGAGGCAAATAAATGAAATAAATAAAGGGTTTTTTTTTTTTTTAAAAAAAAAAAAAAAAAAAAAAAAAAACAACTTCAAAGTATTTGTCATTGCCTATACATAGCCTCAAGACCTACAGCTGTTTGTTGCCTGACATGTAATGTAAGATTCTTGAATTCATTACAGTACTTCTATAGTATCTACTGAAATTAAAATTTAGACTTACTCTCATATCACTTATTTTCCTATTAATGACTTCTGCAAGAATACTGACTGTGTCTCACAATACCTGACTACACAGGCCTTTCTTTACAATCAGGGTGAAGGCTTTCATGACTTCACAACTTTTGCATTGTGCATACATAAAAACAAACATCATGTAAGTGAGATGAAGGTTTGATAACAGCTTTGAACTCTAGCCTGACCACTTTGGGTCATACTTCTATTGAACTCTGAATGCCGAGATGGCTTGGCAAAATAAAATGAATATGAATCCTGAGCAAATAAATTACTACCTGGCTCTGTACAGTAAGAGTGGCATGTACTTTCCTTTCAAGTAAAATTCTTGCAAATGAGTTTAGTTTTCATACTCTTGATCTTATCTGTCATCAGTGGGATCTAGCCAACTGCTGCTCAGTGAATTAATTCCCCTCAATGAATCCTTCAATGCTGGCCAATGCTAATTGTGAGATGTCTTTTCAATAGTGAGAATATCTTTTTTGTTCTTTTTTTGGCTCTAATCTTTATGTGGGATTTTTCACCAAACTATCTATTTTAGACATATTTCTCCTTCTCCTTCCCTTTTTTTTTTTTGGAGGGGGGATGATTTCCAGCTTCTCAATGCATTCATTCATAACTGAAAGAAGTTAGCAATAACTGTGTCACATCTGAATACTGACTTGTCTTAAAATTTCCTCCACCAGTTTAATTAGTTTAGCTTCTTTAAACTCTTAACCATAGTCTCAGTTTGTAGATAAAATGATAAATTCATTATTAGCTTCTAGAATGAATGACTTCCTCCTATTCAATTGCCAATCAAATGTTTTCATTATACAAAAAGCTCATGAGCGAATTTTTGTATGTCGTGGTCTTTGTGGGTTTTATTACTTTAAATAAAGCCCTGAATAAATTTCATTTTATCTTCTAGTACATTTATAATTTGTATCTTATAGTAAAGCCTTTGATTCATTCTGAATTGAGTTTATATGGTGTGCGTATAGATACTCATTTTCCCCAGTGCATGTTTTCAGCATCCTATCAAAACTTAAGTCAATGTACTTACATAAGAATATCACTTTGCCTTTCTCTAGCATTCTCTGATTTCAAAAGTTGAATAAATGAGTGAAGTAATTGTATTAACAACATTCAACACCAGACTGGTTAAGTTTTCTTTTATAAATGAACAGTGGGATGTACATCAATATGTCCCAAACATAATTACTGCAATTATATGACAGAAAAGCATACATTTTTTTTGCTCTAGTAGTTAAGCTGAAAGGAAAGAGACTAAAGGTTTTTAATGAGTAACAGGAAGTTACAGAAATAAAAGTGTCTCTTTTATTTCTCTTACCTGACTTCACTCTTTATTTCTAGTCTCTTGGGTTTGAGGCCTGCAAAGGTTTGGCTGCTTAGAAAGATATAAGGCAGAGACTTAATTTATAAGATCATAGACAGCTAGAGAGTTGGTTTAATTGAAAGATATAATTACCAGGTGTTGAAGGCAAACGGGTTCATTAATTTAACAGACACTCTGTTAACTGAACTGTCCTCATTTTAATTTTTCATGACACATGAAGGAGGGGGATATGAGAACTGACCAATCCTGTGCTTACAGGTACTTTGAAGTCCACCCCAGGGGCAAGTGATCTTTTAACAGTGGAAGGATACATTTTTTTTCTCCTGTTTAAAACTCCATGTTGTAAAATTCTGTAATAATACTCCATTGCTCATGGAGGCTCCATGAAGCCCTTGATAATCTGACCTTTGTCTATATCTCCTGTCTCAATTTTCTATGCAATCACTCATCCTCATACACTTTGCTTGACATACTTTGAATTGATATCACTAGTGATTATTTGTTATGCTAATATTTTAATAATCAGTACTTTTCTTAATATTTACTATATATATATACTACATAAGACCATGGATAAATACTTCCTCTATATGAGGTCATGGATCTTCCAAACCATATGACTTACCATCTGTGGTAGATGCTATTTCTATTTTAAAGATAATAAAGTGCATTTGGAACCAACTATTTGTCTCCAATCCAACAAGTAAAAAATGTAAAAGATAAATTAGGATGAGAAAATGACTGATCCCAACACCTGTTTTTTAAATGGTTTTTATTCTGAATCTTTTTTTTAGTATCCTTTAGAATTGGAAACTACATCTTAACAGATGTTTCTCCAGTGGCTAGGGAGGTTCTTGTGCATCAGAAGGCTCTCTGGTAAACTGTTGGAGGAATGATGGTACACATAAGTCCTTTGAAGGCTAATCTGTCATTAGCATGGCTTAAGAAGAATAAAAATCACAGCATGCCTTAAAATAAGTAGCTCAGAGGGACTGAGTACTGGCCCTGAAGTGCAAAGAAATGCTAGAAGTAGGATCAGCAATGTCAGCACAATCATATTGAAGGACAGGCTGAGAAGCACATCGGCTATTCCTATGTTTATACTATATTTTCCAACATAAACATACAATCATTTTATGAAAGTCATGAAGAGATTCCAAGTGCATGGAATTATAGGATATTTTTACATTGGTCACTATGAGATATGAAGTTGAAGTGATATTACTATTTAAATTAGAATAGAACATGAACTATAACAAGTATACTCTGTCTCTTGTTATACAAGAAACACCACTAAGTTTTAACAGCATTACAAAGAAAAACTCAAAAATAGCTCTACTTGACTAAGGAAAAAAGTTTGGAAAATATTTCTCAACATTGCTAAAGTTTCTATTGTTTGCTAAAATAAAAATGTAATTTTATTTCTTTAATTACAAAATTTTTTATGTACTTTTATAAAAATACCCGGCATGTCATTAGCTTTTGTCTTTATTTTAAATATAATTTTCGCAAGGCTACCAATTGATGGCATAATTTGTACAGAAGAAGCAGCCAAAGTAAAGAGTGTACTTTGGAAGAAAACTTACTTTGAATCTGAATGTCCTTGTCCTAAAGAATCCACACACCCCCAACTATAGTGGAAGCTGACAGTTCAATTAACAAATTATTTGGAGAAATAGCATTGATTAAATAGAAATCTAAGGAAGTAGTTAATTACATTTCCTGTATAACTGAAGACAGTATGTGTTTCAGCTCATCTTAATGAAAATCTAAATGTATCAGGCCTTCTGCAGACCACAGTGGGCTTCTGTCTGTGCCATGGATGCATATTCAATCAGGCATCACACAACACAGACATACACACACACACACACACACACACACACACACACACACACGAAATCTCTTCTTTGGTGACTCTACAATTATTTTAGTAGCTAGAAAAATGTCCTAGTTTTCAGAAAAAGTCATTTCTGGGATAGAAAATTAGATTATGACATGCTATTATATCTTTTGAAAATGTTCATCATTTTAGAATATCCTAAATTTATGTCATGACTAAAAAACATATCTTCAGTTTTCTTTTAAAACATGCATTTGTCTTATTCACAGTAAAAGAAACATTTCAAGACCTTATTGAAAACAACAATACCATGAAAGTTGATTTAAGCATTCAGTTAATGGCATTCACACTCCCAGATTCCCCACTGGTTTCTTGAACATGCAATAGTGATAGTAGTGGTAAATAATATTTTTTCCTTTCCTTCAGCCATGCAACAAGGAGTGTTACTTCTCAGTTTTACCACTCAAATATCTCTAACTACCAATATCATAAAAATTTTGAAACTTCATAATTAGTGTCCAAATCGCATCAAGTCTATGTGTACTATTTTATGTACTCCCAGCCCTGGATTTTCCTGGATAATATTTGCTTGCTTGTTTGATTGTTTGTTGTGTGTGTGTGTGTGTGTGTGTGTGTGTGTGTGTGTGTGTGTGCAAGTACACTTGCTCATGTGCACAAATGTGTGTACACATGTGCGGTTTTTAAAGACAAAGTATATTTTTCCCTCTTCTTATTGTATCTTCTTATTCTTAATGTATCTTCTTATTATCCCAGTATCACTGGACATATCACCTGTACCTTATTACTATCTAAATCAGCAAGATCACTAGCTTATACTATAAACTATAGTATAAACCACTAAGGACAAGGGGCTTGATAATGAATCCAACTTCCTCAAATGGGATTCAAACTCAAGAGGGTTTATACCAAAGTCTTAAGGGTTTTACTTAAACAATGTCCCTATCACTGCTACCAGCTCAGATTTAATCAATCACATGGTGTAAAGAACGGATGTCATATTATCTACTATACCCTTACTCCTGAAGGTGCTTCTAAGTGGAATGAGGCAAAACCAATAAAAACATATTACTGTTTCTTACCACTGCTTGACTTCCCTAGAGAAAACTGTCAGACAGAATTTGAGAAGCATGGTCTTTTTTTAAGGAAAAATACCTATGGAAGGAAGACAAATGAAGAAATAGGCAAGAGATGATGTGTAATATAGAACCCACAAAGCTTCCAACCACATGACAGGGAGCTCTAGGATGAGCTCAGTCCATCCCATATTCTATGTTAAGCCAAAATAGTCAGGCATTCATACTTCTATCTAATCAATCACCACATGTGACAATCTGAAAAGGAACATGACCTCATCAACACAGCTCTTAGTAGTAGACACAGGTCTTGAGGAAGGTCAGAGCTGGTGGTTTTGCTGACAGCATTCCTAGCAGCAGAAAAGTTGGACCACTTTTCTGAAAGCAAATCTGAGCCATGTCTCTAATGGTTCTCAAACAAAAGGACTCACAGTATTTCTTGCAAAAGAAAAAAATATACAAAATAGCTGAGCCATAGTTACATATGATAACCAGTAACAGGTTTTACATTGGATTCAAGTATGTATGGGTGTTTGAACATACTTGTGAACAAGATAATTTTTTGAATCAAATGAAAGGACTAACTTGTTAGAAGTAGTCACATCAGAACTATTTTTATCTCCCAAGGATTAAGTTGAGCCATAAAGGGCAGGTCTACTTTCTAAGCTTTAGTCCTTCTCAATCATAGTGTTAAAATATATAGTACAATATAACCAAGATTAGATTGTTAAAATACAAAATATAAAATGCAAAGGCAGCAATCATGGGATTTCAGCTACTAAGAAAGATTGCAGAGTCAAGACCACAACAACCTACAATTTAAGAGGAAAGGAATAGAGATGTATTCCAAGATGGAGAATCAACATTTGGAGAAAATAATGCCAGAAAAATGAGTCAGACATAAAAAGTGATCAAATATGGAGAAAGACTTCAGTCACTAGCTTTTGAAATGTAATCTAATGATTTAGCAAAGGAAAGGGAACAAGCTGATACCATATTTGTCTTGTTCCACCATGTTGGTGATGTTAGTGTAATTCAGTTGTATTCTTATAATAGTATAACAAGGCAAGTCTTAGAATGCTTCATTTTAGCTTGGTCATGCTAGCATAAGCTGTAGCTGAGCAATTTTTCTTTTACTCTAAAGAGACTTACACTAAAAAATAAATTGCATGATTTCTACTATTAACTGGACATCTTAATTCTAAATCAAGAACAAGCCAGACTATTTGAAAAGCAAATCATCTGTAAAAGTCTTAGAAAAAGGATGGGGAGAGAAACCTCAAGAGTACCAGGGGCTTAAAATGATAGCATGGGGATTAGACAGAGCCTATGAAACCACCAAGTCCCATCTCTCATTCATCCAGCTTTTGCATTTTCAACCTGCATGACAGAAGCTGCCTCCTATTTCTTGGAACCCTTCCAGTATTGGCTTCCACAGTGAAGCCAATTCTCAGTTTGTATTGCACTTGTAATTGCAATGCTTCTTGTAGTTAACCCAAAACAGCTATCAATGAGACACAGTTATTGGTCTTTCTTCTATTTTCCGGGTACTATAGGACCTGAAATAAATATCCCTGTCACTGGCATTTACTACAAATTCATTTGGATTCAGGCAAAACATAACAATGTCAATACATAACGATCTAGTTCTGTCTCAATAAAGTTAGAACCCTAACCCTAATAGAGTACTGTGAATATACATGTTTAATAAAACCTGGATAGTGGGGAAAGAGCCCACAGTCAAATCCTAGGCAGATGACTCAGGAAACTGTTTAATCTTGAATACAAAGATAAACAGCTGAGTCAGTCACATATACCTTTAATCCCAGCACAGGAAGAACTGAGAGTGGTGACCTTCACCCTTGATCCCACAACTCCAGAGACAGAACTTCTTCTGTTTCTGTGAGTTCAAGGCTACAAGCCTTTAATACTAACATGGATGGATATATAAGGGCTTTGTAGAAACAGAAGGAGAAGGACTGGGAGAAGCAACCAGGAGAGAGGATAAGAAAGTTGCAAGACAGCTGGGTGAGAATTGACTGTGGTGCTTCCTTTCTCTGATATTTCAACCTTCCCCGATATTTGGCTCTGAGTCTCTTTTGTGATACTACAGAGTACTGAGAATGAATCCTAAGACATAGGTTTATTTTGATAATTAACAATACTGTGTAGAATTTATCCAATACAGTATCTTACATATTTTATGCTTTTATATCTCAAAGTGTTACAATATTATACCAATATTTCCAAAAATAGTGATCCCAAATTATCTCCTTAAGCTCCTGTTATGTGAATGGAAGCTTTGTGGGTGCTATATCACAAATCATCTTTTGACCGTTTCTATTCCCCTTTCCCTCTTAAAAGTTAGCACTTGCCACTGGGGATCAGGCTGATGTAAAAGGCCTGTGCAGTCAACTGAGGCCTTGTTGATGTCCTGTTGTCCTTGATGCTGCCTCAGGCTGTTCAGGTATGTGTTCCTGCTACTAAAAGGGGCTATATTGATGTCAGTGGCTAGTATTATCACCAAGAGCCATGTAGATGTCTGTAGTCTGTGCTGCTATCTGAATCCAGGTTTGTATCTATGGTCCATACTCCAGCAGACAGTCATGTCAATGCTATGCTTTGATTGGTCACTGGAGAACATGCTGAAGATTGTGGTACTTGCTGATGCTAGAGACCAAATTGATGTGCTCAGTTGATGGTATAGCCAGAAATCATATAGAAGACCACTGGTATTCCCACTGCTTATAAAGGGAAAAAGAGACTATGAATGCATTTGTTTGATCACTGCAGTGTCAGAGGTGAGAATGACAGGCACAGAAGTCTTCAGTAACAACCCTATCCTCACCCCACTCCACTACCCCCTTCCCCACCGAATAAAACTAACAGCCTAGGGAGAAAGTCATCAAATAGAACTCTTTTTTTTATGGTCCATTCATTTTCTTTTCTTTTTTTTCTTTTGTATTTATCAAGAAAAACAGTAAATTAAATTTAAAATGCTGATAAGTTAACAATAACTACAAAGAAAATAAAAATCATAAGCATGACTTATCAAGGGTGATAATGCAAATAATTTGCTACACATAAAATTACTTTGTGTTCAGCTTTCCTTCTGAATTTTTTTTTTATCCCTGTATATCCCCATTCAAGGTCCCTTCCCCCTCCCACCACCTCAGGTCATTTTTTTCTTCTCCACTACTCCCCACTCCCTCCCTGGGAAGGCTGCAGACAGTCCCATGGTCCCACTGATCCAATAATGCTTAGTTCAGTATCCACTCCTGGCAAATCCAATTTTCTCCCCCCTCCCTCAAGAGTGAGTCAGGTGTTCCTATAGGTGGAGTGGGATCCGAAGGGTCAGTCCAGGGTGTTTCTGATCCCAAGCTGTTCAGTGGTTGTGGTTTGAAGCTTGGGCATGTTTGACTATTTTTGTTTGTTTGTTTGTTTAGAGACCACTAATGAGTGAGTACATCCCCTGCTTATCTTTCTGAGTTTGTGATACCTCACTCAGGAGGATATTCTCCAAATCCATCCATTTGCCTGCAAATTTTAGGATATCATTTTTTCTTACTGCTGAGTAGTACTCCATTGTGTAGATGTACCACAGTTTGTTAATCCATTCTTCAGTTGAGAGAATCTAGGTTGTTTCCAGGTTCTTGCTATTACAAATAATCCTGAACATAGTTGAGCTAATACCTTTGGAGTGTGACTGTGCATCTTTAGGGTATACACCCAGAAGTGGTATTGCTGGGTCCTTGGGAGATTGATTCTCAATTTTCTGAGAAACCACCATTTGCATTCCAAAGTGGCTGACCAAGCTTACACTCCTACCAACAATGGAGGAGGGTTCCCCTTGATCCACATGTTCTCCAACATAGACTTTTATCTGTACCTTTTATCTTAGCCAATCTAACAAGTGTTAGGTGGTATCTCAAAGTTGTTTTGATTTGCATTTCTCTGATGGCTAAAGATGATGAGCACTTTTTCAGGTGCCTTTTAGCCATTCATAATTCCTCTGCTGAGAATTCCCTTTTTAGATCTGAACCCCATTTTTGATTGGATTATTCAAGGTTTTGGGCTCTAGATTCTTGAGCTCTTTATGTATCTTAGAGATCAGTCCTCTGTCACTTGTAGTGTTGGTGAATCTTTTCCCATTCTGTAGGCTGTCGTTTTGTCTTATTGACAGTGTCCTTGGCTTTAAAGAAGCTTTCCAGCTTCAGGAGATCCCACATATTGATTGTTGGTCTTAGTGTCTGTGCCACTGGTATTATATTTAGGAAGTGGTCGCCTGTGCCAATTCATAGAAGTGTATTTCCCACTTTCTTTTCTATCAAGTTCAAAGTGACTGGGTTTATGTTGAGGTCTTTGATCCTCTTGGATTTGAGTTTTGTGCAGGGTGACAGGCTCAGATCTATTTACAATTTTCTACACACTTCCATCCAGCTATGCCAACATCATTTTTTAAATATACCAAATAGAACTCTTAAGAACTATGATAAAGATGCTAAAATGTATCTCTCCACAATTCATGACATCTGGCAGGGGCTGAGGACTAGAAGTATCATCATAGTCCAGTGAACATATGGTTTCTCTTCCTCCCCTTTCTCAGAGGCGAGGTAATATGTGTAGGAACATACTTGGAAGGAATAGGATTTGAGTGTGATGGGGTGCATGATGAGAAATTCCCAAATAATTAATAAAAGTATGATGTTATTAAAAAAAACTTAACACTTTAAAAGCTATTTGCTGCTATTACTACCTGATTCAGATTGAATTACTTTGTATCTTTTTCTTGCTTAATAAAGTAATTTTTTGTGTTAGAAAATTGGTGTTTGGGTGTGGTCTCTGATTTATCCAGGGTCCAGTGTAGAACATCCTTCAGTATGAAGATCCCTTCAACAATCTCATGAGTATTGGAATATTGTGAAAACTACATAATTTGTTAATTTTGTAAACAGATGTTAAGCTTAATATTAAGAATAACTAAATTTTGCAAATCTTTTTTTCTGAGTGAACTTTTTGTTTCTATTTCAACTGAATGTAGATGTTTGCAAAGCTTTTGTTTTCCAGAAATCTCACTCTTCAAAATCTATATCCTGCTGGATTTTTCTCCTCTGCTATGAATATTTCCTCCTAATTAAATCATGCTTCTTGTCAAGATGAAAACAGATCATGACAATCTCTCCTCTTAAGTTTTTGTTACTCATATCACTGTCTTTGGGAACAGAAAAGAAGGAAGGGTCACAGTCCTAAAGTTTTATCATCAACTGTCAATGGCATCTATGAGATGATCACATTTGACTACTTCTGGATCACTCCCATTCATAGTTTAAATCCTCTGTTTTAATCTTTCTTGTCCTACTTTGGGAAGCTCTGAGATCTTCTAGGAACTGAACTTTGACCTATATGTTAACATTATTTCTAACAAACTCAATAATAATAGACTTGATAGTTCTAGAGTTAAAACAATGTTATTGTCAATGCAGTCACTTCCCAAAGTTCTTTTTGTTCTAGGAAAAAAAAAAATGAGATTCTACTAAATTTATTGTCCCTCGGTGATAGAAAGGAAGCTATGTAAATATACCTGGCTGTGTTACATTGGGGCAAATGAAACCAGAAAAATGTAGTACACCCTTAGCATCTTTGAATTCTCACAGCCTGTCTAATGTTTAGACTATTCACTTCTTGGTTTGCTACCAGAGAAATGTTATCATTACCTCCTCACTTTGCCTTTCCCTTTCTCTAATTATCTTTACTATTACAGCAATACAGACTACTACTTACATAGCAGGGAAATTCTAAAACTTTTTGTAACTCTTGGCTATAGATTATGACCATACTGATCTGATCTAGGAATTTCAGATCTGCAAGCTTTGGTCCAACACCTGCAGCCCAATTACCAACTGCCAAATTCCCAGTAGTCTGGAGAAATGTGCAATTTATAGGCTCTTTCCTGTCAGTGTAAAGATGTCAAATAAACAGTCAGTTCTGGTTTTTCTACCTTCCTGGGAAGTTTAGTCAGGTAGCCCATACCAAATTATGTTGTGTAAATAATCCTAATCCTGAACCCAATAGACTTAAATAATTACCAGCACATCTTCTCTACTCTCCTGCCCCAAGTTGACTGGAGACTTCATATACAGCTCAGTATTGTGGGGGAGGAGGGGGCTCTATTCATGCTGCTACTATAATCATATGTGCACACTGTTGAGTTCCTTGGAGAAATAGTAGAGACATAGGTTTATAAAATACATCTCATAATAAAGGATTAATTCTGACATGGGCTGTCAGGTTTTCCTGTTGAACAGCAAAAATCACGGCTTTTTGTGGCCCTGTCACATACAGTTTATAATTCACTGAGATACTTCAGAATTATTAAAGTCTTAATAAATTGTTTTCAATTGAAGTGAGCTGCACAGTGTTAATTATTGTTCATAAATTAAAACTTACTGATATTTTATATGAAGGTGTGTCTAATTTTCCTAGTTCAAATTCATATGAAATGCCTATATTGCATTCAAATTATGGTTGGCAAGTATCTCAAAGGTAATAGTTAATTATCAGTGACTATGCTTATATTATTTATTTATATTCAAAGTGTTTATTATTATTATCTTATTTATTTATTTTTATAAACTATATTTTTTTATGTTTCTATCCCCTTGATACAACTGCATTCTGCCTCCCAACCACTCCAGATCAGCCTTCAGGCTCCCTCCAACCCATCCCCCCATCCCCTCCCCAGAAAGGGCAAACAGTCCCAAGGTGGATTAGCTCAGCATCCACTCCAGGCATGTCCAGTTTCTTCATCCTAATATCAAGACTCGGTTAGGTGTTCCTCTGGAGGGAATGGGCTCCAAGGTGCCAGTCCATACACAGGAACACAGTCTAATCCCTCTCCTTGAGGCTCCACATACTGCCCATGTCAGTGGACAGTTGCCTGTTTTTGGAGGGCCTGGTTCCTTTTCCTGACAGTTCCTCCAAGGCCTCAACTCTAATTCAATCAAATATATGGGTAAAATATTTCAAAATATAAGCATAGAAAAATGATACTCTGAATGTCACTTAGAAAATAATACTTAGGGTTGGTCAATAGGATGCAATGACTAAGTAGCTTCCCTATAGAGCCACTTTCTATGAGCCTCTCAGGTCCATTTTCATTCAAACCATGATATACTACTCCTTGGCTCCCTTAGGCTGATATCCATATTATACTTCAAGCTACTTTAAGTATAACTTCAAAAGTACCCATAGTCTATCCAAGACTCAACAATGTTTAGAAGTTCAAAGTTTCTTTTGAGACTCATGTCAGTTTCTTAACTGTAATCCTCTGTTAAATTAAAATCAAAAAGTAGATCCCATACTTTCCACATACAATGGCATAGGTTTTATACATTACTGTTCCAAAAGGAAGGAAAGGAAACATAATTAGGAAGTGGTGGACCAAAATACGACTGGAAACCAGCTGGGCAAACTCCAAAATCTGCATTGCCTCGTCTGATGTTAAAGTGTTCTTCAGATCTCCAACTTCTTTCATCTTTATTGATTATAAGCACTTCTTTCTCCAGCTCTTGTTCTGCTCCCTTTTAGAGGCTTTTCTCAGGAAGTATTTTATGGCTCTAGAATTTCCAACATTTTATGGTCTCCAAGAAAACTAAGACTTCATCTTTACAGCTGTACAAAATGGCATCTCTAGACCTCCATGCAGGTACACTCCTGATACATGCATCATCTCATTAACTTTCTTACCCATTAGAGGGGATTAAATAACCTCTTTTTTCTATCACAACTCTAAAGTAGAATGATATAATCAAAGCTTCACAGTTCTGTGGCTTGCTGGGCCTGAAACTTGGTCCCTTTTTCTATTACATCATCATTATTTTTTCTGTTTTTGAGGATTTCATTCACTAACTAAACTTGGCTTTTCAGGAACCTGCTCCATAGACCAAGTTGGCCTTGAATTTAGGGAACTACATATCTCTGTCTATTGACTGCTTGCTCAGATTAAAGGCATAAACCACCATGCCTGAACCTATTCTGTTCTTTAATTCCTTTTTTGAAAGTTGGAAGCTTAGTTGGGTGGGTCTTGTCCTGAGGTCACCATTCCTGTTATTCCATTTAGCATCAGACTTTTCTTGAAAACTTTTCCTGACACTTTTTCTCTTTGAATTATATATTTTGTATTTTATTTTCTTGCTCAGCTTACCCTTTTCATTATAGACCTGCATAAATCTGGCCAATAGTAACCAAGGGACAAAGTCAATGCTAAGTTATTTTGCTATAATGTCTTCTGCCAAAACTGTTAATCCATAATTTTTTAACCTAGCCTCTGGCATAAAACAGTCACATTTTAGCCAAAATATAACAAGAATGGTTGCTAGAACACATATTAATATTCTTTTCCTCTGAAACTTCTTGAAATGGTCTCCTACAGCTGAAATCACCCTTAGCACCAGTGTCTTACATGCTCCTACTAGTATGGCCTATTAAGTCATGCTTAAAGCATTTAACGACTTTCCTAACTCAAAGTACAAATATCCACATTCCTGTAAATAAAAATATTGTTTCATCTATCACAGCAATGCCACAGACCCTAGTACCAACTTCTAGCTTAGTCAGGATTTCTAATGCTTCTAAAAAGACACCTTGAC